>JAJAGP010001160.1:65504-125504 GCA_025084515.1 Ancistrus triradiatus
AAAAAAAACTTATATCAAGTTAAAACAATTACACTTTTCATATACTTTTCATTGTTTTGGTAGAAGCCCTGCCAACTATATGGTAAAGCTAAGTTTATATATCATTGTCGAATTTATATATCATTGTAACTGCAACTTGAAGAAACAAAAGAGCCAAAAGTTTGGCTATAGGGTAATGAGGTTAAGGTGTAGGGGTAGTGAATTATCTGCAGTAACATTAGATCAAATAATGTGTGTGTGTGTGTGAGAGAGAGAGAGAGAAAGAGAGAGAGAGGGAGAGGGAGAGAGAACAGAAGTGTTAGCTGCCTTTTTGAACCATGAAATTCAAACTGGGACTTGGGAGCACTATAGGTCACTGAAGGTTTGTTAATTACCTGTCAGTGTTAGAAATCACTTGTGAGTGTCTGGGTGTTCATTTCAGTCAGTTAGAGAAAAGTACATGTTTATTTATATATTCATTGTTGTTAGGCTTTAGACTTCTTCCTTTTATTATTTTACCTCATTTATCACTATTAATTTATCACTATAAATTTATTAGGTCCAGGGTTAGACAGCATTCATGCTAATGAGAATCAGTCTCAATCTGAAAACTAAGTAAATGTAGGTGTATTCTGTTATAATTATTGGTGCTGAGAATAGCTGAAAACCTGTTAAAAAATTAAAAATAATGTCTAATGTCAAACTAAAAGTAGTCAAACTAAAGGTCTCTGGAGCTGTGAGGCAACCATTCTAGCTGCTTGTGGCACCGTGGCACCTGCATTTTAGGTGAGACGCACAATCAATTAGGGGCCAAACAAGAGGGTGGGCCGACACGAGCCAGGCACAGGACTAGGCTCAGGCTTGGGGCTAGCCATGTGCAGCTCAGGGGTGGAGCTCGGCACGAGCGGCTCAGAAACAGGGCTAGACCCAACAAGGCCAATGAAAGGGTCGGCATGAGTTGCCTAGCTGGGTGAACAGGCGCCAATGACCTTGGTGCAGAGGTTGGCGGTGGCAACCATGGTGCAGGGGTTGGCACAAATGATCGGAGCAAGGTGGCATGGCGGGCTGAGGTATGGAGTAAGGCAGCACGGTGGATTCAGGTATGGAGCAAGGCGGCGCGACGGGCTCAGGTATGGAGCAAGGTGGCGTGGCGAGCTCAGGTATGGAGCCAGGTGGCGCTAATGGCTCAGGTACAAAGCTAAGAGGTGCAGCGTACCTAGGTACAAAACTAGGGGGCACTAACGGCTCAGGTACGGAGCTAAGAGGTGTGGCATGCTCAGGTATGGAGCTAGGCGGCACTAAAGGCTCGGGTACGGAGCTAAGAGGTGCGGTATGCTCAGGTACGGAGCTAGGCGGCGCTAACGGCTCAGGTACGAAGCTAAGAGGTGCGGTGTGCTCAGGTATGGAGCTAGGTGGTGCTAACGGCCCAGGTATGGAGCTTAACACCTGGGTAGATCGTTCCTCCTGGTCTCTGGTCCTAAGTCTGATCCGATCTTCTACACAGATAACCAGATCGAACTCCTGCCTCAGCTCTTCGCTGAGACCCCCCTTAAAAAGGCCATGAGCTTGTCCTCATCCCAGCCAATCACACGCACAAAAAACAGTGTGTAGGGGTCGAACTCAGCTCACACACGTCGGGGCAAATGCTCTATCAGTGGAGCACTCCCAGCCGCAAGGAAAGCTTGAAAAAGGATATAAATGGCAAACAAAAGCGCCACACAAAGTTGACTCAAATAAAGGAAATTAATATAAAGTAATTAAATAAAGAGGGGGATAAGAGAAGTACCAAAATGAAGACGCTGATGGTGGGCGCGGGTAATAAACATAAGGAAAAGGAAAACACTCTTAAATACAGAGCGACCGCTCTCTCTCTGGCTCCACGTGTGCAGAGTGGGCAGCTCAAAAAAGGAGAGAGAGGGCGGGGCGTGGTATACGTGCTTTGAGGATTCCTACTATTACCAATGCTGCGCGAGGCGATTCACGGTGCTCTGTACAGACGGAGTGTGGGACGGACGTGCACGCGGAAGGAGATTCATGGTACTCCGTACTCTATAAAAAGGCTCTCAGAGGTTACTTTTGGGTAGTGTACCTCTTGGTGAGAGATTGTTGATGGCTAGTCATGCTTCTACAATGCACTCAAAGACATTTTGCTCAGTTAACAGACTTTGGGGTGGCGCATCATTGGACTGAGAGAAGCCGGATTGTTTATTTGGTGAATTACCTGTCATCTAGGCCATTCTGACCTAGCTGTTAGAAGGTGTTAGGAACAATGGTTCTGTGAGGGCATGTACACATGGCAAACAGGCTCTGGATGACCCAGACAGACCACCAGTAAAGAGGATTGTTTGATCCGCCAACAAGCATGAGCAGCTCTCACAGTTTCATTGTCCACCATCCAGACACAGGTGGCACATTTCACTACACACCCCTGTCTCTGTCCAGACCATTTCCAAGGGCAGATTATGGCTATTTTGTTTGCAGTTGTGTCGTGAACGAGAAACCTGGACTTTAACCGTATCATCTTTAGTGATGAATCCAGCCAACACACTGCCCCAACTTCTGGTGTGATGATCTGGGAAGCCATTGCATTCAACAGTTGCTCACCCCTAGTAGTGATATGAGGGACACTAAAAACTCAGTGATATGTGCAGGACATCCTATGGCCACACAGCAAGGGTTCCCAGGAATGTCTTTGCCAGGTTACAACACTTCCTTGGTCTGCCCAATCACCAGACATATCACCAGTCGAGCATTTATGGGACCAGATGGGATGCCAGCATCGACAACCTATGAGTGTGCAGGATCTACAGGTCCAGCTACAACATCTGTGGGCAAATGTGCTGCAGGATACCATACGCAACCTGTATGCTTCCATGCCCAACTGTATCTCATCTTGTATCCAGATTGTGAAAGCAATTCCTGATTATCATGTGGCCAGTGGTTATATTTTACAAAAACCTGGAGTACAGCACCAAACAAAGAATCAGCCTCACAACACACCACAATACAATGTACAGCTATGTACCACTTAATCATACAGTTGTGCAGAACTATACAAAGAAGTCAACAGAAAAGAAATACATTACAAACCACTCATTCCTCAGCATTTCAAAGCAAGACACCATCTCCTATCAGTGATTTCTTATTTTAAGTAACAACATATGACAAAATTGCACATCTTTTAATATTCTGCATGTATTATAAGCTCATATTTTTAAAACAATAAAACTTTGTCCTTAGAATTTGGCTGACAGTATAACAGCATGTAGTATAAGGGAGGCTTGTTAGCGTTTAGCGTTCATATGTATTATAAGATTAAGTATTTCTAAAGACTGAAATATAAACAACAATTAAATATCTGCAAAAAGCAACATAAACATGGGCAGAAAGGTGAAGGTAGTTTATTTATGAAACAAAACCACACACAATAATAATAATTGAATTACAAAATTGTCTTTGTGACATTTCTTGTTGTAATTCATTTATCACCATAACTTGTAATCTGACCTGAAGCACTTCATGTGCGTGTTACATAGTATCTACAATAGCAATATTCAGCTATGAATTCAGATCATATTTAAAAATTTAACATTCAGTTACACAAAGCAGATGACTCAACCAACAAAATAAAAAGCATTTCTTCACATTCTTCAATTACTCTAAGAATGACATTTTTGCAAACAAGTTAATGTGCCCTAGTAACTGTATCGTGTTACAACCTACCTCTGCTTACTAACTTAGGGTGTAACATAATGGTGTTCTAAAGTCTACTTAGTGCACTACATACTCAACTAACCACCAAGAACAAATAGCATAAAGAACATAGTCCAAACATCTTAAAGAGTATAATCCTCTCTGAAAGGCATGGCAATGACCTAAAGACATGGCCATGACATGATCCAAAGACAAACTGGATTGTAGATTTAGTTTGAAAACAAAATTCCAGGCAACTTCCATTAAAGTTACGTTGCTTTTTTGTAAGTTTGCAAAGCATTTCATGGCAACAATGGGGAGGTCTAATCAGGCCGTGGCAGGCCTCACTGTCTGGGCCCTGCTTTCCTGCCCTGCCACAGTCTGACATTTGGAACCACTTGAGCTTTGCTAAACAAAGTGTCAAAGTGATTGCTGCAGTCATTTGAACCTAAGATGCTGTGGTCAGCAAAAAATATGGAACAGGCAGTTTGCATCCAAGTCATTCCAATGAATTACAGCTAATTTTTCCTTTTCATTTGCTGAAAGATTTGCTGTTAGGAATCCAGGTTGTTTAAATGTAATCAATCCTGCCATTGAGCTGAGCTGGCTCTTATGGTGTTCTAACTGATGTGTATATCTAATCTCTACTTAAAATCTTTGAAAATCTCTAACATACTGTATGCACAGGATTTGTTGTATGGGGCAACAATTTTGAGTTTGATTATGGTCAGTGTAAGGAAATACAGTGTAATCTCAAGTCTAGCAGATGCAGAATAAGAACATCAAAAATATTTTACAATAAGGGAATATGATAAGGTAAAGGTTTTGTGATTTTATTGTTATTGATTTCAGTGAAACGACATTATATAAAGAAAGAGCGAGAGAGAAAGAGAGAGAGAGAGAGAGAGAGGGGGGGGGGGGGGTCATGAGATGATCATGAGAACAGTGAGGAAAAATCCCAGAACTGCATGGAGGGACCTGATGAATGACCTGCAGAGAGCTGGGACCAAAGTAACAAAGGCTACCATCAGTAACACACTATGCTGAGAGGGACTCAGATCCTGCAGTGCCAGGCGTGTCCCCCTGCTTAAGCCAGTACATGTCCAGGTCCGTCTGAAGTTTGCCAGAGAGCATATGGATGATCCAGAAGAGGATTGGGAGAATATCATGTGGTCAGATGACACCAAAATAGAACTTTTTGGTAAAAACTCAACTCAACGTGTTTGGTGGAGGAAGTATGCTAAGTGGCATCACAAGAACACCATACCTACTGTGAAGCATGGGGGTGGAAACATCGTGCTTTTGGGCTGTTTTTCTACAAAAGGGACAGGATGACTGATCCCTGTTAAAGGAAGAATGAATGGGGCCATGTATCGTGAGATTTTAAGCCAAAACCTCCTTCCATCAGTGAGAGCATTGAAGATGGAACGTGGCTGGGGCTTCCAGCATGACAATGATCCCAAACACACCACTCCGTAAAAAGCATCTCAAGGTCCTGGAGTGGCCTAGCCAGTCTCCAGACCCCAACACCATAGAAAATCTGTGGAGGGAGTTGAAAGTCGTTGTTGCAAAGCAACAGCCCCAAAACATCACTGCTCCAGAGGAGATCTGCATGGAGGAATGGGCCAAAATACCAGCTACAGTGTGTGCAAACCTGGTGAAGACTTACAGGAAATGTTTGATCTCTATCATTGCCAACAAAGGTTATTTTACAATTGAGTTGAACTTTTGTTATTGATCAAATACTTATTTTCCACCATAATTTACAATTAAATTCTTTAAAAATCCTACAATAGGATTTCCTGGATTTTTTTTTCTCATTTTGTCTCTCATAGTTGAAGTGTACCTATGATGAAAATGACAGACCTCTCTCATTTTTCTAAGTAGGAGAACTTGCACAATGAGTGGCTGACCAAATACTTTATATATATATATATATATATATATATATATATATATATATATATATACACAACAATATATGTATATATATATATATATATATATATATATATATATATATATATATATATATATATATATATATATATATATATATATATATATACCACTTTCTTATGTACACCTCCTTCTTTAAACATAATATAAACAACATCTTAGTGTTTCTATGTCAGTAAGAATAAATGATATGCAATAAATGCTATGCGGTTGTCTCTGGGTCAGGTCAGTCTTACCAGAGAATAATGGATTGAATGAAATTTCAATGGCATTCCTTTGATCCATTTTCTCTTATTTTGCCTCATTATTGTTTCATTTTGCAGTGCAGTCAGTCCATCATCACCTGATGCTAGTATTACTCTAAGTTAAAGATAATAGCAGTGTTATGGCTCCACTGCACTGGGGAAATATCTACACCAACATTTCCTGAAAGCCTTATTGTTGGCTGCATCGGGGGATTAAAACAAAGTGCAAAGCCGATGAGTCATCTCAGTCCTCCAACCAAGTCTAGATGAACACACACACACACACACACACACACACACACACACACACACACACACACACACACAGTGAGTGAAAGAAAGAGAGAGGGGGAGAGAGAGAGAGAGTCACATACACTCCAGTTAAGGCACACACAGGATTTACAGGCAGGAGTTTCTTAAATAAGCTAAGGCGTAGGTGGAAAGATACATTGGCTTGTTTACTTCATCAATGTGGAATCCAGTTGAGCAGTGGTGTGTCACGCAACCTTCTCCTGCATATCAATCTATCCCACAGCTGGTTTTTTTTCTCCCTGTAATTGTACTACCTAATTAAACTTATAAGAAGATAAAATAATTCATTCATTCATACATTTTCTTATCCGATTAATCCTGATCAGGGTCGTGGGAAAGCCAGTGTGTAACCTTGTGTGTATCGCTGAAATGGCCACTGATGCTGATAGTGACGTTAAATAAACCAAACAAACAAACCAGGTACCCTTATCCAGAGCAACTTATAGAAGCTTGAAAGTGCCAGGATTTGAACTCAAACTTCTGATTAATCTGGAGTCTTAACCACTGAGCCACAACTGTCTAATGTGTTTAACCATCCATTGAAACATCAAGACAGCCTATTTTTTAAATGTAACACTACGTAAAACTATGTTGTTACGAAGGATAATAATGATCCTTTTATAGTGAATTGGTCACTTATTTTTCATTTAATTTATGTAAAATAATAACCAGTCTACATTATCTTCGGTTATTGATTCTGAAGAGATCAGTGAAAAGGTACAGGAACATCTAGTCTAACATTCTTCACATGTATCCATATATTTAATACATGTCGTCTTTGTGAATATGTACAACCCCATATCAGAAAAAGTTGGGACAGCATGAAAAAAAACAAAAAAACATAGTGTTTCTTACATTTACTTTGACTTTTATTTCATTGCAGACAGTATGAATCCAATATATCCAATCATGTTTTTTTTCTGGTCAATTTCACTTTCATTTGTTAATAAACATCCATTCCTGCATTTCAGGCCTGCAACACATTCCAAAAAGATTTGGGGCAGTAAATCAGTTATCACTTAATAATGTTATCATTCCTTCTCACAACACTTAAAAGACATTTTGGAGCCGAGGATACCAAACGATTAAGTGTTTCAGGTCTGTGTTAGGATAATTTGTTCCATTCTTCCAGCAAACGTCTTAAGTTATACAACAGTACTGGGTTGCCATTGTTGCATTTATCATTTCAAAATTCTCCTGACATTCTCTGTTGGGGACAGGTCAGGATTGCAGGCCGGCCAGTCCAGTACCCGTATCCTTTTCTTCAACAACCATGCTTTTGTGTAATGTGTGCAGCATGTGGTTTTGTATTGTCTTGTTGAAGAATGCACGGACATCCATAGAAAAGACATCTTGAAGGCAGCTTAATTTGCTTTCAAATCTTGATGTAGTTTTCTGCATTAATGCTGCCAACACAGACATGCAGGAACTGCTAAACACCTGAACCTACAACCAGCCCGATGGTCCCTGTTTTTCGCTTGCTTTAATTACACCATATTCTACCACGCTGGATCATTAAAACTATAAGGTGGTCCCCCTGTCCTGTATGTACAGTTTACACTGGTCTGCCTTGCAAACTTGAGACCATCCTCCTGAACACCTGCTTCATGTTTCACTATTTTGATGAGAACCTCAAACATGCTCTGCACCAGATCTGGATTTGGTCGACCTGGAAAAAGTGTGTTCCAAAACCTCTGGTGGCCTGCTTAATTATCTCATACCTCTCTTTGTGCAGACCTCTCTGGGGAAAGGTGCATCCAGCATCTCTTGTCCAAGTGGTACTGTTAGGAGTCTATGCGCCATGAAGCTACTCCTTTATCTCATCCTACTACCAGTGCACCCAGAAAAAGATCCATCCTAGAATGACCATAGTCCCACATCACCCTGGATTTCATCATGGACTTCCCCGAGTCCCTGTGCTTCACTACATTCTATTTCGTTTGTCGTGTAGAACCCCTCTCCCTGGAGTGATGCTGTTTGGGATCAGAATTAACCGGCTCATCAGCTGCACCAGAGGTTCATGCATCAAGCTGTCTGTCGGCACAGTCATGCTCCCAATTAGCAGTCAGAGTACCTTGTCTGGCTGGCCAGTAAAGATCTGTACCTGCACTGTGCATTTAAGAATATTTAGTGACATTTATTGGATATTTTACTATTCTTAAAAAAATATTCACAAAGCTTCTTTTCATTTACTGCTTTCTCATTTTCAGATTCCCTCTTCCATTAATGTGTCCCACCTGGAATCCAACTTCTTGGTTTAGCTGGGTGTGGACGACCTTTCATTGGATTTTTCTCCGTCTGTGGAGTTGGACTGGGTTACCACCTTCAGAGTTCAGCAGATCCTGAACTCTCGCCATCATGGTGGCCCACTCCAGTAATTTGTCGACTGGGTGGGGTACTGCCCTAAAAAGTGGTGTTGGGTGGATGCATGGGACATCCAGTAACACCTCCTAACCCCAAGAGTTCCATGCCTCCTTGCCGGCATCTGTGAACTCTGTTTCCATCTCCACCCTACATTCCCTCAGCCAACACTCTCTCCTGAACTGTGTATCTGAAATTTAGCCTGAACTTGACCTTTATTCTCCGCCTGATCCCTGCCTGTTTTGTCACTCATGTTTCCAATAAATACTTGTGAGTTGGGTTTGAGTTCTTGGCTTGATGTGACAATATCATCCAAAATGTCTTTACTGTGGTAATACAAAATTCTTTACACAAAAAATCTGTAGTTTACAGAAGTATGTGAGCCATATCAATGAAACAGACTCAGAACAGAACATGTTACATTTTGACAGATTTTTTTTATTTGTAATTTTAAGTTTTAGCTTAAGGTTTTGTAATTTTAGCTTCTTAACAGATGTCTTTGGTATTCAGTACATTCACACTACAGTGTGCAGCAGTGAATGATTGTGTTCTCACCCCCTGGGGGAGCTAAGACACTGCTCATTTCAAGGTTGCAAAAATGCATATTTACAAACCCAAATCAGAAGAAGCTGGAATGGTATGGAAAATGCAAATTAAAAATATATATGTATATATAATGTTCTTTACATTTACTTGGACTTTTATTTCATTGCAGACAATATGAACCCAAGATATTTAATGTTTTTTCTAGTCAACTTATTTTCATTTATTAGTAAGCATCCATTCCTGCATTTCATTCCTGCAACACATTCCAAAAAAAGTTGGGACAGGCGCAATTTTGGGCAAGTGATGTAAAAACATGATATGATTTCAAACCAGTGATGTCACAGGTGATCATAATCATGATGTGGAAAGATGGGCAGAGGATCTCTAGTTTGTCCTGGAGATCCTCTGTGTGAGAAACAAATGTGTGAGAAAATTATTGAAATATTTAAATACAATTTTCCTCAAAGAATGACTGGAAGGGATTTACATATTTCTCCCTCTACAGTGCATAATATCATTAAACAATTCTAGGAATCTGGAGGAATTTCAGCACGTAAAGGGCAGGGGCGCAAGCCTAAACTGAAGAGGCGTCTCCAATCCCTCACATGGCACTACATCAAGAACCGTCATTCATCAATAGCTGATAGAACCACATGGGCAAGGGATTACTTTATCAAACCTTTATCAAGCACTACAATACGGAGCTACATTTACAAATGCCACTGAAAACTTTATTGTGCAAAAAAGAAGCCTTATGTTAACCATGTCCATAAGCGGTGTCAACTTCTCTGAGCTGAGACATTTGGGAAACGTGTATTGTGGTCAGATGAATCAGTATCCAAATCTTTTTTGAAGAAATTGACGGCGTGTGCTCCAGACCAAAGGTGAAATGGACCATCCAGACTGTTATCAGCAATAAGTCCAAAAGCCAGGCTCTGTCATGGTATGGGGGTGAGTCAGTGCCCTTGGTAAAGGTCATTTACACTTCTGTGATGGCAGCGTTAATGCAGAAAAGTATACTGAGATTTTAGAGCAACATAAGCTGCCTTCAAAAAGACAACTACATTTTCATTTAATCTGAACACAGAAAATGATTTCAGTCTCAGTCTAGTAGCATTTAACAAACTCCAGGTGCTTACATTTGTGGTTAGGCTTTTTCCTGGTAAGCCATCCAAATAATCTGTTGGCATGAAGTGGAGTCTGGAAGGTGGAAGGTGTGGAGACCTGGTGACCTAATATTGCCCACAACTTGTGTGATCCTTGGTGAATTTTTTGCCTCCCCCTCATTGCCAAGTTTGTCAGAGTTCCAGTTTATTCGTACTTTTTAATTATTGTACCAACTGTAGATATGGGCATTTTCAGGCAAGTAGCTATTTTTATAGCCATTCCCTGACAAATGAAGGGCAAAAAATGTATCTCTTATTTTGAATTGTGTTCAATTGTTTTTCCTATGGTAAAGAATGAGAAAGAAACACCCATATAAATTGAAAATGGTTTGGCAGTTGGTGATCCAATGATAAACACAAGCTGTGGGGGAACATGGAGGCCATTTCTAAGGCTGCCATCTTGGATTCAACTTCAGATTTTCAAATGGTAAGGTAGCTGTGTGACACATCAAATTGGTAGGGAATTTCACCGGAAAAACAATGATATGCTTCTTGATCGCATACCTTTATTCATTTTCATGTTCAGACAGCAATTTTACTCCTGCACAGGTGATGTGAAGGATGTGGTGAGATCATCCTCACTTCTGGTGAATGAAGCACACATGCCATTTCAGAAGATGTCAACCACTGCCACCTAGACAGGCCTCTCATTACCCACAGTGTAGTTGCCAAACATGCTGCCAAATTCAGATAAACAGGTTCTGTCACCAATCAACCGAAACCTGGGTGACCAGAAACTGCTACGGATGTAGCAACAGCAACCGCAGTTGTGGCCTCATGCAGCATGAGCCCACATTGTAGCACTTGTCATCTCGTTGTCTCTGGAATGTGAGGTTAGCCATGCCTCAATTCAGCTAATCTTGTCTTCCCATAAATGGCACCCTTATGAAATTCAAATGCTGCAACATCTGACCAAGGATGGCCCAGACCTTAGGGTAGAATTTACAGAATGTGTGACACAGCAACTACAGATACAACCTTGTTTTCCCTATCAGGTGCTGTTCAGTGATGGTCAACAAACAGAATCACAGATGCTAGTCATACAAATCTTCACTGGATTGACCCATCTTACGTGGTTACCTCACGTATTTATTGAATCAGTGGTCAGCAAGAGGAGTTGAGTGTATTGGGTGTGTCAGCATGCAGCCAGATTACATAACATGCTTTTTCACAGACTGTATTGTGGACGTTAAGTGATGCATACCTGCATATATCCCAATGAAACAGTAAGTCATGGAAAGTTCCTAAACAAGTAAAATATAAATGGAAGTATGCTTATATTATATATAACTATTTCTTGATGAGATAATGATTTCTTGATTATTTCTTCTTCTCAGTCAAAATTTACTTCAATTAATGGTTGGATTTTTCTCCATTTTTCAGTGTGAGTTTAAGCATATTCACCACAACATGAATTTCTTATAACCTTTTTTACTCATCTTTACCAGAGTTGCCAATAATTGTCGAGGGGACTGTATACCACCTATGCAAGAAATTAATTACTGCTTAAACTCAGTAACTGGTTCTGTTACTATTAGCAGCAACAACTGCAACCAAATACCACCCATAACTGGAAGTTGGTTTTTCACATCACTGTGGAGAAATGCTGGCTCACTCTTCTTTGCGTATTGCTTTTATTCAGCCAGACTGGATGGGCTATTAAACATGAACTGCCTGTTTAAGGTCATGCCAGATCATTTCAATGGACTTTTTAACTAGGCCACTCCTAGACCTTTATTTTGTTTTTTAGCCATTCAGATGCGGACTTGCTCTTGTGTTTCTGTTTATCTTGCTGCATAACCCAATTGCACTTTAGCTTCAGATCACAAACCGATGACTAGTCATTCTTCTTTTTGTGACTCTGGTAGACAGCAGAATTCCTGGTGTTTTTGGCTTCTTGGAGATCCTGTTATGGTTTTCACCTTGGAATTTTTCCCTTAGATACCATTTTGCCCTGTCTCTTCTAATGGCAAATCAAGAATTCTGACTTTAGCTGAGGTGAGCAAGGCTCTTTAGATTTGTATGTGGAGATTCTGTAGTTTCTTTGGATGTTCATCTGTGTTTTATTGTGACTTCCACTGGGAGTCGTCGATGCACTCTGGAAGGAATTTTGGTAGGCTGACCACTTCTGGGAAGAGTCACCACTGTTCCAAGTTTTCTCCAAAATAGAAGGAATCAGGAGGAGACAGAACTTTTAGCTGCACAGTATGCCATAGAATGAAAGATGCAATGCAGAGGTTTGTTAAGTGGCAAGATCAATGTATAGAACTACAGTTCTACAGTAAGGAATGCAGCTATACATACAAAGTACATTGTAGATAACTACACTAGGTGCACAGGATGGGAACAGCATGAGTATAGACTAGAGAGCATAATTATACAAACTGACTGCACAAACACCCTCAGTGGTGATCCATAGCCTCTGTGGTGATCAATAGTATGGTGCACTTTCTCTGACCATGCACAGATGTGTTCTGGGTCCCTTGAGTTCTGGGTCTATGGGCCTATGGAGCATGTGCAGAGCATACAGCAGCTAATGTATGAGCCCCCAGGGAAGGAGCAGCCACAGTTATAGTTCTCCCTTTTATTCCAAATGTCTCAGAAGAGGATCCACATGCACATGGTAATGCAGATCCAATTGCAAAACTGTGTCAGAATAGTATTTTATTCCTGTTATGCAATATTGGGAAACAGGTAGCATGTTATAAGAGTTCCTGGAAAGAAAAAAATATGTACTAGTAACAGTTTTGCTACAGTGCTACATTTGCAGTATTTAGTGTCTTAGCGTCGATGGCACTTACAATTGAGTCAGGCCAGTCCAGCACCCTTACCCTCTTCTTCCACAGCCATGCCATTGTAATGTGTGCAGCATGTAGTTGTGCATTGTCTTGTTGAAAAATGCATTGGCATCTCTGGAAAAGATGTCATCTGGAAAGCAGTCCATGTTGCTTTAAAAAAAGCAATGTGTATTTCTGTATTAATGCTGTTACCACAGAAGTGTAAATGACCTTTTGCCAATGGCACTGACAGAACACCATACCATGACCGATCCCTGGTTTGATCCTTTTTGTCTTTGGTCCGGAGCACACCATGTCCATTTTTTCCATAAAAAGATCTGGAATACTGATTGGTCTGACCACAATACATGCCATTCCACTGTGTGATGGTCCATCCCAGGTGCCTCCAAATCCAGAGAAGCTGATGCTACTTCTGGAGATGGTTAACATGAGTCTTCTTGTTTTGGACACTAAAGTTTCAAGTGGCATTTGTGAATGTAACTCTGTGCTATAGTGCTTGACAAAGGTTTGTCAAAGAAATCCCTTGGCCATGTGGTTATGATTAATGATGGTTCTTATTGCAGTTCTTAATGAGGGGTTAGAGATTATGGGTATTCAAGTTTTAAGCACTGAAATTCATTTAATTGTTTAATGATATTATGCACTGTAGAGGGAGAAATATGCAATCTTTCTTTGAGGAACAATTCAATACTTTTTTCACGCATTTGATGATAAACTGGAGATCCTCTGCCCATCTTTGCTCATCAGAAGACTCTGCCTTTCATGGATACTGCTTTTGTACCAAATCCTGATTACAATCACTTGTTAACATTACCTGTTAGAAAGCATGATTATTTAATTTTTTTTAATCTCATTACTAGCCCTAAATTGCCCCATTCCAACTTTTTGGAATGTGTTGCAGGCCAGAAATGCAGTGATGAATGTATATTAACAAGTGAAATGAAGTTGATCACAATAAACAATTAAAAAAACTTGGGTTCATACTATCTGCAATAAAATAACAGTCAAAGTAAATTTAAGACACGGTTTTTTAAATTTGCATTTTCCAACTTTTTCTGATTTGGGGGTGTATAAAGTATATAACACAGTGACATCAGTGAAGGTGCTAGGAAAAAGCAGGATATCATTCCAAATTGTAATACTGGGATCCTACAGTATACAAAGACATCATGGAAAAAGGCAAAAGGCAATCTTACATTCAGCTGGACACTTTATCAGGTCTGCCTGTATCTCATTGCACTCCCTTGAATCCTGATGTCCTTGCTCTGTATTGTTACAGCAACATTGTTACTCTATGTCTTCCCTGTTTCACTTCTCCTAGTAACATGGGGAAACAACAAATCTGATTCACCAGTTGGCACACAGTTGCTGTGGCAGTGATTTTACAATTTGAAAAGACTGCACACAAGAAGGAGACCTTCTGGCTATTCATATAACATGTTCACTACTGACCTATTTCACTATTTCATGTATATTTAGATTAAATCAGTATACATGGAATGATGATTTATTGGTCGGTTCTAAACATTTGATGAAGTGGGATGGCAGACTGAAGTCAAGTGACATATATGCAAGGATAATGACTTTAAGTGTACCTTTATATTTGTGGCTGAATACAATGTGGACTGTGCTTTTGACTGAAACACACCCAAGTCCAAAATCCAAATAGAATAGACAGATTCCACATGCTGAATACAGCTCCAGTTTTAGTCACACATTCTGAGCATGTGCAGACGGAAAAACAGAATGTCGGGCTTGTCAGGATATATTCAGCACGGTGTTTGGTCAGGCCAAATCACATGTGGGATGTTTTTGTGGACAGTCAAGACAAATTGTGTAGAATATACAGATGGAGCTCATTAATTCATTTCACTTACAAGTGAGGGTTGCTGGACGTTGAAAATACCTACCTATGACAAAGCTGCCTAAACAAAGCATGAAAACTGCTGCCATGGAAGATACATTTAAATCAGATCCTTCAGACAAAAAAAAAACATACATACGGTTCACCATTTTGTCATGACCTACAAATTCTTACACTTACAATTGCTTTTCACACCACATGACTCACTGCCATAATTTAGAATGACTACATTTTAATTAAAAAAAATATTTATTAATCATGGGAGCTTGTAGCAACAATGATATTTAAAAACAGCACCTGGCCTGACCTGTGGGAAGTACAGGTATAAAATACTGGCCTACAATCAGTCAGGCATGAATCATCTAGTGAGTCATATCCACAAAAGCAGCTAAGCAGTGACATTGGGCATAATCTCATGTAAGACACTCATTTTAATATCATAGACTCAATTTAATATCTTTGGTATTTTTGCCAAGGGATGTGAACAACACTGCTTTCTCAGTTAATTAAAACAATTTAATTATACTTACTAATTTGTATCTGATAACCCCACAACACATCCTTTTATTATGGCAAATAAAGCCTATAGATGATTACAGTTGGGTTTGAGTAGGTGGATCGACACGTATAAAGTACGTAAATGTTGTCATAGTTTGAGAGAAAAGAACTGACCTTGACATAGTTATATAAGGAGAACCATTCAGGCAGTGACTCAAGGGTTGGTGTGTTTCCTGCTAATATCATGCTTGTGCCTGAGGAGAGAAAAGTCCACTCTTCTTCTCAGTCCCTGTGGGTGTGTTTGAATGAATTCATTATAGCCTAGGAAATGTAAACAGATTGTAACAGTGGGGATCCTAAGAGGAACATTGTGGTTTATGTCTCAAACACTAGTGGTTGTGTATTCCCTTTTAAAAAAAAAATCTCAATTGGTCTCTCATAGAAAGTGTGTGTGTGTGTGTTCGCCCGTGTGTATATTACACTGGGTGAACCAAATGCCCACACAAGGACATAAAGATCTGACATTTTGATATTGTGGGGACATTTTGCTGGTCCCCACAAGGGTAACTGCTTTGTTTAAATATAGAAACTGCTGCTTTCTTTTGAAAAACCAAAGAACCAAAAGTTTTCCTTTTGGTTACTGAGGTTAAGGTTAAGGTTAGGATTAGGGTTAGGGTTAGAGTTAGGGTTAGGGTTAGGTATGGCATTGATAAGCTACAGTAATCAGTATGTCAATGGAATGAACCCACAATGATATAAAGACAAAATGTGTGTGTGTGTGTGTGTGTGTGGTAGTGATGTGTGGAAGTAAAATATGTTTATTGGTGACAGCCAAATGCACTTGTCATGGTGAAGCGAATAGAAAGTTTCAGTTTCCATTTCTCATCAAGAGTTTTCATTAAAGGAACACAGATTGAGGTTGAAATCATTCACTTTGTTGTTTTATGCGGTTACAGAACGTCCTCCAGAGCAGACAGGGTGGTGTGTGTGTGTTGAGGGGGGTCCCATTTTGGGGGTAGGTCAGACTGTTGCTATGGTAACAGCCTGGGTTATGTAACTTCATATGGTGCAGTGTAAACAAAAGAGTCAGCAATGTCCTATCCTAGCTCTGATAGTTCAGTACATACTATACAGATTTATTTTGACCCAGTTAGATATACACGATCAGAACTGTTTCTGTGAGTGTCTTACATTAGTAGTACAGTGTCCATACAGTAGGAAAATATGGAAAAGCATTTGACAAATGTGTTCCATCCAGGGACTGATTGTATACAAATATACTGCAATCCTAATTCCTTATAGACGGACCATCAGAAATCAATGTCTTGATTAGTCCTACATAGCTTAACTGTGCTGACATGAAAGATCTCCCATATACTACGATATAGCAGCTCCTTCAAATGCCTGGGTTTGAGGCAAGCAGGTGCCTCAAGCATGGCAGTTAAATAAGAAAATAGAATGTCAAACATATTTTTCAAGGCAAAAACCTACATCATTCTGACAGCTTTCAGATCAGCTAGACCAGAAAGCAATCTGCTGTCTCACACAATATCAACATGCATAATTGCATTGTATAACACCACTGCAGCTGCTGCTCATCGTGCGAATCCCAAATCCCGCTAGAAGCATAGCACTAGTCACTCGGGAGGTTTAACTTTCCTTCATTAACTAAAAGCCTGCTGTAAACAGACACCAGTGACACAAATGAATGAGTGGATGCTGAACATGCAAATATAGCTTATCATTTTAGATATTTGGAGGGTACAGCCAGGTTATTTGCAGTGAGCTTAATTGGATGCTACACAAGAATGTAACAGTTTGGTGTGGATTGCTTCATTCTGAAAGAATTTGCTACAGAAACCTTGTTCCTTTCAGTTAATTCAACCAGGCTCTGAACAAAAGAAGAAAAACATAAATAATAAAATTATTTTGATTTTGGTTGTTGTTCTTATTATGGTCAGTCAAAAACACGTTAATCAGTTTGACTGCATATATACTGTATGATGATTTTGCCAAATGTGAAGTACATATGCAACGCTATTGTAAAGAACAGTGTGCAAATACCATAAATCTGACGTGAATGCAAATGGTTATAATTCTGTCTCTGAACTCCATTCCCCATTTAGCAGACATACCACAGACGGCAGGCCAGACTTACCGAGGCTTTTGAATTAAATAACAGACACAAGTTTACCAGGGTACATTTACAAAATACATGAATACAATGTGGCGCTTTTATAACAACACATGCATATCAGAATCATGTGGCTAAGTAGTGATATGACTATGGGAATGTGGGTGCTTCTTGGAAGCTCTAAAATAAAAAACTTGACTTTTGTAGATGCTACAAATATTTGAATACATTTGGACTTTTTCAGCCAGGAGGGTCTTATTGTGTCAGGAAGAGTTCAGTTGGTAGTTGACAATACTTTTGGTGTCATGACCACATATTGCCGGCATTCATTATATATAGTGATCATCTTTAGTGTTAATTTATTCTTCATTTCTCATCCATGGCAGAGTAATGCCAATTTTAGTGTTAAATCATTCAATATATTTATTGTTCACTTGACTATTGTTAAATTAATGTTTTCTCAACAAATATTTATCGAATTAATAAATAAGCATATTATCAGTGCAACCATACACCAATATTTTTATAATTATAGAAAAATCATATCAACAGTTTTAACCTTATTTTGATTTTATTATTAATTTTTTTTTTATTTCTACATTATAAAATGCTATACAGGTGAATTTAGAGGGCTACTGGCCCAGTAGCAACCTGCTTCCAACACATATGATAAGAATAGGCTTTTGTCAACGAATGGGAACTTAAAACATACGATTATTCAAAAGAGTTATGACAAAGCTGAAGCTTTGGTGTAGAATCACACTTGAAACTCCACCCATCTAGGAAACTTCCTAAAAATGCACGTTGTTCCCTTCTATTCCTGCTGATGTTTTCCTATGACATCCTGCAGCTACCAGGTCCAGGTAAGATTATCGAAGTAGGTATGGCTACCAAACTAAATATAAAGTGTAAAGGCTCTATGCCAATTTCTGTTGTGCACACACACACACACACAGAGACTGAACCGAACAGCCTAATAGTCTCTGCATTAGTGGCTTTGGCAGTAGTCCTTGATCAATCAATTGTTCAATGTTTTCTTCACAATTATATGCAATCAATACATAAAAAAATATAACACCACTGTTTTTGTAATGTTATTCCACCCTTTTTAATTATTTTTTAAAAATTATTTCTTTATTTTATGTTACTCCTAGCTTACTCCTCTGTTAACACAGCTATACTGGCTTTACCGGGAGTGGGGAGGGGGCTCCAGCCTCAGTAGCACTCTCTCTGCTGCATGCTTATCTCGTAGTTCCACCCTCCTTGGCCTTGCCTTAAAATACAATATAAAGGAATTATATGAAGAGCTTCAGTCTAGCCTTCATGACACTCTTCTGCCAACGCCAGCATCTGCTTCTTTTCTTATTCTACTGTCAGTCTCCCTGCATTCCTGACCGAGCTAAAGAAGATTGGAGTTTTCCTAACCCCATCAGAATTACACCACAAACATATAAAAGGCATCATTACTCAAGATGATGTCATCACTCCACTGGCATGTTTCCAACTCAAGTATGTAATCCATGCTAACATGTCTACAGAATGTTCCTGGTCTACTGAAGTCCTTTTACTCACCTTTGCAGTACTTCCAACTTCCACTTCAGTATCTCTGCACTTTGTTGTATAGCAATCCTTCTGTTTTTTTGTTATAGCCACTTTGCCCTCAGCACAGTTTCTCTCTCCTCAGTGCTATACTCTATGGCTTTAATGCAGTCACATTTACAGTTTTTAGCAAACACCTTTACCAAAAGGCATTTACGTAATTTAATTATTTGCTCAAGGGCCAAGTAGTGAGAGCTTGGTGAAGGCAGAATTTGGGATCTTTAGCAGAGTTCTTAGAAGTATTGGAGAGGGTGGCTTGCATGTTCACATCACCTGAGCTGGGGATGATTGTAGTTCTTAGAACGCTGTGCATAGGAGCTTTTTATTAGCTCCTACTTCAGGGTAGGCACTTTTCTCAGCTCATAGGAACCCTGAGTGACAGACGTATGATCGGCCAGATGTAAGTCTACAGCAACGGGTTCAGCTTCAAGTGCCTATGTTGTGGGCAACTGCCATTTTTAAATTTACTTGTACAACGGTAGCCATATAAACAACAGATCTTTGCAGTAAAAATGGAAAAAAACACAAACTAATGGTCCAACAGTAAAATCAAGGCTTTACTGAGCCTATATGCAACAGAGGAGGTACAATTTGATTTTGAGTCATTTCCAACCATCATGCGTCTTACATCACTTCAGCGTTCCTAATAGAGGTTCCTCCCAAATTAGTCCCTAGAGCTCACAGCCTCCCATCTCCATTAATTCAACACATTTTCTGCATTCAACACAATACTCTTACTTTTTACTGCAGCCTCACAAAATTTCCTTATCCCTCCACAGTGGTGTAGTCACCTGTCCTACTCCCCTCCTTTCCCCATTCTCTGCTCCTCATTGCTGCCTTTCTGTCCTCATTGCCTTCTCTGCATTTTCACATCAACATGTGCTTCACCTTACAGCCTAAATGCCATTCTTGCCAACCTCATTGTTTTGCCAACCCCCCCCCCCCCCCCCCCCCCCCCCCCCCCCCCAAGTATCTAGACCTACTTTGCAGCATCCATTTACCATATCATAGTTTTACTGTACATTCTCAATACATCACTGCAACACTGGGCTCAATTCCAACCTCTTTGCTTTTCTCACAGTATATCCTCTGTATTTGCAGCCTTGCCACCCATTAATCCCAGACTTCTCACTCTTCTGCAGCCACTGCACCTCTGATCAATTCCACTCCATATGAACCAAACCATGTTTTAGCCTTTCCTCTTTGCAGCCACTTCTCCCATATCATAACTTAACATCTTCTGTTGTAAGATACTGGTATCTTTAACTTTTTGTAGGATAATTGCATCATAGATGCACCAGAAAGCTAGTATGTTCTTACCACTGCACCATCTTCTCAGTGTCACTTTATCAAGCTTTGTCAAGCAAACATCTTTAGCAGCAAAGACCCCAGGTTCAACCCTGAAATAGCGTGGATGCTCCACCCATTAGTCTCAGTTATTAATTAGCTTTATCCCTTACCCTCCCCAAAATCCTTACTGTAAAAATCATTCCCAAGTCAGGAAAACCATAAATATATTATATTATACAACATGTTATATTACTTGTATAACATATTCAGCTACAAAGCTTTGTCCATAGACAATGCTTGGGTGCACCATCAACAAACAGCAGAATAAGCAGGATTAACATTTTAGCTTACAGCAGTTCATACAGTTAAATGAGATGACACCACAAATCACATTTGATTCTTGTAGATTCTTAAAATATAGTCCAGTGTTTCGTAATCCTGGACCTGGCGCACCACCACTCTGCACAATTTAGTGCTTCTCCTGTTTAAACACACCCACTTTAACTCAATAACGCACTTGTTAATGAGCTGAGTAGTTGGATCAGGTGTGTTGGGAGCAGGAAAACACTAAAACATGCAGAGTGATGGGACGCCAGGACCAGGATTGAGAAACACTGCCATAATGGAAGGCAAAAAGGAGTGATTGGATTTGGACATGCTAAAGGCCATAGTGTGAGCAAAGTGGGTGTATTTGCAGGTGTATTGAAGCGTACGGTCATATGGATCTACCAGCAGTGGCAAAAATCCCAGTCTACAGGAAATTTTCACCAGAATTTTTGGAGGTATTACACACTATTAAATGTCACAGGTGACTAATGTTTTGTAGAGTGAGTATACTCTGGAACAGATTTTAACAATTAAAATAATATAAAATAAGAAATTGTTTTGCTTCAGTTTTAAAGTTTAAACTTTGCTTTGTTTAAAAGTGTCCACAACAATATTAAAATGATCTAAGATAACTTCTTCATAATCATAACATCAGTATGCATATAATACTGTCATTTCCTCTTGCCACTCTCAAGTTATCAAACTGCTAAAACATTCGCTTACATTTGTCTAACGTAGCTGGCACATTGGTTAGCTCTGTCTCCTCTCAGCTCAAATGGCTAGCTGTGTGGCTAACAAGCTCTTTGCACATATCAGATGTGCTTTGAACGAGGCTGTATAATGGCTTAAGTTAAAATGTCCCCCCAGTCATTCAAAAGTTGAACTTGACAGCTTCAACCAAACTTTTTCTCTCTTTTCTTTTTGCAAAACAGTGACGATATCAGGTGCAGGATGCCATTTTGTTAACTGTAGCAGATGAAAGAGTGTGAGTCACACAGTGTCTCAATATGGAGAGTGTGAGGGTGTGCAGACAGGAGCTGTCACAGAAGCAACCTCTCAGTAGAACATTTCCCCCACTATGCTATTGCATGCCTAAGCATACATGTAATAAAAACAATAATATTCAAATTAGCACATATCCATTTACCGAGATTATCCTTATGCATGATGTTTCGAGTGCTATCCTCAGACTTTCATGTCATCTGAAATTTAGGCATCTTAACAATCCCGAAGGGCCAGGAATTGAGACACATTTTGGTTGCCATAAGGATGAGCAGATCAAGACCAAAATTGCATCATTAACTTTAAATATTGAAGCAGAAGTCTATAGGGATGTCTGAGGGAAGCAGAAGGGGTGTAAGAAAACCTTACCGACGCTCATTAAAATACTATTTATGTGGTCATGACTGGAATGCTCTGACCTTATTCATCAGCTGATGTGTCGCTGCTGAACAAAACCACCAACAGACTTATTGTTAGCTGCATAGGTGCGGGTCGTGAGCTACACTGTTTGCTGTCGTTGTGACCTGTGAGTGGGCTTCGAGGTGTTTGCGTCTGTTAACTGTTAACTGCTTGACATTTAAGACCACTTAGCGTTGTTCAAATAGTTTTGTTATTACGTGTCATGTGAATAACAAGTGAGTCAGTATTTTTAATTACTAAAATATAGTGTTCCTTATTATTTTATAGCTGAAGTCAAATTATGAATTCAACTTTAACAGAGGGCAGTTTAATTAGTTGTGACTAGTTGTTAGTATAAACACATTTATGGTGAACAGGGACGCTAACATGAAGGACTTTGTGAACACAGACAATGCTAACCCAGACAATGTTAACACATATGGACGATACTAACCAGCTAACACTAGCGGACACAGTGCTATCCCAAACAGACAGAGCTAATACAAACTTAACTTAAAACACAAAGCAAATGCAAACAGACAAAGCTAATACTAACATACACAGCTGACACTAACAAAGGGCTAAGCTAACACATAACATAAAGGACATGAAACATGACATGAGACAAGAACGGGAAGTAGTAAAAAGAACCGACAAATCAGACACGGAAGATGGGAACATAGCCAGGAGCCACAAAACCAGGGTTGTGTGAAAAGGCCAGATAAAGAAGTGAACCAGAGTGAGGGTATTTACATTGAATACCTACTGTCAATGGAGAAAAGGGTCAGAGAGGAGCCATGTAGCATGATTCAGCTCTCCAGCCCACTTCATCCTGACAATGCTTGTTTAATTGCAATATTACTGTTAGTGCTTCCAGCCAGGTAGGGAATAACACATTGACGACTATGTCTGACGTAGTGGAGACTGATGTGGAAGATCATCAATCTGGCACTTCAACACTAAATTTCGGGATAGGCATTGGACATATCTTGTGAGCCTGACCAGGATATAAATGTAAATCTTCTGTCTGTCCTGGAAGAAAGGAGTGAAAATCAACATGGTCTTCTGCTTCTACAGTCCGCCTTAAACACATTCTGAGATGCTTTTCTGCTCACCACAATGTACAGAAAGATTATCTGTTACTGTAGCCTTTCTGTGAGCTTAAACCTGTCTGGCCATTCTTCACTGACCTCTATCATCAATATGCAGAGGCATTACATTTACATTTATGTCTTTTAGCAGACACCCTTATCCAGAGCAGCTTACAACTGTGGAAAGCAACTGTGGGTTAAAGGCCTTGCTCAGGAACCCAACAGTGGCAGCTTGGAAGAGGTGAGATTTGAACTCTGGACCTTCTGGTCCATGATCCAGTACCTTAACCACTACGCGACCACGTCTTACTAGTTACTAGGATTCTATCTTTTGGTGGGCATTTGAATTATTTGGGTGGGCAACAAGAAAGATTGTTGCTTTTCCTAAATAAGGTATATGAACAAGGATAAAGTTTAATTTTGAAAAGATTGCAAAAGGAGCACAATTACAGCATCCAATTTTTAGGGGGGGTCCATGGCCTTTTCCCTTCTTAAAAAAGAAAATTTAAATAATTAAATTCTGTACAATTTTGATTTTCGTTTTATGATGAGCATTTGTATGACAGGGAGAGGAAAACTTTTGAGCAAATTTTGGTTTGAATGTAGGCTACAGTAGAACAGAATGCCTAAGATGAACCTGGATAGTTCTGCCTAGTATAGAATCATGAGATTAACAGGTGCAATTAAACATTTTTTTCTTTCTTTTTCCATTATTTTTTGTGTGTGTGTGTTTGTGTGTGTGTGTGTGTGTGTTGTGTGTGTGTGTGTGTGTGTGACGAATATAGAACTCTTAGAATGCGACTGATATCTAGCTAGGGTAAATCATCAATATAGATAAAAGAAGACAAAGGTGAGTAAGTTAGAATGGAGACAAAATATTCTGTTTTCCCTACTGAGTGCAATTAAATCACAAAGGCTCCTTGCCCAAATGCTGCATTTAGCTTTTAAGATGATATTAAGTACATGTACATATACAGTATGTTATTTAGCAGATGCCCTTATCCAGTGCAACTTACAGCACAGTCCCAAGCAATTGTTTGGTTAAGTGGCCTTGCTCAAGGACTCAACAGTGGGCAGCTTAGCAGAGGTGGGATTTGAACTCTGGACCTTCTGGGCCATAGTCTAGTGCCTTAACCAACAAACCACCATATCACACCATAGTAAATCCCACCATATCCCTCCATAAGTTAATGACTGTATCACCACATATAACATATGCTGACAATGGGGAAGCTACAACAGTAAAAATATAGCTCCATGCAATAATTTCTATGGAGAGCTAGGATGGCAGCTTCCAGTGTAGAGAAATGAATTACAGGGCAGTTAGACCTGGCAAATTTTGAAACAAACTGATTAAGGTACATTTTTTTGTGATAGGTTATCTTGTGTGCCAGAATGACCAAATCTTGTTTCCTTGAATCCAGCATTGATCTGCAGAGATGGGGGAGTATGCAGGACAGGGTGGAAAGGGAGCTTTCACATGCAGCTGATGACACATCGATGATGAGTACCGTGACATACAGCCTATGCAACACAGGGAGTACTTCTTTGTACTCCTGAATGCATCTGCATAATGCAGAAAGGTCTGGATCAGTGGCCAGTTTATTGAGCAACATTGCTTTTGCCACAGCAAATTCTTTGTAAGCTGTACAGAAAAGCTGATTCTCCTGCCAAAATGAACATCTTGACCACTCTCTCTTCACTTGAAGCCATTTCAGGTGTTTGCAGGTATAATGCTAAATAGTATGGGTGATGAAGTACGACTCTTTCAACCCTCTGTGAATATGCACTACATAGACAAAAGTATTGGAACACGTACATGTCACAACCTACAGGAGTTTTTATGACATCTCCTTGTAAATCCATAGGTATTAATATGGAGTTTGTCCCCCCTGCAGCTATAACAGCTTTCACTCCTTGGGGAAGGTTTTCTACAAGATTTTGGTGTTTGTCCGTGGGAATTTTTGCCAATTCATCCAGAAGAGCATTTGTGAGGTCAAACACTGATGTTGGACAAGAGAGTCTGGCTCACAATCTGTTTTAGTTCATCCTAAAGGTGATTGTGCAGGCCAGTCAAGGTTTTCCACACCAGATTCCCCCAACCATGCTTTATGGACCTTGCTTTGTGCACTGGAGCACAGTCATGCTATGTTGAAGCATTTTTCCCTTCACTGTAAGTAAGCGGCTGAGGCCAACACCTGAAAAACAAGCCCATAGCATTATTGCTCCTCCACCAAAATTCCAGTCTGGCAGGTAATGTTCCCTGGCATTTGCCAAACTCAGACTCATCAATCAGGCCAGATAGAGGTGTCATTTGTCACTCCACGGAACATGTTTCCACTGCTCCAGAGGGTGTGCTTTATATCACTACATCCAACGCTTGCCATTGTGCTCGGTGATGTAAGGCTTGCAAGCAGCTGCTCGAAACTGTGTAAACTCATGCCATGAAGTTCCTGGTGCACAGTTCTTGTTCTGATGTTAATGTTAATTGTTCTGATGTCACCACTTGCTCTCTACTATGGAACTTTACTTGGTTTGACACTTTGTAGTTGAGTTCTTAAAAGCTTCCACTTTTCAATAATACCACTTACTTGAATTCATTGAATGAGCCATTCTTTCACAAATGTTTGTAAAGGCAGACTAAATGGCTAGGTGCAATGAATCAATGATTCAGTAATTAAGTCTCAATACTTTTGTCCATGTACTGTAGTGTGTAGATATTGCATTTGCACTGATAGTTTCCCTCTCATCTTGATGTGTTTCTATAAATACACAATGATCTAACTCAGAAACAGTGGTGATTTTATATGGCAATATCACTCCAGTAGAGTCTATTTCTAGCTATTCTTCACTAACCTTACCAACACTGCGTTCACTGTCTGCTCAAGAGATTACTCCGAAGCCAACAACAGTCCAGTGTGCTTGAAACACCAAAGTACTGTTATGAAACTCAAGATTTGAAACATACCACTACACTGTACTGTTATGTTTCTATTATTTTTTTTTATTCTTTGGACCTTACTGATTCTACTTATGTAGTTCATATATTGTGTTTTTTCTAAATTTATTGCACATCGTTCTTACTTTGTGATGTGTACTTAATAAAGCTACCTTGTTTTAATCTGTGTATAGCCAAATTTAAACAGAAAAAAACAATCAAGCTTTTGAAAGTGATCAGGTTTATGACAGTTTAAACGCCATAACCACAATAAGCCATTTATTCATCTAAAGGAATTAATTATAATGCCACTAATAACACAATCTACAAGTGACATTTTACAACAGGTGATACAGTACTGCCATTGAAACTGGTGTTGCACAATTAATATGACTTATTTGCACAATAAAGCCAAATTTAGTATGTTATTTATCACAAACATTGCTACACTGGCATGTTTGAACACAAAGTGTTCAATAAAACTCAAAACATAACTATAACTGTGATTTTTTAAAATTGCGTGGGCAGATAATTTCTCTAGGTCTGCAATGCCCACCCCAGTCCACCTGTAGACACACCCCACAAGGCATTCTGTCCACAGAACTGTCACTTACTGGATTTTTTTTTTACTGCACCATTCTGAGTAAACTCTAGAAACTGGAACATGAAAATCCCAAAAGACCAGCAATTATGAAAATACTCAAAACAGCCTGTCTGGCACAATCATGCCGTGGTCAAAATCACTTAAAC
The DNA here is from genome assembly GCA_025084515.1 of Ancistrus triradiatus. Lineage (NCBI taxonomy): Eukaryota > Metazoa > Chordata > Actinopteri > Siluriformes > Loricariidae > Ancistrus > Ancistrus triradiatus. Next base: position 92,456 of record JAJAGP010001160.1, read on the forward strand.
CACATTTTTGGCATGGACTCCACAAGTTGATGCAAAATCTGATTCCAAGGAGTATTTTGTGATGATACTGAATGCCTGTCTTTCTCTGTCTTCAAGTGCCCCTATAAATGTATGATTGGGTTTGAGTCAAAAAACTGTGAAGAAAATTCCATGACAGTGAGTATTCCTTAATCTTCTTCAGTCATCAAGCATTTCCAAAGCTTTGAGGTGTATTTTGGTCATTATAATTGTAATGAATAAGCATAATATAAGCACTTCAATTAGTACTATGAATAAGCCGAATAATGCCACCCTCAGCCTTCATCCATCTTGGAATAATGCAATAACAGTTCAGATTGGTTTGTGGCAGGATGTTGGAAAAACTTTCAGTTCTTTGAGGGGTTAAGGAGGTGGATCTACTTTAAAGTCTGCAATCCAGAACTTCCCATAAAGCTCAGTGATTAAATCTGGTAATTAGGGAGGTCATAAAAGATGCTTGACTACATCTTTGTGTCTTTGTGTACAGCAAACTACTCTTAAAAATGCCCCATGAAATATGGGTAGATTATCAAGAAAGAGTATTTGCACTCATATTTGTCTGCTGATACACAGCCACGCAAAACAATCATAGGACGTAATGATTTCCATGAGATGGCTGCCCATACCGTTATGGAAACATTGTGGGTTGAAGGCGTCCTTTGGCTTCCCCCATAAATTCATCCAGATGTGGGAATTATGGTTGACTCATCAGACCATATTACTTTTTTCGGTGCTTAGGGATTCAGGTTTTGTACTCTTTAGACTTATTAAGGTTGCACTTTGGCCTTTGACACAAAATGTTTTTGACTGGCAGGCCTACATTGCTGCATTGTGAATCCAAGCTTCATAAAGCTTTGGAAAACTGGATCATGGAGGTGCTCCTTCATATCTTTGGCTATTTGTGTGCCTGTATTTTGTGGCATGTAGAAACTATCCTGTAAAACAGCACCCCTGTCAGAAAGCTCCAAAGTACAGCCACTGTTCCTTCTTTACTGATACCATCATGACATATGCCATCATAGCTTCTGAGCAAAACAAACTCCAGTTTTTGTTACCGGTGCACCTGTAATTTAGGCACCCACTGTTTGTTCTCTGTGGAACTATGTAGTTACCAGATGTTGCTTTGAATATGTGATATAAAATACCTTATTGCTAGACCTCTTTAATAGTGGATATTGTTTGTTCATTTAACTGTTTTATTTAATGTGGACTGTGGTAGCCAGCGGTAAGGTACTGGACTATGGACCAGAAGGTCCAGGGATCAAATCCCACCTCTGCCAAACTGCCACTGCTGGGTCCTTGAGCAAGACCCTTAACCCACAATTGCTTGGATTGTAAAACTGTATCAATTGTAAGTCGCTCTGGATAAGGGCGTCTGCTAAATGCTGTAAAATGAAATGAAATGAAAATGAAAACAATGTCACATCAGCTTTAATGGCCATTTATGACAGAAGCAAGGTGACAGAGATACTAGTCAGACATTTATACTGGGGCAATTTAGAGCAACCACTTAACTTTCATCTCTTTGGAATGTGGGAGGAATCCGGAGTACCCGGATTAAACTTCACACAGGCAAAGTCCAATGTTGGGATTGAACCGAGGATCTCTGGGATGACGTGTTAATCGCTTGTGCCACTGTGCCGCCCTCTTTATTAGTGGATAGATAAAGGTATTTGGCAATTAACCAATAGTTAAATTGACCCGTCTGACGTATTCCAGCTGTAATGTTCCCTTTGAACATTATTGTGATCGCCAGTTGTGAATATGATTGCTGGCAGTTCACGATTACAGCTATCGATAAATATATTCATATTCTATACTTGTAACTTTGTAAGACATCTCAGTTTATATTCGAGTCATTTTCACTTTGTCGTTTGCCTTCCTATTACTGAACTTAATTTTAATATTATGATCTGGATACGGATCACTTTTGGATCACGCTCGGCGTATTTGTAACAAACGTGAACTCAGACGATTTGCCAAAGCAATCGCTCTTCCGTTCTTGCGTGATTTCGTTTCTGATCACGAAAAGTAATCTGACACAAACAGGCTTAAAGCGCCGCTTGGATTCGCCATTGTTGTGTGAGGTGTGAGGGAAAGCCCGGGCACGAGTTGAGGGACACAACGTGACCTGACAACAAGGAACCTCCGGGAAAACCGTCAGTCCTAAATTATGTGCAAAGGGGCCGTGTGTGAGGGGTAGCGCGATAAGCGGCGCTGCTAGAACATAAACAGCACTGCCTCATAATAGCGCCGCTGTAGTAACGAGTGCTGTGCTCGAAACGGTTCCATATTCACTATTCCCTACGTTTTTATCTAGAACGCTACAACGTGCACTGTTATAGGGGACAGAATTATTGAGAATAGTGCATGATTCTGCACACTTAAGCCAATTTGTTTATTCCTGTGTAACAACAGATTCCATCACATAAACACAGTACTGCACACTGAACTATTTTCAGTCCAGCAGTGACACTGAGGTGCTCCAGCAGCACTGCTGTGTCTGATTCACTCATTCCAGCACCAGGATCGGAAAGCCCAGGAGCATAAAGTTATGTTTATAAATTTACAGCATTTAGCAGACACCCTTATCCAGGGCGACTTACAATTGATACACTCTTACAATCCAAGCAATTGTGGGTTAAGGGCCTTGCTCAAGGACCCAACAGTGGCAGCTTGGCAGAGGTGGGATTTGAACCCTGGACCTTCTGGTCCATAGTCCAGTACCTTAACCACTAGGCTACCACATATAATGATTACATGTTTACAATATAATAATGGTAAGCATTACTAAATAACACCATTATATAAGTTGAGATAATATATTGTAATATTGGTTGAACATTGTGCTAAATAAAGATGTAAAAAAAAAAAAAAAATTATTATTATAGAAAATTGCATTTTCCCTTCATATGCCTCGCAGTGGCTTGGTCCACTGCCTTCCATCACCCAAACTTACACACATTGTATTTTAAGATTAAGAATTAACAATTGATATTTCTAGATACCACACGCTATACTCACTGTACGTAGGAAAACTACGCCCAAATATACTGTGCCATCTACAGGCCACTCTTGGTAATACTGGTTAAATATACTGAAACCTGTTGCCTATACAGGTATCTGCCGTTTAGTGTTCATCAGATCGATACTTTAATGGTCGAGGTCTTAAGAAGTATAATAGGAAATGAAAATCTCTCTTATATACATATTTTTGACATCCGAATGACAGAAAACTTGATAAACGTGCACTATTAAGCTTAAGCCATTTTGTTTATTCCTGTGCAACAAAGATTAACACAGTGCTGCACATGTAGAACAGTACACTGAAATATTTTCAGTCCAGCAGTGACACTGAGGTGGAATTGTAAGCATTACTAAATAACACAACTATATATAATTTTGACTGTTTATTGTCCCCCACAACATTGGTGGCCCTGACTATTAAATAATGTAGGGGACTTACAAACTATGTAGAGAAACAGATGGACTACAGTCTGTTATTGCAGAACTACAAAGTTCATCTAAATGCTAAGATGAACTGATAAATAGGACAGTGAGTGTAGAAACAAGTAGGTGCACCTAGTAAAGTGATCGGCGAGTGAACGTCGAAGCAAATACTCCGTGCGTCGGGAATCCCCTTAAATGTTCTTGGTCCTGTTGGGAGGCGGAGACGGGACCCCCGCTGACGTCAGTGGGCCTGTCGGTTTCCTGCAATAGAAAGTGAGAGAGAGGGTAGAGAGTAAAAAACAGAAACATTTCCCTCTGGATAGCTGAAATTTCTCCAACAATTAGGACTTCACCTGTAAGTACTTACGATTGTACTTGCTAGCGTTTTTGGCGGTTGATAGTGAGAAGCGATAACATACTCTCTTTGTGTCCTCGCATAATAATCCAGCATGATTGAAAGCTAACTGATTTGTCCCATATGCTAAGCGGAGTTGGGAACTTGTTTAGGTAAAAAAGTACAGTATAAATCACACCAGAAGTGATCGGATCCTGAGCCGGCCCGTGTTTTGTAGCTCACCGAGCGCCTCTGTTTTGGAGTAGACGTCTGCAGCATTTTAATGTGCTGTGTGTGTGCGCGAGAGAGAGAAAGTGTGTGTGTGATGTTTATGAAGCCCTCTGCAGAGCACGAGTATACTCGGGGAAACACTCTGGCAAACGAGGGTAAGACAAACTATGGCTTGTTTAAGACAGAATGTAAACAGCGAAGGCTTTGGACATTTAACTGCCGTTGGTTTAGTCGAAGTGAGGAAGTGTTTTTGGCGTCCTGTTGCGGAGGACTCGGAGGGGTTTTCCCCGGCTCCTCCCTCCTCTGCGCATTCATGTGTCTTTTGCTCGTCGTGTAATGTGCGCTTTATCGACTTTCCACCTTATTGCGAAAGCCAGCTGGCCCCTGTTCTGTCTAGAACTAAACGAACACGGTGCCTGGCCGGACTGTTTGGTTTGCACACAGGGGCTGGCAGCAGTGCGCATGCTAGCGGTATCTGCATTGAGCTGCTCGTGCGGCATCGATCTGGTTCTGATCTGAATTGGCAATTGAACTGCACTACTTGTTTTTACGAGGCAATGGTGGTCCGTCTTTAAAAAACAAATACACGAATGCGGCGGCTCAGCAAGCATGTGGACGTGCTCTTCCATAAAGCCTGTCAGTCTCATTAGGTTTGACTGCAATGCACGCGCTGCAGCGCTCCTGCTCGGCTGCGATTTGTCTGGGCGTTTGTGACTTTGCTCGTCCTAGTAAAAAGCCCGTGTGAGCCCCCTGAGCATGCGCGGTGCCGGCTGGGTTCGACTGAGGTGACGTCATGGCTGTGGCGCGCACATGTAGTGCAGGCTAGCGAGGAGCCCGTGCCGCTCGTAGCGTTATGTAATATTGGCAGTGGAAACATTCGTTAGGGACAGTGTGCGTGTGTCAGACTGTCCTTTCTTCATCGCAGCCATCACAGCTGCAGCCATGCAGACAAATAACCTCGCTGTTGAGGTTCTGCATGGCACAGGTGTGGGTTGCATTTGCATCAGTCAAGGCTTGGTTTGTGTGTTTTTTTTGCAGAGCTGTGGCTTTTTAAAATTTCTTCTGAAAGGTTGAGGTTTGCTCACATTTCGCTTAAACACACCCCCTTTTCCTGTTGTGTCTTATTTCTGCAATTTGCATAAGAGCTAAAAGCAGGTCTTCCATATGCAGCGTGACACATTTAGCGTGCAGCCTAATCGTCCTGATCTGCATGGCCCTGATGCTTTTGATAAAGAGTGATTCAAAGCTGTCTCCAAGGCCAGCATTAGATGGGAATCTTTCCGTAATGTATTGTCAGTGCTCCTCGCCATGCGAGTCCGATGAGGATGATGATCGGCAAGCTTTCTCCAACAACAGCCAGTTGCAAAGAGGAAATTTAGCAGTTCACCCCAGGCCTCCACAGTAATGAGGCGTATAATGTAATATTCACCGAGATCTTTTTGTGTGCGTTTCATTTTGAGATTGTTTCTCTCCCTTGAGGAACAGGAGTTGGCCTTTCCTTCCAGGGAACAGCACTGTTCCAGCCAGCGTCCAACCTTACGATGTGAAACTGACTGACCCAGACCAGACAGAACAAAGAAAAATGCCACGCACCAAGCAGAACCACCCCAAAAACCTAAAAGGTAAGCTGCCTTTCTCTAGCGCTTGAGCTCTCTGACCCGAATGATATATCAGGTCCCAAAGTGAAGCATCCTTCTGCAGAATAGAGTGGATGCTTTTGTGACTGTAGCAGAAATAACCCTGTCAACCGTCTTCATATTGCCACAGTCAAGCTTGGGTGTAGTGGATGTGTAGTAAAAATAGACAAAGAGAGAGGGTGAGATGTATGGAGAGAGAAAAGATCCCGAGAAGAGACAGTGAGGTGACACACAGTCTTGCTTCTTTTTTTTTTTCCTCCTCTGCCAATGCTGATTTCATGGCCATGACGTGTAACTCTACTTTTAAATATTTGTCCACTAACATTTAAAGAAATTATTAAATGAATACAAATGGGTGGAAGCAAAACAACCAATTGTTTTGTGCCACATGAAAGTAATTGATTTTCATGACGAGTGCATGTAAAGAGAAGTTCTCTCTCTGTCTGTCTCTCTGTCTGTCTCTCTCTCTGTCTGTCTCTCTCTCTGTCTGTCTCTCTCTCTGTCTGTCTTTCTCGCTCTCTCTGTCTCTCTCTGTCTGTCTCTCTCTCTGTCTGTCTCTCTCTCTGTCTGTCTTTCTCGCTCTCTCTGTCTCTCTCTGTCTCTCTCTCTCTCTCTGTCTGTCTCTCTCTGTCTCTGTCTCTCTCTCTGTCTCTGTCTGTCTCTCTCTCTGTCTGTCTCTCTCTCTCTCGCTGTCTCTCTGTCTGTCTCTCTCTGTCTGTCTCTCTCCCTCTCTGTCTGTCTGTCTCTCTCTCTCTCTCTCTGTCTCTCTCTGTCTCTCTCTCTCTGTCCCTCTCTCTCTCTCTCTCTCTCTGTCTTTCTCTGTCTCTCTCTGTCTGTGTCTCTCTCTTTGCGTCTCTCTGTGTCTCTCTGTCTCTCGCACACATGCAGAGGGACTGAACCAAACGGTATAACACTAACTGCGAGGCATCATTAACTTTAGTGTGTTACAGGTGCTGAATAAACAAACACTCAACAGCAACAGTGTTACCAACAAACACCTGTGTTACCAGGAATTACAGGGCAATCAACGTGCCTTTCTTTCCAGTCAAGTGTAGTTAAGGTAGTGGCCAAATGTGCAGCCAAACATGAACCCATTAAAAAATAAACACACATAATCAGTGCAACCATACACCACTATTTTATGTCATTTTAACCAACTACAGTAACCCTATTAATTTATTATTATACAGCGGTTAGTTCCGACCTTACAATCTGATTGGTTGAGAAATGTTCTCACCGTGATGATATTTGTGATAACAGCACTGCGTTTTCATGCCAAAACGCTGTCAGGCTACTGACGCATTGCCAAGTAACGACAAGCTGTACTCACACAAACATATGACATATGCAGATAATGCAATACCTGCAATAATTAGCTCGATTCTGTAGTTTTTCTGTTTTTGTTCTCCCTCCCTTTCGTTTTTGCTTATTTGCATTTTATATTTCAAACTAACATTAATTGGTGGTGTTATATAAGCCATATGCCTTTTGTAGCATACTTATGTGCAGCAGGGTAGGGATTTGTTACCGTTGCGTAGGAACAACCCATTTGTTTTGGACCTGCTTTTTACCAGAAGGTACTGTCATTATTGAAGTATATTCGGTGTGAAATTCAGGGCTTCTTTGATTTATTTTGTTGTAAATAAGCAGTTCATTCATTCATTCAGGATAGAATTACCACTGCAGTTGTATTTAGTTATTGAATGATGAATGAATGAATGCTACTTGATTCTGCTGTGCACTGAGCTTCATTTCTTGACAGACGTTTCCTTTTGTCAGCTATTGCGAAGCAGAGTAAAAACACACACATTAGTGTTGAATGCTGATATTGCACTAAATCCCTTGAATTTGTACAGTTTCTATGCTTGCGTGTTGGCATTCGAGTGATCGTGTTGTTACTGAGTGGTTTCCATAAAATGATCCTGCTTTTTTGGGAGAGTATGGCCTAACTGAGGTTGAGTGTCATAGGACTTCTGGCTGTATGAGTGTGTGGCGTTACTCTGATCAATGGGTGAGAGGAATGTCACCATTCCCACCCTGAGGGCCAGTTACCATATGCTGCCTGGCATCTTTTGCATACTTTAACTATGCAGCCATCCAGCAGCTGGGTGTACGCTTTGCAGTCGCTGTACTGTATTATATCTTTCAACCATATCACATCGTTCATGCCCTGAAGATCATAGGCTTTTTTATTTCTCCATGTTTACTGCTGAAGCTGTTAAGGACAGACAAAATGAACTGAGGACAGTCGTTACACAGGAGTTCGAGAGACCTGACTTATATAACACTTTAATTGGCTGTTAAATGTCAGTCAGTTATAAAATGTCGGTGTTACTTTTCAAACAATAATAACAGACAGAAGAACTGAGAATTCCCCGGGTTGCGTTCAGTTTACTGACGTCATGGATACCGCCCTCATTCCATGTGTCACTCAGACACACCCGTCCTATAAGATGCCATAATCCTGCTTTGCAGCTTCAAAAGCATAGAGCTTTTGTTGGCCTGTCAACCTGCTGTGTTTCTAGGGTGTATCACATGCTGGGTATGTGTAATGCCAGGTGGAATATCAGCTAAGACGTGTGAGTGAGAGAGAGAGATGTAGATATACAGTGAGAGAGACCTCAAAACGGAGCTAGAACGAATATGCACATGACATGCTTTGCGGTAAACATGCAGGAAGTGAGGTGTGCCTGCCACTAAGCACCTGTGTTTACTTTTGTTAAACAACAAGTCGCTAAGCACATCGAACACCGCTAATGTTACCAGTGCTAATTGTGCTGGGCTTGGCTAGATATTTTAGATTTCTGATGCAGTACAAATACGAATGGGTCAGTCTGCAATAACGTAGTCTTTTTTTTGTCCACACAGAATTGCTGAGATTAGTGTGAGAAACATTCAGGGCCAGCAAAAAGAGAAAGACTGAGTACGACAGGTTGATGTATGAGGTACTTAGAACGTCTGACCATGACTTCAATATAAAATAATTGGTGCATACATTTTTGTAATATACCAAAGCCTTGGGAAAATTATTGTTCAATCAGCAGTGATGAAAGGACCATGATATAATGTTTAAAATGTAATAAAATAATATTTTTAGGTATTGTGAGCAGATTTTATATATTCACCAGGATAGATGATGATGCTTTTTCAAAGCACTTAAAAGGGCCTCCAAGATCTTTAGACAGCACTGTGATTTGCATACACCACAGCGATAATGAAATTAGAGATAATGTGCTGCTGTCAGATTTGATTCATTTCTATGCTGTGATTTTATTCATTAATGTTGGATAATTTACCTGATATTCGGACAATCAGATAGATAAGTCCAAGGGAATCCTGTAAACAAGAATAAATGAACAATCCTACATGAATAAAGGTACTTTCTTAATCAGTGTGAGGACAAAAGAGGACATTTTTCTTATATGACTGAGTGTGCTTGATTGATTGTAGATGTAGAAGGAATGGGACTTGGCCAGATGTGCGTCGAAGGGTATGTAGTCTGATTAACTGATTTAAGGTCAGAGAAAAGTTGAATTTCCAGACTTTTGCTGACTGGCCATTCAGAGCATCAATTAGTGTGTAGTTAAGGCATTGAATCATGGAGCTTCCCATCCCTCAAAGACAGTAACAAAGAAATCTTCAATCAGAAATGCCACAATTATGGTGACTAAGGCTAGATCATGGACTAAACAGCTGTCTCTTTAGAATATTTAAACTTGTCATGCTAATTGTAGCCTTTTAAGTATGTTGCCCCATTCCATACTGTGTAGGAGTACTTTTAAGATCAGGATATAATTTGGCCTCCAAACTCCTACATTAGTCTGCTAAACGACAACTATTAAACGGCAGTAGGTGTAACTTCTGGAAAAGTGATTTTCAAAACTATTCTCACATAAAGCGTCTAGAAACTGTAGAAGTTTGAAACGCAGTTACCAAACTACAGAAAATATGTCTGTGAGCTTTAAAACTGTGAAATTGGAATAAGTAATGCTTTATTAGACCAAGTAATGCTGGTGCCATGACGTTTCCAGTTAGAGAGGACATGTTCCTGGCAAAGGCATGACAAGGAAGTAGTTACAGGGTAAGGATATTATGTTTGTAGCTCCATGTGACCAGATTGCACTCTGCTATACACTGGGGGTATTATGGCAATTCTCAATATAACAGAATGGAGGGTAAAATGTGTTTGGCATTTACCTTAATATGTGTTAGGAGTTTAGTTACATAATATGATCTATATATTACGTCTTCAATAAGTATGAAAAAATCTTAATCTTTGTATCTGTAGCCCCATAGTAACGGAAGGATTACTTTTAGCACAGGATAGAAAGAACTGTCTGTGTTTTTAATAGAAATTAATGTCCTCCAAAACTGGTTGCTTTGTAAGTAGACTGTATAGTGCAGTGAATGATTAAACCACTATAATATTAAGGCTGCACAGAGGAGCTTTGACAAGCTGTTGGAACAAACTACCAGCAACCATAATTCTTTCCTCATAAATGTTCTTTTCTTCTTATATTTTTGTACCTGAAGAAAATAATGCAAAGTTTGCTCACACCCAATACTGACTTCACTTTCAAAGTTGCTGCATTTGTAAAAAAATTTTATAACTTTTATTTGCTTTACAGTTTTTTTTACATGCCTCTAAGACCTTTATGGAGTACTGGCTGAGGACAGAATCTATCCACATGGCATTTTTTTGGTTATTGACTGGAATCCCCTTCATGAGGTTAACTTAAAAATAGGCTGCTTACTGGGAGGCATGTGTCAGCAATATTTTTTTATTTTCCTGCGCACCTTTTCATTTGGGAGTTGTACTGTTTTTGTGGAAATGTACAAGTTTTTTTGGTTAATAGGTCAAAGTGCCCTATGTGAGCATAAGTCATAATTTTCCATTTATGTTGGAGGTGGTGGGTGTTTAGTGAACTTCTCAGGGTACTTTTGGACCAACTTCACATGTAGATAAAAGGAAGCTAAACCAAGGTCACCATGCGGAATGGTAATTCTAAGTTGTCAACTCAATTGTTATGTTCTGAATCTCTCACTTGGTGAAAGAAGCCATGTTTGTCCTTATGTTCATGATGGCTATGTGTATTATTTATGTGAGTAGATGCGCAGCACGTTTTACCTGTTCTAATGTTATTTGACTGAATTGTACAGGGTAGTGTAATGATGCAAGGCAAACTCTAAAACGGTAACACATGTCCACAGGAAACGCTATGCTCTGTTTTGTATGTATACATGTGGGATACAGTTTTACATAAGATATGCGTAGTTGGCTTAGAATTGAGTTGTTGACTAATTTGGCATTAGTATTAATGTTAGACTGGGTTCTCGGCGTTACTGTATCGACATTGTTGCGACAAGTGTGACTCAGCAGACTGGTTGCTTTAAGCTTCTTAGTCTTTTTAGAACTAATCTACCAGTTTACATTAGTTAAAGTCTTTTGTATGTTAGCATCTATTGTTGGTCTTTGAAACTGGAGTGTGTGTGCTGCTATGTTGTTATAAAGCTTTAAGTTAAAACCTTAAGTCTACCTATACAGATTTTTGCCAGGTTTTCACAAAGTCTCACAGTAATTGATTAGTTATAGTGCTTATCTTTCCTCAGTGAATGAAACTAATTTGCTTTGTGTTTGAGTGAACTCAAGCCAATTAGCCAAGAGCTAATATAATGATACTTGTATGGAGGAAAGTAAAGATAACTTTACCCTTGACTTGTGTTGTCACATGTCTTGAGTGTGCTGTATTTGTTATAACCTGTAGTGACTCTGCTTTGGGGTAAGTGGAAGTCATGGAGGAGTTAAGCTAAGGTCAGATTCAACTTCCAAATCCAGCACACTCTGAGGCCTGCGCTATGATGAACAAGCATGAATATGGGACTATTCTTAAAGTCTACCACTATGGATGATGGTATTGGATAAGTGTTGGTATTTGACAGTATCAGAGATTGCTGTCATATCAAAAATGGGAAAAAAGTGATTTCATGCACGCTTTACATTTTTGTCGCTCAAAGGTACTGCCAAAGTGTCCCTATATTATAAATCTTGAGTGGAGTCAAGCACCACATAACATCCATGTGGGCAACATCTGACTGCATGTGTGTCCGTGGTCCCATGAGGTTGAAATAGAGTTCAGAAATTCTGATTAGAGAGCAGGACATAACGTACCGTATTTTTCGGACCATAAAGCGCACCGGGTTATAAGACGCATTAAATGAAACGAAACTCTTAAGTTCCGTCGGAAACTCCGTTTGTTTTCTTTACCTGGCGCAGGGCGTCTTCTTGCTTCCTCCATTTCGGTACCATTGATTCGTTAATGTTGAATTCTCTCGCAGCTGCTCTATGTCCATGTTGTACTGCGTGACTGATAGTGTTGTGTTTGAAATCCGCTTTGAAAATGAATGAATGAATGAATGCACGTACCCTAATGCTGAAGCACATACCGTATTACTCCCCGATGCTGCGCACTACGGTGGCCGTAAGCTTCGGAACTTACCAAGGCCGTGCTAAAACATTTTGACAGATTTATGAGCGCCGTGTACCACCTACAATCGGTTCTAGGTCAGAAAGCACAACCAGAATTAATTCATACATTAGACGCCCCGCATTTTAAGGCGCACTGTCGATTTTTGAGAAAGTTAAAGGATTTTAAGTGCGCCTTATGGTCCGAAAAATACGGTACATATCCGGATGTTGTGAAGAGAACAGCTTCTCACACAGCTCGTGTATCTCATTCTTTTGTATACAAACGATTGTGCTGCCAGACACACAATAGTACGATGCATAGAGTGGTGCTTGAATGTTTGTGGACCCTTTGGAATGTTACATATTTTTTGCACAAGTATGTTATTTAAACGTCTTCAGATTTTCACACAAGTCTTAAACGAAGGTACAAAGAAATCAATTAAATGAGACAAAATATTATACTTGGTCATTTATTGAGAAAAATATCCAACATTACAAATCTGTGGGTGCCAAATGTGTGTAAGCTTTGTTGATACATCCTGTACATCCAGCTTGGAGGAATTTTAGCTCATTCCTCCGTACAAAACAGCTTCAGCTCTGGGATGTTGGTGGGTTTCCTCACATTAACTGCTCACTTCAGGTCCTTCCACAACATTTCGATTCGATTAAGGTCAGAAATTTGACTTGGCCATTCCAAAACATTAACTTTATCCTTCTTTAACTGTTCTTTAGTAGAATGACTTGTAGGCTTATAGTTGTTGTCATGCTGCATAACGCACGTTCTCTTGAGATTCAGTTCATGGACTAATGTCCTGACATTTTTTTGTAGAATTAGCTGGTGTAATTCAGAACTCATTGTTCCATCAATGATTGCAAGCCGTCCTGGCCCAGATGCAACAAAACAAGCAAATCCGTGATAATACCACCATGTTTCAGAGATGGGATGCAGAATTTTCTTTCCTCCAGACTTAATGCTTCTCACTTAATCTTTTCTCACCCTATCCATCCACCCACACAACCTCCAATAGCCAGTTTAACAAATTACAGACAAGCACCAATATGTCTTTCACGTTGCAACCATGCTGTGCACGGTATTGTTGTTCAGTGTTCTCCTGATGGCAGACCCATGAACATGAACAATAAACAGTGTGACAGAGGCCTTCAGTTGCTTAGAAGTTACCCTAGGTTCCTTTGTGATGTCAAAGAACATTACATGCATTGTTGTTGGAGTGATCTTTGTTGGTCAGTCAACAAGGGAAGGTAACGATGGTGTTGTTTCTCTCCATTTGTACACAGTCTGTCTGACTATGACTTGATGGTGTCCAAATTATTTAAAGATGGTTTTGTAACCCTTTGCAGGGCTGTTCTTTAAATACAACTGGCTGCCCACTCACACATGATCACTGTCACCCCGTTGATTGAAAACACCCGACTCTTTCACTTTGAAATTACCTGCTAATTCTGATGGTTCTCCTACTTTTGCCACTCACAGATATGTATTATTGGATTATTATCTCCAATGAAATGCATGATCAAATAGGTCTGACTCATGTTGAATTTGGTTCTCTATGTACCTTTAGGACTTGTGTGAAAATATGAGGTTGTTTAGGTTAATAAATACCCATGTTACTGGCTTATGGATGTGCAGTGCTGTACTTTCTGTCATTATTCTTATGTGAACTTTCTCTACTTACAAATTAAATGTTTACCCTGTAATATTATGCTTCAACTCATAGGCACTAGCATACAATCTTGGTTTGATAAGTATATAATATGGTGGTGCATCCAGTCTTTGCTTTGCTAAGTATATAATATGATGTTTACACAAAGTCCAAATCGCGTAACGTCCTGTTTCACAGAACACATCGTGGACGTTAAACGGTGCATGACCGTACTGTTTACTCTGGTTATCAAACGTTGTTAGTCGACATTTCAGTGCCAGATTTGTATAATAAGTAAAGTATCAAAGAAGTGTGGTGTACTAAATTTCAGAAGTAGGCTCAGGATTTGATGGATTTTTACATGTTGTGTCATGCTTATGATGCCAAACCAGTATTTCCTCTCTGTACCTTACAATTAGTGTGTGAAAGCACCGTACTCAGCTCACACAGAAACCTCCCTACCTCCTCTCTCTCTGTTTCCCTCTCTTTCCTCAGAGGCTGGAATTACCCTCCGTTTTAGCAACAGTTGCTACAACAGCTGTATTGCTACAAGTTCAGCCCTGTATGTTTAACTTACTGCAACCCTAGCCATGTGTGTGTGTGTGTGTGTGTGTGTGTGTTTGTGTGTGTGTGTGCATGTGCTGGTCAAGTTTATATACCATTGTGCTATATATCAATGATGGAAAGATATAATTTTTTTTTTACCTTGTGGTTATATTTTTGCGTTTTACAAAAAAATAAAAATAAAAGGGTAGGGTTAGGCGTAGTGTAGTGTTAAATACAATATTCATTAGGTCAATTTGAAGTTCCCAAAACATGTTTGGGAGCAGAACAAGTAGGAAAGTAAGATTTCTAACCCGAGTTCCTCTTTTTCCACCATTTTCAATAATCAGTGCCACTCCACCCAAAAACATTTTAAATAATTTTCAGTGGTTCCAGGGATTATATTGCATATCTACACACTGAAAAGTGTAATTTAGAAGTGGTTTTCAGTACCTGTTTGGCACAGGATTTTGTGAGCATTGAGTGCTTCTTTAACTTCTCAGAAGCTTCCATTCAGAAGCAGCTTTTGATAGGTCATGGGCAGCACGATCTTGCTTACCTCACATCTGTGATTTACCAAGGAACTACCATACAAAAAGCATTGCAAAACTTAGAAGTGAAACTGTGAGTTTCCATAAGTCACCACAGATCAGACTACTGTTGGTGCAGGCTAAGATCTTGTGGTATAAGAGATACTGTATTCAGAAAATAGCAGATTTATATGGATAACATAGAACAGCATTATACAGTTGGTTCTTCTTGAACGAGATTTCAATGCAAAAGATGGTTTTGGTTGGATTGTTTTTAGAAGCTTAGCATCGGGAAACATGAATGAGTCATTCACTTGCCCCTCCCGAACGGTTCACCTAATTCCTTTAGATTGGTTCCTCTTGGAGGTGTCAACTCTCAAATATTAAAGAGAGAGCGATACTTAAGCGCTGTATTTCTCTCTTGTACAGGCTATTTTTTCCTCTTTCATTATCATTCTCTCTCTCTCACACTTTTTTTTTTTTCTCTTTCACCCACTCACAGAGCCTGAACTCTATTCAGACTTTCATTTTGAATTTCTGTCAAGCCCGAACTGTTTATCACACAAGGCTGACTAATAACCAACCAGCGTCATCCACCTGCTATATGTTGAAAGAGCTGCGTGTGTGCGTTGTGAGTGTGTGCGCGTGTGCCTATGCGTGCTGGCGGGCGGGAGTGTGCGCATTCACTTATACTGCAGCAAATGTGGTGCATTGATTCAGAAAATTCTATTTCTGTATGAGGCTTGCCAAACATGTATTGTTCACGTGTGATGTACAGGAGCAGGATGTCTCGTATCAAAGGGTAATTCACACTAGTCAACACTGGCACATCTCTGTCATAACGACTATGTTGGCGTATTAATTCTACACATGCACCTAACTCTAAAAGTTTTCCAAAAGAAAGTTGCAGTTTTGGTTAAAAAAAAAGTCCCTGTGGGTAAAAGAAAAATGACACGACATACTACACACAGTGATCCAGTCCAAATATACAGTGGTTCTTGAAAATTTGTGAACCCTTTAGAATTTCCTATATTTCTGCATAAATATGAACTAAAACATCATCATTGCCACACAACTCCCAGTTAAGAGAACCCAGTTAAACAAATGAGACAATGTTATACTTGGTCATTTATTGATTGAGGAAAATGATCCAATATTACATATTAGTGAGTGACAAAAGTATCTGAACCTTTGCTTTCAGTATCTGGTGTGACCCCCCTGTGCACCAATAACTGCGACTAAACGTTTCCTGTAACTGTTGATCAGTCCTGCACACCGGCTTGGAGGAATTTTAGCCCATTCCTCCATACAGAACAGCTTCAGCTCTGGGATGCTAGTGGGTTTCCTCACATTAACTGTTCGCTTCAGGTCCTTTCACGACATTTCGATTGGATTAAAGTCAGGACTTTGACTTCTCCATTCCAAAACATTAACTTTATTCTTCTTTAACCATTCTTTGGTAGAACGACTTGTGTGCTTAGGGTCGTTGTCTTGCTGCATGACCCACCTTCTCTTGAGATTCAGTTCATGGACAGATGTCCTGACATTTTCCTTTAGAATTATCTGATATAATTCAGAATTCATTGTTCCATCAATAATGGCCATGCACACCATTGTTGTTCTTCTGATGGTGGACTCATGAACATTAACATTAGCCAATGTGAGAGAGGCCTTCAGTTGCATAGAAGTTACGTTGGGGTCCTTTGTGACCTTGCCAACTATTACACACCTTGCTCTTGGAGTGATCTTTGGTAGTCGAGCACTCCTGGGGAGGGTAACAATGGTCTTAAATTTCCTCAATTTGTACACAATCTGTCTGACTGTGGATTGGTGGAGTCCAAGCTCTTTAGAGATGGTTTTGTAACCTTTTCCAGCCTGATGAGCATCAGCAACTGAAATGTCCGTTGTTCGTGTCATGATACACTTCCACAAACGTGTTGTGAAGAGCAGATTTTGATAGATCTCTGTTCTTAAATAAAACAGGGTTCCCACTCACACCTGATTATCATCCCATTGATTGAAAACACCTGTCTCTAATTTCACCTTCAAATTAACGGCTAATCCTAGAGGTTCACATACCTTTGCTCCTCACTAATATGTATTGTTGGATTGTTTTCTTCAATAAATAAATGACCAAGTATAATATATTTGTCTCATTTGTTTAACTGAGTTCTCTTTATCTACTTTTAGGACTTGTGTGAAAATCTGGTGATGTTTTAGGTCATATTTATGCAGAAATGTAGAAAATTTTAAAGAGTTCACAAACTTTCAAGCACCACTGTATGCAGACATTAGAGTCACAGCATATTTCTAGAGATACTTGAACTAGAGACCAGTTTCGGGATTAAACAGTTAAGACCAGAATAATATTGGACTTAAACTGCTATATTGATATTGCATTGGGTTGTTTTTCTTTTTTTCCCCTTTTTTTTTTTCACTAAATGGTAGAGTAAGCATTGCATTGACCACTCTGTTTAAGATTATTTTAAATTTGTAATTTCCTGGTGAAAGTCCAATTCAAATCTTGTCATTACAGAAGGCTTGTCAAGAACCAAAACTGATGAGTTCCGAGCACATTCTTCCCATAAGGAATAATGTAAATTGAATTCATTTGTTCTAGACCCCCAGAAAATCCACACTGTATAAGGCATCATATGCAATAATGAAGTTGTATTGTACAGGTGCTCCCTGATTTACAATGGGGTCATGTTCCAACAAATCCATCATAAGGTAAATGTATCATGAACCGATGAGTTTAAGGAGTGTCTGGTAGAGTATATGATAAGTAATGATAAGTACGTTAATGTTTAAAACACTTACATTGACATTGGCCAAAATTCTTAACACACAAAGCTTATTGTATAATGAATTGTTGAAAAATATAATGTAATTTAGTAAGTAATGTTTTCAAAGTGCAAAGTAAAACACACTTACTTTATTGGTGAAGTCTGTATGCTAGCATAGCTGCTAATGCTAACTGCAGCCTCTGTTCTAAAGCATTAAGTTCCTGTTTCTCTTTCGGTTGGAAGTCAATACAACCCTTTTTGGGACCCATGGAGGTTTTTTCAGTACTGTAGATCTAAAAATAAAGAAAATACACAACGGAAATAGCAGAGATCTTCTCTGAGCTATTGTGAATCTGACTTACTGAATCACTGTGTCTCATCATGAATCGTGATGGCACGAGGGCCAGGACAAATTTTCCTGGTCAAAATGCACCGAGAACCGAATTCGGCAAGTTCTGAGGTGGATGAGAACTGAAGTACCACTGTGTTTGTATTACTTTTATTAGGGCCTGAGCACCAGAGGTTCAAGGGATTTTTTTCAGTAGGGATTATTATTATTATTATTATTATTATTATTATTATCTCAAGATTGTGATAAATAATCCTTTTATTTAATCATTATATATTTGATTGTTTTATCATCTTATTTGGTCATTATGTTATGGTTACATCTCTTTGTTTCTGAGACAAATGTTTAAAATGGGTTTTCAAATGCACTTATTTACATAAAGTAGCTAGCCATTTCTACTCGCGTTCAGCATTTCTCGCTTTTACACATACGTCTGTCTCTTTTTTTTTTTTTTTTTCCATCTGGCCCCTCTCGCCATACTCACACTCAGTCAAAAGAGCACATGCTTGTTGACATTCAGCAGAGCGTACCATCTGACTGGTGTTTTGTTGTCGTGTGCGTGTGCGCACAAGGGTTCTGTGTTGGATAAAACAGCTTGCACGGGAAAAAAATGAGTTTGCAAATTAATTCTTATCAGAAAAGGAAGCTAGGGTAAGCATTACATTTGGCGATTTTGTGCAGATTACATTTTCATTTAATTTATGGTATAGAAAATTAAGATTTGTTGCTCCAACACAGACAGATTGCCATCAAAGTTATTCAGGTCTTTATGCCTGTCATTTTTCTTGTATCCAACATTTTGACTATGAGAACAGCCTGTTTGCAAGCAATGTCAGGCATTCCATGATGTAATGAAATGAGCACTATTCACCTCTGCTTTCAGTTTATGTATGTAGTTTTTATATATATATATATATATGTGTGTGTGTGTGTGTGTGTGTGTGTGTGTGTGTGTGTGTCCGAATGGGGAAAAAAAATATATATATATATCCGAAACTGAAACCGACATTAACGTTTAAAATGCATATTTAGCATCACTGGTATAATCTGACAAACATTATATAACTTACTTGTGAGTTTATTTAACAGAATGTGATTTTATTAAGGTTATTCTGGCTACATGCGCATACCGCCACTACAAAGAGGCCAAGACTTGCTGCTCTCTGACACATTTACTAATATGTAATTAAATAATTGGTTCTTTCTAATGATGGGGTGGGGCTTCTGTACTACAGTCCCATTCATATTTCAACCTGTGAACTGCTTGTATAACATCTCTGATAACAGACATAGTTTGAAATAAAAAATAAAATAAATAAATAAATAATAAATAAATATATATAATATATATATATATATATATATATATATATATATATATATATATATATAATGTGGTGTGTATAATATATCTACATATGTCTCTATAATATATATGGGTATTGTATGTATATATTGTGTGAAATGTGTATGTATAGTGCTTCACAACTGTGATTTTTTTTTTTTAATTATTATCTTTGACTACTAAGTATTAAATTTCGAAACAATTTTACAAACTAAGCTAAGCATCTTTAATTATTGTGCATTTATGTATTTTATCTTCTGTTTAAGTTTTTAGTTCAAAGAGCAGGCTGAAAGCACTAGTTAATGTTTTGAATATGATATATGATTTTTGTTGATCATAATATGATTCCAGGGTGGCCCAGTTTTGCAGTGGCTAGCACTGTCACCTCACCTCACGGGTGTTCCGGGTTTCCTCCCACATTCCAATGACATGTGTTAGGTTAATTGGTGTTCTATATTGTCCTTTATGTGCGAATGTGTACGAGGTGTGTACTTGCCCTGTGATGGATTGGCGCCATGTCTAGGGTTGTTTCTGCCTTGCGCCCTGTGTTGCCATCTAAGCGCTGGCTTTCAATGACACTTGACTAGGATTAAGGCGGATAAGAGAAGAATGGATGAATGAAAATATTCCAAGTATATTACCAGTTGCTGTGTTTGAGCAATACATTAACAAGGTAATGTGCAATCACCAATATATAACTAATTACACATTCGTATTGTGATTACCTTTATATGACAATGTCTTGCATATATTGTAAAAGAACACCGTGTCTTCCCCACCAAGAAGAACATGGGAGAATTATGAGAACATATCAGTCGACATTGCTCCTGATATGTTTTCGGGCAGAAAATCTTGTGAGGGGGTTTGTGTGGGGGCGATATTTGCGTGAGTGTGCACATGACCACTGCACTAGCTGTGCCTAATGGTTGGCACAAGAGAAGCCCTGTGTAGCAGTTGCAGGGCAACCGAACCAACAACACGGATTTGTCTGTGCAGGTGCAGTACCTTGTGTCCAGCTGGCAAAATCAGTGAGGGAGGGAAAGAAAGCGCAAGATAAGTGATTTTTTTGGGGGGGTTGTTGGCCAAGCAAGTGACTGCCGATGAAGGAGCGAGGTTTATCTTTGGGGGAGGGGGAGCAGAGGGGGCATGGGTAAGAGAAAGTGAGAGAGGGGGGTGGTGAACAGGAGAACTGAGCCAAAATGGAGAAACATGACTGTATTTGTGTTGTTGAACCAAATGTGTACTGTGACATATTTTAGCATAGCATGATAGCTGTCATGAAATTTCAATAGCGGATCCCAGAAATCTGTTGACTCCATGCTCAGCTGGGAACAATATCTTCGTTTCCTATTCATGGGTTTTTCTTTATGGAAATTTTGGCACAAGTTGCTGCAATTTGTAATACAGTTGCTAGCATGTAAGATGATCTGTTATGTAAAATGTTTAATATTGGCTTGATCTTCCACCTTCTGCACAGAACAAGAGCACTCTTTTGCAGGCACTCCATATTCATCACTCCTTGCTATCGTGTATAACCGAGGTCAAATCCATGTTGTCTTGCAAAAAAAGAGAGCTGCAGCTCTTGAGCTTTCATATTCTTATGGGTCTGGATTAAAGGTATCCTCATTTAGCACGAGAGAGTGCAAGAGGATATCATACTGCATATCGCTTGTAAAGGGAGAAATCGAAATTCAAAAGTCATAGTATGGGTTCTGCTGAATTTGTATTTATGTTTATTATTGGAGTGGGGCCATCGTAAAACAAGGAGTACCTGTGTATTTCAATTTATGTCTTATGATACTCTTATCAGGAACAACTTATGACTATTGTATTTGTACCAATCCTATAAGGTACAATTAATGCAGTTGATTGTTAAGAGATGCTCAGGGTTCCACCAGTGACAGTGCTAAACCTTCTGGTTAGAATGATTTACATAGACATAGACATTTGTGAGACTACTGGTATAAAGCTGTGGACAACATTTACTCCTCTCCTAGTTTTCATAAACACAAGGTTTGGTGCTGTCTCTCGTTCATACACATGTATTGTTCAGAAAATGAATGAGGATGTACTGAATATTTTCAGGGCTTTGTTCAACCATATGTGACTGTTTTCTGACCTTTTGCAGTATTTTTTCATTTGAATTAGATTTTTTTGTCAAACACTAGAGGGTTTTAATGATTTGACAGGTAGTGGAATATGGTTTAGTTAATGCAGAATACATAGCGTAAAGCACAAAGGAAACCTAAAATAACCTTCTAAGTGCAGTCATAGACATCACTCATTCATTGAAACACACACACACACCAATCAGCCAAAACATTAAACCATGCACTGACTGAATAAGATCTCATTACAGTATCTAGTTATCTCATTACAACAGCACATAAGCTGTAAGATCTGAGAACTTTCATAACTGACAAATTGTTATGGCCAAACAACTCAAAAACAGCCAGGCTTGTGGGGTGAGTGGTGAGTACCTACTGACAGCGGTCCAAGGAGGGACAAACCGCCAAGCGTGTCACTCAGTCCTTTCCCACTTGCTCCAAATGGACAGTATGGACACTGTGGTACAAGTCTCAGAAATACCTAGTGCAAGTTATGGGAGGAATGTGTTGCAACGCATCCCATGCTGTTTATGGAGCTGACTAGCCACAGACCAGTCAAGAGTCCACACCGTGCTAACCCCTGTTCATCATCACAAGCACCTACAATGTTCACGTAAGCATCAGATCTGGATCTTGGAGCAATGGAAAAAGGTCATCTGGACTGATGAGTCCCATGTTCCTTCATGTAGACAGCCTGGTATGTGTGCACCATTTACCTAGGGAAGTGAAGGCAACAGGATGCATTTACATTTACAGCATTTATCAGATGCCCTTATCCAGAGCGACTTACAATTGATACAGTCTTACAATCCAAGCAATTGTGGATTAAGGGCCTTGTTCTGTTTTGTAAATGTAGTCGAAAGTGCGCATTTTTCATCTGAAATGTAGTATTAAAAGAAATACAATTATTACAGGTATACATCATTTAGCATTCATCTGATCAACGTCTGTTTGCTTTAATGGGTGAGGTCTTGACAACTATTATTGGTAATAATAATGATCTAATTCATGTCTAAATGACAGAAAACTATTATGAGCTAACTCTTGTGACACCTCCTGATGGAGAAGATAATCGCGGTCTTGAAAGGCAGACAAAAACATGGTATCGTTCTACTTTCTTTTTTGTTTTCGGTAAGTGCTTCAGGTTTTATAAAAGATAGGAGAATTACCGTATTTTTCGGGCTATAAAGCGCACCGGGTTATAAGGCGCGATATCATTGATCGGCTGCTAACGGGTATATTTTCATACATAAAGCGCACCGGGTTATAAGACGCATTAAATGAAACAAAACTCTTAAGTTCCGTCGGAAGCTCAGTTTGGTCTTTACCTGGCGCAGGGTGTCTTCTTGCTTCCTCCACTTCCGTACCATTGATTCGTTAATGTTGAATTCTTTCACAGCTGCTCTATGTCCATGTTGTACTGCGTGACCGATAGCGTTGAGTTTGAAATCCGCTTCGAAAATGAATGAATGAATGCACGTACCCTAATGCTGAAGCACATACCGTATTACTCCCCGATGCTGCGCACTACAGTGGCCGTAAGACTTCGTAACCTACCAAGACCGTAACTAAAACATTTTGACAGATTTATGAGCGCCTGTACCATCTACAATCGGTTCTAGGTCAGAAGACTCAACCAGAATGAATTTCATACATTAGACGCACCGCATTAAAGGCGCACTGTCGATTTTTGAGAAAATTAAAGGATTTTAAGTGCGAAAAATACGGTACTGTATTTTACTGTACAGTACTGTACTAAATGATTTGTACTGTTTTCATATAATTGTTTAAAATAAAACATTATGAACTACGTATCTTAAACTACAGTGCAGTCCATGTTGGTCAACCTCCTTTTTCACAGAATGTAATGTGCATGTTAAACGGTGCAGACCTGTACTATATTAAGTAATGACTAAACACTTGCAAATGGTACTTGCATAAATGTACTTTGTTACTGTCCAAAACGGCTTTTGGCAGAACTTCATCCTCTTGCATAAGACACTTGGCTCTGTCTTTGGCTGTTGCTATGGAATCTCTGACTGGTGGGTGCAGCCTTGAGCTGGAGTCCCCCCTGTTACCTCCCCATTGTGTTCTCCGTGTTCCACGTCTGAAGGAATGCTTGTTTTGATCTGTTAAGAGCAACTGAATGAGTGTGGAAGTCCAGTGACCTTGACGAACTACTACACTGCAAATAATGTGGGTGACAGTAAACCTTTTATAGATGCATATTTCGTACATTATAATGTCTGATCTTATGAACTCACAAAGGGTCAGATGATATTATTAAACCCAAAAACAATTAGTACATAATTGCCTAACCCCATTACTTGAGCGAACAGAGATCATTTTTAGAGTCATTCATATGTTTAGGTAGCAACAAACAGGAAATGTGATTTTAAGTTGGGTGGAGAAAAATGAACAAAAGACTTCAAGTTCAAAACAGCTGATCTGTCATGTAATATCCACTACATCAGTGCTTATTTGGAGAGCGTGTATCACATAAACTTGTAGAGAAAACACACATCAAAGAAGGGTGTGGATTTATTTTACAGCTTTGGATTCTGGGAAACCAAGGCTGAGCTGTTTTCTGCTCATCTTTGTGGATGTGGTTCTGTGAGTATGCCTTTGTGTTCAGTCTGTGGGAAACTGCTCCCCTGCAGTATGACTAAACCATGCCTCAGGTGTGTCTCATGCAGAACTGTGTGTGTGTGTTTGGGCAAGCACACTATACCTATGTTCTGTATGAGGATAGTGCATTACAATTGCTCTCATAGAAGATGTGGAACTCCGCTAGAACTCAGCAAGTTTGCTAACATAATGGAGCCATGTGTGTTTGTGTATGCGTGCCCACTCTTCATCCACAGTTGAGAGGTAGGAGGCAGTGTTGTACTCTGCAGTGTTGTGTGATGTGCTTGTGTAGGATGTTAGAATCGAGGTGGTGCAGTGTTGCGTGCCATGTCTGTGGTTGTGGCTTCGGATTGAGGTGTAATTAATAGTAGTGGGACGCATCCTACAAAAGTGGGTTAGCAGCTAATCTGACTCGGCCAGTCTCACTCACGGCCTCCTTCAGCAAAACTGGAACACTGAGAGGAATTTGGTATCGGGCTTTCTTTAGCTTCTCATCTCTCTCTCTCTCTCTCTCTCTCTCCTCTTCCATCTTCTCTCTCTATCCTCCGTCTCTCCTTCTCTCTCTCTCTCTCCCCTCTAATGAGTATTGGACGTGAAGTCTGTGGGCAGGGCTTTCCCAGATTTAGCACAGGGAAAAGAAAAAGGAAGGCTGCAGAGGGCGGAAGAGACAGAGGGGAAAGAGAGAGAGAGACAGAGGGGAAATAGAGAGAGGAGAGAGAGAGAGAGAGAGAGAGAGCGGTAGCGAGAGTGAAACAGAGTGAAGAAGGAGGGGTTGTTTCTAAACTGTAGCAACAGAGTGAGCATGAGAACAGCGGCAGCTTTATTGACACTGAGAAGAGCTAAAAAGTAAAAGAACGAAAAAGAAAGGCACACATTGTGAGATGCGGTGGTTCTATCAGCTGTGTCCGTTGTGGTCGCAGGTGTGGCATGTGTCTGAGAGAGTGGCGCGCATGTCTGTGTGTGTAATCTGCGGTGAAGGGAGTTCCAGGTGTTTCCTGACGGGACTGCCTTGCTCCGGGGGAATCCGGCTCAGCTGCAGCCAAGCCAGCAGTCAGTCTTCCGCTCTCAGCTGTTTCAACAGGTAGATGCTGTGTGTGTGTGTGTGTGTGTGTGTGTGTGTGTGTGTGTGTGTGTGTGTGTGTGTGTGTGTGTGTGTGTGTGTGAGAGAGAGAGAGAGAGGGCGAAGAGTTTTGGTGGGATCGAATTGTACCTTTACTCATACAGGTGGCTTCTGTAAGTGTATACAAGAAAAGGTAAACATATGCATCATATTTGTCGAACGATTGTTTATCTAAATATACATATATTTAATAGCAGTAGATTCCAGTCACTGCCCAGAAGGGGAATTTTGCCTTGTGTAGACAGCGAAGCGTCTGTTTTTATTTGCTTATCTGCCTTTGTCAGGTGATATGTCTGTGGATGTTCTTTGTAAAGCTAGTAGACTGCTGTTGATCAGCTCAGTGCATCCTAATAAATCACCTCTGATTGTTCTCACAGATAAGAGTCTTAGCAGGCTTGTGTTCTTAACACCCGAGAGTGCCTTCGGTTCTCGTTACTAATGGTGGTTGTGTTTACTGTGTGTGCTTGTCTGCAAGTGTATACAATGGCTCATATTGTGATTCTTTGTTGAAACATTTCGGGTTAAGGAACTTGTCCATTTTTTTTTTAGTAATCATGTGGGCGTTTAGAACTGAGCTGAATGAAACAGGAACACTGTGTGCTTTCATACAGGTGCTGTAGCTGCTACATTTATGCTGATATTTTTGTTCAGGTTATATGTTCACAGTACATATTAGTTGTTAAAGAAACAGTATAGTAGCAATACATACTGAATTACTGGAACTAAGTGCAATAAGCTTCAGCAAAGTAGTAAACAATCCTAATTGGTTAACTTTGGTCCAGATGGGCTCTGCAGTGCAGAAAATCCCAGTTGTTCTAACCCCAGCCATCCATTTTCTGTTATTGATTGCTGTCTGTGGTCTATGCTTTGGCCAGTAACTTTGACTTTTTTTACACAAGCATACCAAGATTCTGTTGTTACATTATATGAAATGTTCATGTGCACGATCTCGGCTGTCACTTAATATAATGCACTGAATAAATACTATATGTTTGTGGATTGTATATGAAATAGTTTTCCTGCATTTCAGACCCAATACAGCCTACGATTGGTGCATTAGTTATAGAATTTTGTTCTTTATGAACAATTATTTCTGTTCTTTAATGGAATCAGTTAAAACCAAAACTCTGGATGCAGAAAGCTCTGGATAGGATGCAGGGAAAAAATGTTTTGTCTTATTTTTAAAGACAAACCGTGGGCATGAGGGGTTACTTATGTACATCTTTCCAATCACTCAAGTGGCACAGAGGAAAGCCGCCTTTTTTTTACCCAAGCACTGGGGCTACACCACACTACATGTGCCGTTTCCCTCGCTCTCTCTAGAGGCCGGGTGAGTCATGGAGTGGATGGAAAGTATATGTTCAATATGTATGAGCCCACGGCTTACGTAACAGCCAAAGTCAGTGATGGAGGGGTATGCTTCTGTGCACTTCTCTTCACATATACACCAGTTTGACTTGTGCCCGTGGTTATACCTGAAGTGTCTGTATCACCAGTGAGCTATATACTCACTATTTGAGGTGGTCTGTATACATATGGAAATGGGATGTTGGAGACTGGATTGTTAAATGTGCAGCACCAGTCAAATGTTTGGACACAACTACTGATAATCCTATGTTTCTCTCTTTGTATAGCTTTCTGTCTTCACTTAAAGGCTAATATTTAAATGAACAGTTTGTTTCATTTTAATAATCAATAATATGACAGAAAAAAGGGTAAAGTACTGAAAGTTTCAACAAGTGCATTGGCCGATATCCTCAGACACTGCACTAAAACTGGCTCATATGAAGATTTCTCAAGGAAGCGAAGACCATGTGCTTTGTCTGCTGCATATGACAAGTGTATTTCATATATATATATATATATATTAGTCTATGTATATGTATAAGGAAATCCACAGTTAACATTACAGCCGAAATAGATGCTTTATGGCCAACAAATCTCAATCATAGTTGATTTATATTACTTTATTGCCTCAAAGCTGTTATTGCAACTAAGGCGAGTAAAATCCCTACAATAAAGTAAGCCTGTGTCTAAACTTTTGACCGATACTGTACTTTACAGTGTGAATTTCATTGCTTATGGATAGCGAGGTTGAATCTGGACTGGATATCTGTTGTTTTGTTGACTGGACAAGATGTTCTTCTGCATCAGCCAAGCCCTGTTATAAGCTCATGAACAGCGGTAAAGTATGTGATGTGGGAATTGACAATGTGGAAAAAAAAGAATGATAATAAGTCAACATAATTATCATTTCTAACAGCAATAGTTATAATGATAATAATGTCTAAATAGGAGCTGATGTTGTGATTCAGGGGTATTATGCTAGCAATCACTGCGGGGACATGACCTCGAGTTCTGGTGGTCCATTTCAACCAGGTCAGGCCCTAATTACAGGCATAAATGGCTAAAGCGAGGGAGAGGGGATTCCAGTCTCTGGCACACACTAGGGGATGAGTGCCGGAGAACCCTGCGACCAGGAAAAGCAATGAAATGCGAACCTAGTGCAAAAATATGTATATATGAACAAACACATACAGAGCTTATTGAAATTAGATGAGAGTTTCAGTTTACTTGTGTAAAGCTGATATTGGGGTAATATTTTGTGGGTTTTGTCTGACATGCAGTCAAAAGATGCAGAATTGGTGTTACATTTAATAACTGGTGTGCTGGATTTACTGTGTTTGTGAACTGGAACCGTGATCTTTGACACCTGCATGCATAAAACAATAAAATCCTGCATAGCTCCTAGTAACTGTCACTACCCTCACTCTCTGGTAGTGGAGGAATAATTGTAATGGTGGAGAAGAATATCTTTTAGTTCTGCTCCACTTTCTCCCACCTTTTGTTTGTAACAAGTGCAGACATCATACAGCACCAGGATTCAGACAGATGACGTGTTCAGTTATGCTTTATATTAAAACCAGTTTTGTGAATGTTGTGTCTTATACATTTATGCATTAACCTGAGTAATTATGTATAATTTATGGAAATATTGCAGGTATGCAGTATCAGGTACATCCATAGCTAACAACACCATCATGCTGGTACACCTCCCACCCCTAGCCGACAGCACCACACATTTTTAAGGGATGGCTTAAATGCCAACCAGTGTAAAGGGCAAATGCCCGAAATGCATTTTGTTCCTTTTTGTTAATGTCCTATGAAAACTGACAACCAGCTGAATACATGTTTGGGGGTATTCTTCCTATTTAATTGGACACAGTTATTACAGAGTACAGGATGACTCTTCAATATCAATTTAATAGTTTTGAGAAAATTACGTATTGTAAACTTGTGTGAAACACTTTGTCATTCACATTTTAGTGAACACATACAAAAGCCTTGTATTTCATGGGCAATCAATGGCTTTAATGAGGCACGTGAGAATATGTTATATGGCATCACAGTTGTGTCCTCCCTTTAGAAAATACTGCTATAAAATAAACAAGGGAGAGGTTGAGGAAGGAATGACGGATGTAGAGTTTAAAAATAACACACGAACGCAATGAAAGTGGAGTGGGCAGAAGGCACAAGACAGAAGAGCTAGAGAGAGATAGGTAGGAGAAGAAGGTACAGTGTGGGGGAGGTAAAGATGGAAAGAAGAACGGAGGGAGGGATGGAGAGAGAGAGAGAGAAGGCAAAAAGAAATGGGGAGGGCTGTCGACGTTTATGCACAGTGGGAGTCTTGGATTACATAATGCGGCCCCCAATTGGACTCCAACACATGCAGGAAAGAGGCAGAGTGTAAACATATAAACAGATTTAAAAACAGGGACGATTAATTGATGTGGTCCGGTCTCTCACGGCTCTACAGTGAAAGTTCACCAGGGCAGCAAAGTCGCTTGCCATCCATTAAGCCATCTCAACTGGCATGGTCTTTATACTTTATGTATTCCTCACTTGAACAATAAACTTGCTGGTTGAATATGGATGCAGATGAACCCTCTGCAACCGAAGCACATTGCTATGAACAGTTACTTGCATTACAAAAAAAATTACTGTGTAGATTAAACATATCATGGTGTGGGCGTACTCACACTAAGCCCAGTTGCCTTATACCGTGCCAAAGCACGATTGTTCCCCCTCCCGGCTCTCCCACTGGCCTGAACACTCTTACGTCATCATGATAGGAGGTTTGGTGATGGAGAAAGATGGACAGCACAATGGACTTGATTGTTGTACTTACTTTGAGGAGTCGTTTTGGGCGCGCTGACACACAGCCCTCTCATACGCCTTGTAATAGGACTGTGGTAGCCTAGTGGGTAAGGTACTGGACTGTGGACCAGAAGGTCCAGGGTTCAAATCCCACCTCTGCCAAGCTGCCACTGTTGGGTCCTTGAGCAAGACCCTTAACCCATAATTGCTTGGATTGTAAGGTTGTATCTATTGTAAGTCGCTCTGGATAAGGGTGTCTGCTAAAATGCTGTATATGTAAATGTAATAGTTATATTGATAGCTTCAGGCGTGCCCGAGGACGGTTCAGTGCACCATGCCTGGGCACAGTATGGAGAGATCACACTAATCAAACGAACTGTAGTTTGGGGGGCAAACATGTTCGGGCACAGTAAGGATCGGCTAGTGTGAGTACACCCTTAGTGAGACATGGCCAGACTTTTCGGTCTCCACATAAGCTGGGATTCATTTGGATGTTGTGACATGGAAACAGACAAATCTACAGTAAATGTACAGCTCAGTAGGAAGGTGATGCAGTTTTGCATGAACTGGGTTTCGTCTGAGGGTCTGCTGGGGAAGGAAGTGTGTAGGTATGAATGAGCACAAACTGAACTCCTTGTGAACCAGCCTAAGGGATTTGCATTTAGCCGCAAACGCACAAGGAACGCACGGGGGCACAGTTTCACACTGGCAACCTTTCTTAAATGATAGTTGGAAATACACACACCCAAAAATAAAAGGACGTGTTCTGACACACATTCACTGAAACGTGGTGAATGCCTAATTACACAGATAGACAGTAAGAAATGGTGCATGATCTTCTTGATCAAAACTATTACATTTCATTTCCACAGAGGCCTGTAATCGTGTTCACTTCCAGGCTATTCTTAATCATAACCCAATCTCGGCCTGACTACGTCACATAATCCGTGCTGTCCCTGCAGCAGTAATGCAGGATTTCATAACATGACATAATCTGGGCTGCCCTGCCCTCATTTCCCTGCTTACAATGGATGGGAGGGTTCTGTGAATGATCACAGCTCTGCCCCTAATGAGCTTGTAGTTGTTTAGCGTGTTCCTTACAAATGTGTCCTCTCTTGAATTGTCCCCGCTTGTTATCTGCTTCCTTTCTTTTAAACTTGATTATTCTAGGTCTTTCATTCATAATGCCGCTTCTACTGCGAACCCTTCCTGACAGAGGGGATGAGATTCCAAGCTGCCAGTTGGCACATGCTGCCTTTAGACATGTGCCCACTTGTCAGTGAAAGGGAAAGTGTGGCACTGTTAGGACACACACTTACATGCCCATATCGGTGTGCTGTAACTGCTCAGGATTTAGCTGGAAATGGTTTTCCTGGAAGATTCTAAAATTCAGGGATTATGGTTTGGCAGGCAGCAACATGAACAGAGCTGATGATTCCTTCGAAGCAAAACGACTAAAGAAGGTATTCCCTAAGACTACTACTGTACATGGCATTAAAAATGGTTTCTGATGCTGAAAAACCCCAGTTCAGGACATTGCGTCATGAATTGCGAGTCAGCCGGCCATTGTGGGGCAGCATCTTTTGCCAGAAGAGCCTGAAGCATTGTGTATTTATTGATTTGTGGACTTAAGTACAGTGTAATAATTGTATATTATTTACATGATGACTACACACATCTACGTATGTACTTTGTGGAATGAAACAATTAATTTGGAATAAAGAAACTGAAATTATTTTTTTAGTACCATGCAGTTTCTTAAAATGGCATTTTTGCTTGAGCAATCTATGTAGAATTGCGGAGAATGATGCAATCAGGAAAATGTTATTTCAACAGGGAGACTCTGTGAACCTTAAAAAGCTTTATCCATGAAATTAGGCATCTATTATGCTTTTGGTATCTGTTGTTAACAATGAGTGTCTTTATAGGGAGCTAAACAACAGTTTGCTTAGAATACATGAACTTTGGGTTTCCAACAGATACAGAAATTAAATTAAAATGGCTGACTGACCTTCCATATCCACTTAAATCCAGTTAAGGGTTGCCAATTCAGGGTCGGGGGACTGGGGCCTGACCAGCAACACAGGGCACAAGTTGCTAACCAAGCCCATCCCAGGGTGTGCACACACACTCACTCACTCACACTTAGATACTTTAGAGATACCAGCTAACTTAACACATGTTTTTGGAATGTGGGAGGAAACAGGTGTACCCGGTGAAAGCCCACGCATAGGTGGGGGAGAATATGCAAACTCCACACATACTGCTATTGGGTTGGGACTTGAACTCAGCCTCTAGAGCTGTGAGGCGACTATGCACTGAAAAATAATGTTATATATGCTGATTGAGATTATTTGCCATCTTCAAGCTTTAAAGTCTGTGATTTTATGTTCATTTATTCCTGATTAGGATCCATTTAAAAAAAAAATACCCATCTTGCCCATTTTTGCAGTTACTGTTAATAATTCAAGAGCCAGAGCTTTTTGGCAGGAGAAGGCTAATGAGAATTACTTCAGGGCCTGTAAATGTGGCATTTCTTCTCCTTTGATACATTATCAATGACAGCTGCATTTGATGTGAATGCTGCACTGAGTGCGAGATAGAGACAGATTCTCATAGAAAGTGATGCAGAAAGGAAATGGTAATAAAGGAAAGCCTGGTTTCTTGAGCGTGTGCCTTTTTTCATATTCTCTGTTCCTTTTTTGCATTCAGCTTGCTTTCAGATTCATATGCAAAAACTCTCTTGCAGGGTGAGGCTAGTATGTGATGAGGCCCCCATGTCCCTATTATTTATAAGGGTGCTACCCATATAGGGTATTGAATGAATTCTGCCAGTAGAAGGTTATAATTGTATCAATGCGCTGTTAGTACGTCTACCATGTTTGTAGATTTGTGGGCATGTGACATTGTGTATGGTAATCATATTAGAAGTGTTTTTGGCTTATGTAGGCTTTTTCATCTAGATTGTTTTTTTTTTTTGTTTGTTTGTTTGTTTTGTAAAAGTTGAGGTCATTTAAGTCAATTGCATGTGTCAGGGAAAATATAACCATGCGGTTATAATGTGTGATTTTTAAAAATAGTGTGTGAACAAACACATACAGAGTCTTAGTAAACATGCTTTGGGGACTTCCCACTGAAAATGATTACTGTGGGTTTTCAAGGCCCAGCAAAAAGGTGAAAAATGTCAGTTTTTCAGTTTGGTGGAACTTTTGGTGCTCACAATAACATACACTTGACACACACACTGACACAAACACACTTATATACATTGGACATGTATGTAAATGTGCTGCACTGTAGCACTACTGTAGTATTTTATATCAGCCTCATGCAAATAAAGGAATGGGTTTTTTAAATAGACATTCACAAATAATGGGATATTAGTATATGGTGACTTATCCCTTGTAACGGAATGCTACGTTATGCTTCCAGAACCCATTATAAATGATTCCTGCTTTCACTTTGTCTGGAGCACTTTGTGACTGGTCAAGTCATGAACAGCTAGGCTTGTTTTGTGTGTTTGTACGTTAATACACGTGTGCGTAGTGGCTCTCGGTATCGGACATATTAAGTAGGTATTGGGCAGTCAAGAGTTTAGGTCAAATTTCAGGATTCCTAACAAAGGCCAATCTACTGTTCAGTCACAACTTAATAGCGGTCTTTTTAAGTAGGCTATGTAGGCTAA
>JAJAGP010001160.1:133004-226272 GCA_025084515.1 Ancistrus triradiatus
GGGTGGCCCTACCAGTTATTAGGTTTAGGGGGCAATCACTTTTTTACACAGGGCCATGTAGGTTTGGATTTTTTTTTCTCCCTTAATAACAAAAACTGCATTTTGTGTTTACTTGTGTTGTCTTTGACTAATATTGAAATTGGTTTGATGTTCCGAAACACTTAAGTGTGACAAACATGCAAAAAATAGGAAATCAGGAAGGGGGCAAACACTTTTTCACAACACAGTGTTTGTATTACTTTTTTGTTTTGTATATTAAATTCCACTGCCTTACATATGTGTGTGTGGGCAGTGGAAACTAATTCTAGCAGGAGCATGTACAGTGAAAATAACAGACTGACTGATGTGGAATACCATACCACACTCTTGTGAGCTCAGAGCATAAATTGTTTACATAATACACTAATTTACAGCAAATTAAGAAAGGTCAGTCAATTAGGATCTAATCCAAGAAAACACCAGTTTTAACACCAACAACAACTCTGCTTTTTTCTAACCTATATAGTAAAATATCATGATCTATAGTGTCAAATGCTGCATTTAAGTAGAACAAGAAAAGTAAGGCATCCATTTTCTGAGGAATTTAATAGTGGTATAAAATAAGTATAAATTAATGGGATTTTGGTTCTATGATGGATCCTAAATCCTGACTGAAATGTTTCAGTAATAGCATTACAGTGGAGTAACTACACAGCTGATACTAAACAGCTTTTCTAAAGGGTTGGAGATGAAAGGAATGCTTGCCAAGTATTTTTCTTATTTTTCTTTCTTAGTGAATGTAAATGGCCATATTTAGCTGTAATAAGAACTTGGTGATACTCTGTCGGAAATACTGTCAATGTACTATGTTACCACATATGTTTTAAAACTCAAGCGGTTCATTTTAAGATGCAGATGTGGGCAAAATCCCATGGTGCCATGGGGCAGTATACCATTTTCTGCTGTTTGGCCGTAGTCGCAGCATCTTTATCTGAACAGCAGATATACAAACATACTAATTGGCAGGCTGCATGTTTGAGCTGATCGGCACTGTTG
Source organism: Ancistrus triradiatus (assembly GCA_025084515.1). NCBI lineage: Eukaryota > Metazoa > Chordata > Actinopteri > Siluriformes > Loricariidae > Ancistrus > Ancistrus triradiatus. The sequence goes on from JAJAGP010001160.1 coordinate 134,040, forward strand.
GCTTTTTAATCATTAAGTCTGTTAGGTTATTAATAAACTCAGCTGAATAGCAGATGGAATAGTACACTTCGTGTGATAACGAGGCAGTAGACAGACTCACAATGAGAACCCCATAGGGTTGTAAATACCTCGGTTCTCATTGTTAATTCGTTCCAGACGAGTACCGAGCATATCTTTCAAATAAGGATAAAGTAAAGTGAATTCATCCATTCTAGACCCCAAAAATCCACACTGTGTAAGGCACATATGCAGTACTCCCGTAGTCGTTGTACAGGTGCTCCCGATTTACGAAGGAATATGTTAGACAAATCCATCATACGTTAAATGCTTCACAAACTGAGGAGTTTAATGAGTGTTTGGTAGAGCGGTCTAGACTGTATCATAGCAGAGATATGGAAAGGATACTATGATGAGTAAGTTAATGTTTGAAACACTTACATTAACCTACAGCTTGCCAAAATTGTTATCACAAAGCTATTTTATTAGAAAGGGATGAAAAATATCATGTAGTTCAGTGAGTAATAGATTGAAAGTGAAACGTAAAAGCAAAACACTTTCTCTATTGGTGAACTCAGGGCACTATCATTGCTGCTAAGCTAATTGCAGCCTGTGTTCTAGAGCATTCAGTTCCTGTTTTGCTTTGGGTTGGCTTTTATAAACTAGTGTTTTTTAGGACCCATGGAGTTTATTTGTACTAAGAATTCAGTACTGTAGAATAAAAATAGCAGAGATCTTCTCTGAGGACTATTGTGAATTTGAATCACTATGAACTGAATTGTGACTCTTGAATTGTGAATCGAGTTTCGGCCGAAATGAGTTGCGCGGCTCAACTTGTACAAGTTTAAGTAAGCGTGCGGAGTACCGAGCAAACGACAAGAACTGAGACTTTTTTTCCTTAGTCAAAATGGTTCGAGACCCGAATTCGACAAGTTCCGAGGTGGTCGAGAACCGAGGTACCACTGTAGTGAAAATACATTATGCTGGATCAGTCACATTAAGAATAAGAATTTCAAAGGAATTAGCCTTGTAATTGGTTTTAGTAATGCCCAAGTGTTGGCAAAAACTGTGGCTTCTTCTCCCCCACAACCATGAAGACAAGGTTTTTGAACATGAATACACTGAACCTGTACCATTACAGCCTATTTCCATTGACTCTTGCCTTTCTTTCTCAAGATTCTCATCCTGCCTATCTATATAGAACAGGAATATGACTAACCGTCCATGTATGTCTTCAGTGACAAAATTTCACCCCTGGTCACTGGATATAGTGGCTTAATAGGGAGGAATGGACAATTATTGATCTAATGGTTGGGCTGTGTGAGAATAATATTGGTGGTTGTGACTGGAAGTGCAGAACAGCGTAGATTTTCTTAATTTTCCTTCTCTTTCTGCTTGAGCCTGTGCGAGGTTGTATGTGTTCTTGACAGTAATGAGGATGAAGAGGCTGTTTACTGACTTCTGGGAAACGCCCGCCCCCTCTAAAGTGCTCACTTAGCCTTGCTCCTCCTATCTGATGCTCTGCCCGCATTTTTTGCTCTGCATTTCTCACCGAGGTCAAAATCTGTGAATGCAGCTACATGAAACCTCTGCTTTACATGCTTCTCTGTGCCCTGTCATTAACTTTCATGCTAGATACAAGTGGTTGGATTTTCCACTTCATTTTTTCTTGTTTTATATAATTGAAGTGGGTTTTTTGTTATCAATGAAATAACAAGAGCTTGTAAGTGCAGTGAGTAATAGACAGAGAGCACCAGGTCAATTGGGTCTATTTAAACAGAAACAAAGCAAATGCTATATGAACATGACATAATTACATATACACTTATCTCCAATGCGTAGTGTGACCAGTTCTGTTTTTTGTCATTACACAGAAAAAAAGACATGTCCTTTTATGTGTACACAGTCATGCACCCGGACGTCAATGCTTGGCTCAACAGTTGTGGGTCGTACATCCCCTGTCAGCTGCAACCACAGCTTGTTGTGCATGAATGTGTGGTGCCTTTTGTGTCACAATACAAGCAATGTTGGGTTTCCTTTTAACGTGATACCTTTTCAGGTTAACCTGTAGCCACCTATGCTGATTGTCCAAATGCCACACAGTTTTAGCTAATAGTAAACAAACTACGCATCTTTGAATGAACCGGCCTTTTTTAATATACTAATCCTGAATCACAAAATACTTAAATTCCTGTTGTTTGTGAGCCATCTTCTTGTTGAGATTTCCACTTCGAAAAAAGTGGCTGCAGAGTTATGTGTTTATGGTTATATGGGATTTCCCTGAGCCCATTCTTGCCGTGTCAAAGCTGTCCTCATATGAACCTCAAGTATGGGCTGATCCTATACTACTGTAATGCAGTCTACCTCATTAGTGAGTCTGCTGTTTGGTAAAGCTTGGTAAATTATTTTGGACACATGACGAGCATAATGCAGTTTTTGACTGAATGAACAACTAAAGTTAACAGCATCCTCTTAACAGTACATTATAAAAAATAATGCATCTTAAACTACATAATTGAATACTTGTACTGTGACTGCAGTGCTGTTTGACATTTAGTGTAATTGCTTTTCAACATGAGGTTGTAATTAGTACTCATAAGTAGACTACAACTCGTTTGATGTCTTACATGAAGATATTTACCTACATATAAACAGAGATATGCTGAACATTTGTTAATGTAATCTTATACATAACTGGTGATGGATCTGTGAATTCTACAATGGTGTGAATATGTGAATGGTGCCATATGCATTTGGCCAGAAGTTAATTGCTACCATCCTACATTACTTCAAAACAGATTTGCGGTCTTTATCACATTTTACTAAGAGTAGCCTCATGGGGGCTGGGAATATAAAAGCACAAATGAAGAGACATTAAGTATATTTAGCAGAAGTTTTAGAAAGCTTTGGCCTTTAACATCTCAATAACTCAAACCTGGAGATTTGTTAAACGAGATATTAATTTATATATCCAGTTTGATTAAGGCAACAATAACTCAGATAACCGTTCTGTAAAGTTGTGGTGAGCAGTAAAGCATCTGAGAATACATAAAACTTCAGGCCTTTAAGTACATGGGCTATAACAGAAGAAGACCGTGTTGGGTTCTACTTCTGTCAGTCAACAACAGAAAAGCTGGAGCTGCTGTGGACATAGGCTAACCAAAACTAGACAGATGAAAGCTGGAAAAATGTAGAGCAGTCTAATGAATCTTGATTTTTGCTAATTCGCTTGAATTCCACAGCCTATTCACCATGTGTCGAGTCAAGTCAGATCTATTTATATAGTGCTTTTTACAATGGAGCATTGTCTCAAAGCAACTTTACAAGTTTAGATTATCTCCTAATAACTACGTCCAATCCCAAATTGAGCAAGCCTAGGGCGACAGTGGCAAGGAAAAACTCCCTGAGTGTTATAGGAAGAAACCTTAGGAGGACCAAGATTCAAAAAGGGACCCAACCTCCTTGGGCGGCGTAGATGATAAATCTAAGAGCGAAACTAAAGTCATGGAGTCAAAGTTCGAATAAAATGTGAAGTATGCACATCGACATTAAGTGGCCCGGGTATGGTGGGGCTGGAGCTGATGACGGAAGCAGCTTTGTGAATTCCCTCATGGCTACAATTCACCCATCTTCTTATGGTCACTTCAAGCATGATATTGCACCATGTCAGGGTCGCAGAACATCCGGTGCCTAGCTGGCAACAGCACAGGGCACAAGACAGGAACAATTCTAGACAGGGTGCCACTCCATCGTAAGACATATACACTTATGCACTCATACATAGACTCACACATTATGGGCACTTTGGATACAGCAATTAACCTAACATGCATGTCTTTGGAATTTGGGAGGAAAAGTGGGGTACCTGGAGAATACCCATGCGCGTGCAAACCCACATGCAAACTCCAAACAGGCGAGGTTGAGATTGAAACTGGCACTCAAGCTGTGAGGTGACTGTGCTAACCGCTACGCCACCCATTACACCATTTTGTAAACAACAACAAAAAAAAGTAACTGGATTTATGAACGTGACATTAAGTTCAATGTGTTCTTCGCTTCCAGACACCAGATCTGAATCTAGAAGAACACTGTTGAGATGTGTTAGAACAGGAGATTTATTCATTTCATAAAATGTTTTTCAAAACTATTACCAGTTATTTTGGTAGTGGCTGTTTTGGTAGTTTCAGTAAAATTTAGCTCCTTTTGAGCATAACGTTTACACACATGAAATTAAATTAAAACACAAACATTTTACTCAGTTGCAAAAAAATGGTTTTGTAGTGACAGTACTTCCAAGATCTAGATCTCTTCCAAGAAACCAAACAGACAAGCATAAGACCTGAGCATAAAATTCAAACTTGGTGTCTAAACTCATGGAACACAGGGTGAGAAATCCTTTTCAAATGGTTCTGCATAAATTGTGTTGAAATACACCAAATATTTTTCTCTGATAGCAATATAATGGAAGTAATTGCTTAATAAACCTGTTGGCACAATTGGATGTTCATTTAAGGCTAAGTTGACATGGGAGTACCTGGGTACAAAATGGTGTCTGAATGAGCTTGAATTTCTTGTCCCAGCTGCATACATACTCCTTGGACTCACTGCCTCATTACGAAACCAAACAGATGCACATTATCTGGTAGATCATTACTGCATTTACAGCACAGGCAGATAATGATGTGGCTGGAGGTGGAGCGTGACGAACTCACCATCAGCGCCGTGCTGGCCAGATCAATGGGTGAAATACATTTTCGGGAGAACAGGAGAGAGTAAAAGAGAATGAGTGAGAGGCCAGAGTGAGGCCAAAGAATGAATGTTTAAATGAAAATCACGCTGCCTCTTCCAAGAAGCTACAAGTTGGATAGATCTACTTGCATCAAAATCCACACAAAAATGGCTCAGTTCCCACATAATGGAACCTTTGGCATGGTCACTCTATTCCAACGTTTATTAAACTCTTGTGGGTTATTAACAGACTATCTAGGGCTTTGGAAGATCTGAAGAAACTCTCTTTTGAGGAGTGTCTCGTATTACCTGTCCTGCATCTCCAGACTTATGAACTTATATAAAAGGACCTATGATAGTGTTGTTAAAAAACAATGTGTTATATAAAGTTTTGATATTTCGCTATAACATTTTAACTTCAATTAACAGTTGACCAACCTGCCCTTGTTTTTGTGGGTATGTAAAAAATCCAGAATGTTTTAAAAATTCCAGCCTGTTCTGGTTGTCAGATCTTTTCTTTTCGTCATGCAGCAGTAGCCATGCAAGAGTAATATGGTTTTATAGTGTTTCACTTCTAGTTTCATTCTTATTCTGCCCTCAGATCAACTTCCTGCAAGGTTAACAGACCCTGTGAGGAGAGATTTGACAGGTGCACATAGGTGTGCACGCTCACAAACACCTCAGCAGTGTATACTTACCGACCACTTTATTAAGTACACCTACCTAGTATTGGGTTGGACCCCCTTTTGCCTTCAATGTTGCCTTAATTCTTTATGGCATAGATTCATCAAGGTGCTGAGAACGTTCCTCAGAGATGTTGTGCATTTGCTGCAGATTTGTCAGCTGCATATCCACGATGCGAATCTCCTGTTTCACCACATCCCAAGATCTGGTGACTGTGGAGGCCATTTGAGTACAGTGAACTCATTGTCATGTTCAAGAAACCAGTGTGAGATGATTTGAGCTTTGTGACATTTATCCTGCTGGAAGTAACCCTCAGAAGATGGTGACGTGGTGCATACCTCACTTGTAACAAGTTCTTATTTGAGTTACTGTTGCCACTCTATCAGCTCCAGTCAGGCCAATCTCCTGTTACCTCAACAAGACATTTTTGCCCATAGAACTGCCTCTCGTTGGATATTTTCTTTTTCCGGATCATTTTCTGTAAACCCTCGAGATGGCTGTTTGTAGAAAATCTCAGGGGCTCAGCAATTTAGGAAATACTCAGACCAGCCCATCTAGCATCAACAACCATGCCATGTTAAGAGTCACTTAAATCATCGCTGCTCTTTAAATGCAGCAGGGTGCCCACTCACATCTGATTGTCATCCCATTGATTGAAACCACCTGACTGAATTTCACCTTCAGATGAACTGCTAATCCTAGAGGTTCACATACTTGTTAAGTCACTCGGTCTTTATCCCTGAACATTTCTCCCACATCCAACATGTTAAATATGGGAATCAGCTGTTCATTGGCTATCCAGTATATCTTGTGCTGTAACTATTTACAGCCCCTAAAGTTTTTGGTCGTGCTTTGGAGGCTTGAATGAAGAGTTTCTTTGAATGCCTCAGGTCTGTTTTTGCAAAAGGAGGAGCTAAATAAGGCACATACTTGTCCTTGATCATCGAGTCCAGTGTTTTTGTTTGGTTAATGATGTTCCAGTGGTAATGGTGGGGGTTTGGGGTGGGTTGGGATTCTGTCATGTGAAAATGTTCCTGGAGCAGGTCTTCGTGGTTTAGCAAAAGAGAGACAGAAGGGTGTGACTCCAATAGACTCATGGTGACATAATAATTTGACCTCGGCCACTGCTCCTGCTCTTCCCCTTTCTCCCATGCTGTTCCCGGCAGCACTGGCCACCCGAAAACATACAGCTTCTGCACTAGTATATGAATCCAGAGTGACAAATTTTTGCCATGATGGTTTGAGGCGTCAGCTTTTTTTCTTTTCTTTTGGAGAACTGGAATTGTGGATTTTTTCCGACAGTGGTTATTTCGTACGTCTCGGAGTGTGGTGTTTCTAACTGAATGGGTGTGTTACAAAGTGTTTTCTTAAAGTAGTTTTCAATTTAAAGCAAACATTTTTCTTTGATTGATTGGTTATGCTTTTTCACCTAACTGTGTTTACTGTACTGATTATATTTTAGCCCTTTCATAGTAGCACATGTACGATTGTATATGAGAAGGGGCAGGTATGCTAACACTGTATTGCTGCCCACTACCTTGTACAGTATATCAAGTTTAAAATCACTGTCCTGATACTATATTTACCATTTTGTGTTATAGATAAGATTGAGGAGGCACAGAAGGAGTTCAAAGAGCCCAGAAGTACTCAGAAAGGTAACACTCACCATTCCTTTAGATTCCTTTTGAAGTTTGCTGTTCCTACAAATTTATTTTATTTGTGATGTATGATCAAAGCACTGCCCATGTGAAGTTTACATGTTCTCCCCTTGTCTGTGTGGCAGTGTGTTTCTAGACTACTAGAGGGGCACAGCGGTATCCCTCTGTTTGCCAATCAGGGCACAGATGTGCATACAAAATAAGCCTGTTAAACACTAAATAGATTAAGTGATTTAACACTAAAGTGGCTGTTACTCTGCCATGGATAAGTAATGAGGAACAAATAAATAAAAAAACTGACACCTTTGCTAGTTTAATGAATGTCTTTGCCCAAGTGGTCTAATATGTACTTTTGGTAGGTTACACGGTTATAAGTAGCTAAATCATATAGCTGTGAGCTAGCATTACCTTGCTTGCCATGTGGCTGACTTTCTATAAATGTTTGCGGATGTCTATTACTCCATGAGAAAAAAACAACAAAAACCGGCTCTGACTAAAAGCCTTAGCCACTCAAGCTTTTGGAAAGATGCTAGGGCATTATGGGAAATGTAGTGCCTGTAGTTGGCTTGCCTGGCATGTCCTGTAGTTCTGTTCAGAGGTCCAGGATACAACTGACTTCACACCGCCGTGTTTTTAGTGTGGCACAGCAACGGAAGTGGGTCTGATGATGGACCTGCTGGGTTTCCTATGGGTGCTCTCTGGTTTCATCCCATGCATTAGGTCATCTTTGACAAGGATCACTTTGCTGGTCTTCACTTCTTTAATTGTTTATATACAAAACCCATAACTTTAATTTGAAATAAATAGCCAAAAGATTTGATTTAGGTTACTTAGGTCAGAGTTAAGATTGAGTGTAGGCGTCACATTAATTAGCTACAGTAATCATTATGTCAGTGTGAATTACTGACAAGGACCGAGAGGTGTACATGCATGTGTGTGTGCTGTGGCAGTCTGATCTGCTGGTGTGTTTGTGTCAGTAGAAGACAATTCAGCCACACGTGCACACAAGTTTGTGTGCAGTAGGAATGATTAGGGCTGCTGGATGGTTCTGCTCTTACATTTTAGTGTTTAACATTTACATTTACAGCATTTAGCAGACGCCCTTATCCAGAGCGACTTGCAATTGGTACAGTCTTACAATCCAAGCAATTGTGAGTTAAGGGACCCAACAGTGGCAGCTTGGCAGAGGTGGGATTTGAACCCTGGACCTTCTGGTTCACAGTCTATTACCATAGCCACCACAGTCCCACTTAGACCTTAGTCCCACTTAGCTTTTGCTTAGACACTATAAGCTTTGTCTTGGCCAATAGCCAATATTATATATGAAATATGCTTTTTGAAAGACTGCATTTCACAATTCTGTGCCAGCCAAAAAGATCATATGAACAAAAAATAGCTCAAACATGTTCCTATGTATATTTTACTTCAAGTTCACTAGAATGTTTAGGATCTCTTTTAGAGTCATCCACGACTTCCTGTGTCACTAGGCTATAAATATGAGGCAAAAGTCCCTGGTCATTCTTCATAATGGGGAAGCTCAAAGATTAGACGATATGCAAATAAAATTAGACAAATATATGTTTAAACCAGCTGGCTTTAAATAATACCTGAAAATATGCAAATCCACCACGAGACAATAATTAAGGTGTCTAAAATGACAAGAGCTGTAATGATTCTGCTTATGTATTTAACTCCATGCACAGTGAGGAGGATGGTTACAGAGGCAACATGGCTCCAGGGATCATGGTTAGGGTTTTTCAGAACATGGTAGCATTTTGAGGCTCCAAATCTATAATTAGGTGCCACTTCCATGCCAACAAACTATTTGAAAGGCGTACCAGATAAAGGTCATAAAAGATCCCCTTTATAATGTGTGTAAAGGCTTTTCAGATTTAGCATCTTCTGTGTTCAGTCCAACAAATTAAATTAATCCAGTGAACAAATTAAACCTTATTATATATAGTCTGCAGCAGGAAATTCACTTATTCTACTGTTTATAAATGTTTTAACGTTGTGGAATACGTGTCAGTATTGTGCGTTATCTTCTGTAAGTTTCCCTGCAACATTAAGTGGTGTTCTTCCTGATATAAGCGATACATTTGGTCTGGAGATTTTACACACACGTTCTGTTAATCAGTTCTTCCAGGCTTATTCAATAAATCACTTACAGAAAACACTATGAAAGTTTGTAACACAATTCAGTTCATCGTAGTTTAAAATACTGCAAGAAAAGTGTATTACATTTATCAGGAGAGAAAACACAAGACTAACATGATTAGTTGAATCATTAAAGTGATAGAGAGGGGGAGGTAGGAGCTAAGGTTAAAGGAAGACTGAGATTGTTTCGGCATAATAAAGCATGAGCTTCACTAGCTCATAGATCTACAGGGAAAACCTCCAGAGTCCAGAACAGAGGCTTGTCTCCATCAGATGCTGTAGACAAAATACAGAGGTAATACTTATGTGGGGAGGCCAGATCTGTCATCAACCCCACATTTGCACCAAACTTGTATATGTAGTTTAAGTCATATCTGATTAGAGCAATGTTTTTGGCTCAGTGACTCAGTGGTTAAGGCTGTGAACCACCAATCAGAAGGTTGTGAATACAAATCATGGCTCCACCAAGCTGTTTAATAAGCTCTGAGTATGAAATTGAAATACAGCAATGTTTAAATAAGATACAATCTTTGGAAGATATCTGCTATGGAACAGTTATGGAACTGATGTTTTGACATTGAAAATGTGCTGAAATAGGTATAGAATTTTGTTTTGAATTAGACCAGAGCATTTTAGAGCAACTTGTGCACAATGAGTGACTGCTCCAACATTATATGGCACCTTTTGTTTAGAATAGTAATTAAATCATAATAATTGTTGCTTGTTATTGTGGAAAAGTACAGCAGCTGCTGTAGTGCTGCACAAATGAAATATTAATTTTGAGGAGGAGTTGTGTGTTATATAATCGATTAGCTCTGTCAGCCCTGTAGTACAATTCTGCCTTTGTTTAGTTTTGTTTTTTTTTCCACTCTAACTGTGCTTTGTGGACTGAGACATACCATATGACATATCCCCAGATGTTTAAAAAATCTCAGGTAAAGTTCATTAACTTGTTGTATGTATAGAGAAAATTGCAGTTTTCCTTTCATTTTTGTTTGAGTGGTGATTTCCCAACTAGGGATTGGGACATATTAACTCGAATTAGTATTACAACACTACTGTTCCGATATCTACATGACAACAGTGTCACAATACATATTTTATTGTTATTGTAGTTATGCATTATTTATTTTTTTTTTCTTTCTTTCATTGAAATCAAAAGTTAAATTACTTCCAAAGAAATGTAATATATATAATGTTGCTCTGTGAATATGAAACTTGAATGGGATCAGGTTTATTCCTATATATATATATATATATATATATATAATATGTATGTGTGTGTATATATATACATACACACATATTATTTATATATATATATATATATATATAATATGTGTGTGTGTATATGTATGTATATGTATATATATAATAGGAATATATATGTATATATATATATATATATATAATAGGAATAAACCTGATCTCATTCACCTACAGTTGGCTCATGTCTGAATGACTTCAATGAGTAAAATAGGTGTTGCATTGAAAAGTGTTCTTTGTTAGGGCTCCAGTAATTTCTCCATATTGTGCAGCTGCACACCAGAAAAGCAGTAAAGGCCTATAATGCTTAGACATCATAAAGATGCATTAAAAAACATTTCTATAATTTCTTACCACTGTTCCATTTACTCATAGCACAGTATTGTGATATAGCAAATTCATGTTGTATATGTAATATAATGTATAACTATATCATATCATATTTTCCACATGTGCTGGTACTTTGTACAGTTAATAATATTCACATGCAACAGGGAATTGGGGGGTATATCTCTCCTGTTATCTATTAACGAGTAGCAACACTGAACTATATATTAAACTACTGTATACAAGCTTAGCTCGACTGGACCCGCCACACAAGATTAAAGGAAGACGAGCTTCACGACTCTTCTCTGTATTGGCAAAAGTTTCTTGCTGTCTTCAAATGGCGACTAAAGACTCACCTGTTCACTCAGCATTTAAGTGAAGGATGAAAGTGTACTTGCAATTTTAATGAAATTATAAAATAAATATTAAAAAACCCGCAGGATTTAGTTGAGTGTGGTTTTGGTTTATTGCTTATTTGCACTCGCATGTGGTAATGTCCGAATACAAAGAAAAAATACTTCTGTAATCCGCATCCGCTAAATGATGTAAATGTAAAAAAAACATCTTTATAATATTCCTTAACACATCCCTTTTATGAGTTGTAAGTGTCCATGCATATTCATTATGCATAGCTTTTATTAACATTTCATTGTTTTTTTTTTTTTTTTTTTTTTTTTTTTTATAACAGGCACAAATGAAAGCAGTGGCATAAGTAGTGATGGTGTCAAAGGACTAAAGAGGAAAAAAGTTGTGGCTGAAAACCAGCTTAAGAAGATACCCAAGTCTCCAGTCAAAAAGCAATCACAAACGAAGAAATCAGTCTCCCCACCAAACTGTGCTTCATCCAAGAACACCACACCAGCCTGCTTATTCTCCCAGAGCCCCGCACACAACTCCACCAAATCAACCACGGATTCTGAGGATCATCAGGATGCACTGGAAGACAAAACAGTCAAAGTGGAGAGTAAGGATTTGAGTAGCTTAGAATCGGAGTCTGTTGTCAGACAACGTAGTGCAGAGCAAACTTCTGGTAAAGAGTCTCTGTTGACCCGAAACTGGAATGAGAAAGTAATCAACAAAAGCACACTTGCTCCTCAAACAGCTGCTCCTCTGGAAGTTCTGCTCAAGGCTATGGAGCCAGACTTCAACTCTCTGACCGTGAAGAAAAGCTCCAACTCAGTTGGCCAACTTGGGAAATCCGTCTCTGTTCCTACCTCCCAGTCAGAGGTGTCTGTGGCTATGCCAACAGTTGATTACAGTTCTCAGTCCCAGCTTGCACTAAAGCAGCAATATAATGCAGCTAAACAGCCATTCTACAATAGTGCACCAGTGACAGTTTTAGCTCATCTGCAGCAATCTTCACAGCAGCGTATGGCCAAAGCAGCCGATTGCCAGCATGACAAGCCAGGCCTTCAGAAGAGCTACAGTGCAGGGCCTTCTTTTAACTTGACCTATGCTCCTGTTCCCTCAGGATCCAGTGGTCTGCCTCAAAGTCAGCCACCTGTAGTGCAGACTTGCCAGTCCCTCTCTGCAACAGTTCCCAATTCCATCCAAGTTCCAGTCACACCAGGATTTAACCCTGTACAAGTGGCGACAGTTGTCAACTTTGGCGTGAATCAAATGTGTGATGTCTCAGCTAAGGAGCAGAAACCAAAAAAGCAAGGAAAGTATGTTTGCGAGTACTGCAACAGAGCATGTGCAAAGCCAAGTGTGTTGCTCAAGCACATTCGGTCCCACACTGGAGAGAGGCCATATCCTTGTGTTACATGTGGGTTCTCATTCAAGACAAAGAGCAACCTCTACAAGCATAAAAAGTCTCATGCTCACGCCATCAAACTAGGACTTGTTTCAAAAGAGTCGGCAAGTGGGTCTCTATCCCAGGAGTCTGACAAAGCACTTAGTACCCATTCAGACGCAGAAGAAAGTGGTGAGAGTGATGAGGAGGTCAGTGCTGCTGATTTAGACCCAGACTCTTCACAGTGCAGCCTGACTGCTTTATCAGAGAGCAGCTTGCTGTGTTCAGACAGCCATGTGGAGGCAGAGCAGTCTGTCATATTTGAACATCTGAAATCTTTGACTAGTCAGAAGGGATGCGAACCCAAAATAACTGCTGCTCTCCCTAAAGTGGTTGTTTACCCCGTCAATGTTTCACCCCTCCGAGCAGACAGTCCGAGAGTTACCGATTCCATACCAGAGCAAGCGACGGCCCAGAGGCAAAGAGATCTCCAGGCAGCAAGTCTGAGGTCTAACGTAACAGTTCTGACTTCACTGAAGGAGGTGGATTGTGCAAGTCCCTTACACGACTTTACAAGTGAGGATGAGAATCAACTATGTAAGTCTCTATCAGGGACTGGGCATGCACAGCTTCAGAGACAGCAAGCAACCGACTACTCTCAGCAGCCTCAAGGCAAATGCCTGCTAAGTCCCCGAAGTTTGGGGAGCACTGATTCTGGTTATTTTTCACGATCTGAAAGTGCAGATCAAGCGATGAGCCCTCCGAGTCCCTTTGTCAAGATTACTCCACCAACGGAAAGTGACATGAAAAATCCACACGCTTTGTCTCCCCCTGTAGTGGCAACTATTATGCATCTAGCACCTGCTGAAAAGATTTCCGTTTTACCAGGACAGATGCGTCCTCCATTGGAACCAAAGGCTCTTTCTCTTGAAGAGCGCATCTCAAAGTTGATATCGGATAACGAGGCTGTTGTTGATGCTAAACTGCTCGATAGTGTCAAACCTAGACGGACATCTCTTTCAAGAAGAGGTAGCATAGATTCCCCTAAATCATACATATTTAAAGACTCTTTTCAGTTTGATCTCAAGCCAGTAGTAAGAAGGTCTAGTTCCAACTCTGACATACCAAAGTCCCCCTTCACACCCACAGATAAATCTAAACCAATATTTCTTCTCTCTGTACCACCTCAATATCCATCTATGGATTGTTTACCAATTACAAGAAGTAATTCAGTGCCCACAACACCTGGTCGTTCAGCTGTCCTCCCAAACGCTACACCCCAGCCTCATCCTTTAAGGATCTGCCATTCATTTGATGACAAAATTAGTTCTTTAAATGATGATGTCTTTTCTTCAGCACCTTCCACACCCAATCAAGTGCATCGAACTTTAGTCAGACAGATAGCAGTTGAAGACTTTCCCACAAACGAGGGTCATGTTCTCCTTTCTGTTCATTCCATGGATGAGGGACGTCACGGACCAAGCATTACTCAGGAGATTCGAAGCAAGTCATTTGATTATGCACCTGAAAGGACCAGAAGGACCCAACCCAGCAAAGGGACGACATATGAATGTGAAACCTGTCATAACAAGTACAGAAAATTAGAAAACTTTGAAAATCACAAGAAATTTTATTGCTCGGAGTTGCATGGTCCAAAAAACAAAACAATGCAAGTCAGAGATACTGAGACAGAAGGGTTTGTACGTGGAATACCACAACCCATTTTGAGCAGAAGCGCAGTTAGTCCAAATATTGTGGAGCAACCAATGATGATAAGAAAAAGGCGGAAAATGAAGAGTGTTGGTGATGATGATGAACAGTCCCCAACTGAAACTACACCTCCAAGTTCAAGAAGTTTTGATTCCTGTCAGGTTTATACACAGAACATATGCTCCTCCAGTAACCCTTCTCTCGTTGGTCAAGTGCAACTTATTGCGAGAGGCACTGAGGAGGTAAGGCTGTCTCCAATACGAGAAACCCAAAACAGTAAATCCAGTAAAGAAAGAGCAGAACTGCACAGGCAAGGAAGTGGTACCTCAGTCATTCGGCACACTAATTCTCTCAGTAGGCCTAACTCTTTTGAAATGTCAGAATCTCTTGACCGATCATCTCCAACTGATTCTGTTGAAAAGGACACTAATGGCTCTGTTAAAAACAGTGTCGAAGGTATGAGTTCTTCTGTGCCCAGTTACCATGAAAAAATGTCATCGTCTAAATGTGCCAAGCAAGGAACGGACCACGAGAAGCAAACTTTGTCAGCTGCTAGTAACACCTATGCACCTACCCACTTAAGATTGGTACGTCAAAACAATATTCAAGTACCAGAAATTCTTGTCACAGAGGAACCAGACAGAGAAATTGAAACTCAGACGAGTGAATCAGCAGAAAAGCCTCCAGAAACATTCAACTGGCCACAGAGAAGTGAGAGTTTGTCTAAACTTCCAACTGAAAAACTTCCACCAAAAAAGAAGCGCATAAGGCTTGCACAAATGGAACATTCGTCAGGGGAGTCCAGTTTTGAGTCAAGTCTCTCTCGTAGCCTTAGTCGAGACAGTAGCTTGTCAAGGTGCTCCAGTGTTTCAGCCTCATTTGACAAAGATGATCCTCCAAGATCAGACAGTCCATCAAGGGTGGAAATTGCTAGGAAACCACCAGAGGCACACGGGCTCCCTGTAGCAAGCAACACCCTAGGAGTCCCAGGAATGATCAGACGGGCTGCCTCAGAGCAAATCAGCTGTACTCAACCGTCTATTGAGATATCTTGTGATTACCGTAGCAAATCCTTTGACTGCAGTACCATATCACCCAGCAGGCCTTTGTCACCAATGGTCACTACATTGCCAAAAACTGTACAGAGTGCTATAACTCCCCAGGTACCACTTATTGAAAGAAGAAGGGGGCCTCTAGTACGTCAGATGTCTTTAAAGATTGGCCCTGAAACGCAGCTAGCAGGAAAGCCAACGGTGTCCCTTCAAAGAGGTCCTTCTGCTAATACTTTCTCAGTGTCCCACCACAAATCTCAAAATATAAGTAAGATGTCAATTGGTCAGCCGTTCGTGTTGCATCCTGGGGAATCATCTCTGCAGAAGAATGAGCCAATGACTTGCATCAACCTTAGTAGCCAAACCCAGAAACCTCAAGTTCAAGGTCTTCCTCACCCATGGCGCCAGGCGACAAGGCATGGCAAATGCCAGGAGTTACTTGCTGGGCATGGTCAAGCAGATGCTCAGAACCCTACTGATAAAGAAAATATAAATAACTTTGTACCAAAGTATCAATTGCAGTATCCCGTTTTAAAAACAGCTCAGGCATACACTTTGACTAGTGTGCAGAGTGCACAAATTACATTGCCTGTCCTTACGATACCAATTGCAAATGAGATCAAGTTATCACAGATAAACGATGGGATACAAAATGTTTATGTCACTCATCCAAGTCAACAGAGTGCATCCAAACCCTCCAGTGTTTTGCCTGATGATCTTGAAACTGCATCTCAGTCTTTATCCGAAACAACTGCTGTTCCACAGATTCTGATCACTCATGAAAATACACTGCCATGCTCTACAGTGACTTCCAAGGTCAACGTTTCTGAAGTAACCGCTGATCCAAAAACAAGACCAGACAAACCAAATGGAAGGCCCCTTGGGTCAGTTGGCATCCAAATGAAGAACATTGCATCATTTAGCCCAAAAGTTGTTGGTGAATCCCTTGGTTCTTTACACTGCACTCAAAAACTGGCATCAGCAAACCTTTGTCCACAGCAGGAGCCCACGTCCTCAAGTAAACGTATGCTTTCTCCTGCCAACAGCCTTGACATTGCCATGGAGAAGACACAAAAAAGGGCAAAGGATGACCATGGTGCTGCATGCATCACAGATGGCAGATCACTCAGTTTCCTGAATTCAAAGATGTCAGAGTTAACCAGACAACGTAAGCTAATGCTGGTTCGGCAGGTTTGCACCACTGAACCAGTAGACAGTCCAATAGAAACCGATGCCCCTGAGCAACTGCCAGAAAGCACAGAAGCTGAAAAGGACAATCAGAGAGCAGTTTCTAACACCACAATGAGTGAAGTCACCGAACAAGAAATGGATTGTAGGACACCCAACACAACATCTTCGACAGTGTCAGCACCTGCCATTCATTCTTATCCAGGGATACAAGGTCATTCCGGATCTGGGAACACTACACATAAATTACAGGATAAGCCAGAAGAGCATCGGTGGTCTCCAGCTAAACCTCTAGTGAGACCTCCAACCTTTCAGGGACAAGTGAAATTGGCTTCATCTGTGTCAGTTGTCAACACACGAGACAGCCATCGTCTGTCATTCCCAAGTCTGAAGACGGCGACGACCTTCACCTGGTGTTTCCTTATGAAAAGAAAACCTCTCCACATTCAGCAGACAGATCATAGAATCTCAGCCTACTCTGCCTGGGTAGCCAAGCCCAATAATCCAAATCCACTGGGACTTCCCACAAAAGTGGTTATGTCACTTTTTGACTCCAAACAGACCTCCAGAAAAATACTCTACACCCAAGCTATAACAACAAGCTTAAAATCCGATATATTGACTTACTCTGGCAAATTGAAGGACATCTTACCAAAGGTGCATGTTTCCTCCTCTTTATGTCAAAGATCAATTTTGTAATTTACTTTGAATTTGACATTCTCTAATAATGTTTCATCAGGTCTTGAACTCAAAAAAACCCGTGGTAGCTGAGAATGGTGGAAAAGCGAAACCAGAGAGTCAGTCAAGCCACGAGTCGGACGCTTCCAAAGCGGAGCCTCGTCGGGTGAAGATCTTTGATGGAGGGTCTGTGTCCCTAGTCTTTAACCTCTTAACCACATTCCAAGACACGTGATTGTTGTAAATGGTCTAACGCAGATTATATTCTGTTTGCAGTTACAAATCAAATGAGGAATATGTATACGTGAGAGGACGTGGAAGGGGAAAATACATCTGTGAAGAATGTGGAATCCGCTGTAAAAAGCCAAGCATGCTACGCAAACACATTCGCACACACTCGGACGTTCGTCCATTTCACTGTGCGCAATGCAATTTCTCCTTCAAAACTAAAGGTATGTGCAGTTGATCTACTTAACTTTTATTTTATATGCTACAATAGTCACGTGTTGCCTTTTTACTATGTAGTGCGACGTGTGTCACCTTGAGGGATTTTGGTATAAGCTAATGCTGTAGCATGTTTTGCCTTATACTTTTACTCCATGAACATGTAAAGTGAAGAATTCTTTATATTTTTTATGAATTAATATATTTTAGTGTACATGAAACCATGGATTATCTAACAACAAATGATCTAAAAACTGTTCCCATGTCTTTTTTTGAAGCGTGTGCTTCTCAAAAAGGTCTATATGATTCATCTCAGTTATAGCCATCTACCCACGCCTCACTGCAGAAAAGCTCGCAGTGTCAGAACAGCCCACATTCCGTTAAGAACTTCTTTAATGGTTACACGTACCATGGAGGCTCATGAAGACATATCTAACTTATGCAATAAACTCCTCATGACATCTACCCTCGGTACCCTCACTAACCCTGTCTCTTCCCCCATTCACACAGGAAACCTTACAAAGCACATGAAATCCAAGGCCCACAGTAAAAAGTGTATGGAGATGGGAGTTGCAGTTGGTGTTATCGAGGACCAAGATACAGAAGACTCAGGTATCACTACATAAAATACACGTTTATAATAAGAAAATCTTTCTTGGAAGTGGAACAGAACACACAGGTTCACAAAGAAAACTAGTTCAGCTCCTAATAATCTAATCAAGCTTTTCTGTTATGCCACAGTCCTACACGTGTAATCTGACTCTAGCTTTGGGAGTACACACCTGGTCATGCTAACAAATGGTTTTGTTATTAGCAGTGCTGTGGTCCCACATGACTGGAGTCTGGTGTAGAGTAGAATCACGTCATACACAGTGATATGATTCTATATACTATACTGTGATACTATTCTGATACTATATAACATACACAGCATAGAAAGGAATCAGAAATGAGTGCACATTTTACTAGTGATTTATTAAAAGACTCTACATGCTATATACTAAAGCTCCAACAACAGTATCGTCTTGCTCATTGTAGGTTTACTAATAATAACAGCCATGCTGATTGGTCTCTGTTTACCAGCAGTCCCAATGGCACTGCTATGGTGTAATTAAAAGAATCTAAATGCAGCCTCTTGTTAACTCTAAGCATATGTGGGTGGCTTGAGCTGCCCTTTAGTGGAGGAAAATTGCAACGTCTAATTTTAGAGATGTGAAAAACTAATGCTTTGAGCAACTGAGACCAAAGAAAGCTATTTGTCGTAGCTCTTTCTTTATATTTTGAACAGACGTCTAGCCTAGTTGTTCTCAAACTTTTTATCAGAACTTCTGGACAAAGTGGCAGGCACCATTTAGCCCACTGTTGAAATGTATAGAGAACAACTGGTCTATCATGTGCCAATTTTAAGTGTTAAAAGATAAAAAACATGCTCTATGAAAATATTACATCTTATCCATGTTATGTAACTGCAGTTATGCAGAATGCAGAAATATTTAGAATGCATGAACATGCCATTTTACTTAAACATAAGCTCTATTTATTCTTCTGTATGGGCATTAAGCTATTATCAAATCCGAAGTCTGGGTCGTAAGGCTGATCTTGAGATCGGACATTGAATTTTGCTCACCAACAAAAGCAAATTATGCTGGGGGCCTCATTTATACAAACATTGCGTGGTGTTCAGTGTCAGTTTAAAAACAAAAAAATTTGAAAACCATCTACATGCACATTTTTAACATTTATGCTTTAGAAATCACAATGTGTGCTGATGTAAAAGCTGCTTTTTCCACTTTACATCTCGCAAAAATGCATACAAGATCCATGCAAATGCTAATGAGTAAGCTGGGGGAATGTGAGGTGGATGTTCTTGTGTCGGAGATCTATGCGAGTTAAATGTATATGTACATGTAACATTTTTACATGTCCATAAAAATGTACATTGAGAGGAAATAAAGTCATGTACAAAAGTCTTAGGACACCATAAGATTAGATGACCATATACATTATAATGACCATACATAATTACTTTTACAGTATCTTTATTAGAATACTACCAGAAATTACAGGAAATTTGTATGCAGTATTAAAAAGCTGAAGAAAATCAGGAAATTCTGTATGCCACAGTATTTAATGTGGCCTCCCCCTACACTTGAGCAGTAGCAGCTTCATTGGGATGCCAAGTTGACCCTTCTACGGTCCAAATAAGCTTGATCAGGACTGGTCTTTTTGGATGGGTACCAGCCAAGACCTCACTTTTTCAGCAGGGGAACAGAGTGCAAAGGTTAAGATATGCTAAAGCTCACGAACATTGGAAGAAGATCAGTGGAAAAGAGTATTATGGGGTGATGAATCAGATGAATCAGTTGTATATGGTGAATGACAATATGTTATATGTAGTCATTATACCATTCCTGAAACACAAATATAATGGTGGCCTAAGACTTTCGCGCAGTACTGTATCTTGACACCACAAGTGTCAGGAATGATAGCAATCATTCATTCCTTCATACATTTGCTTGTTCGCTTAATCCTGGTCAGAGTCACGGGAAAGCCGTGGAGTTCAAAATCAAAGCACAGTTTAAAGCAATTTCTGGTTTCCCAAATGTAATGGGAAAATATGATATAATGATTGACTGCATTCATCTTTTTTTAAGCCGCCTAATCAGAATGACGCCACTTTTAGTCAATCAAAAGCAAATTCGTTGTAGAAATTTAGAGGTCACCTGTGATGACTAGGTGTAGTGTAGCAACACAAAAGGTCTCTAAGGTTGCTACAGTCTGTGCTTTGACATCTACACCACACTGTAAGAAAATCTCAAAAGAATTATGGCTACAAAAACAGCTAAAACCGAGCTTAAAGGACAGCTGGGACAGTTTTTAGACAAGTTCGAAACATCACTGGCTGTATGTGTAATTGCCTTGCTAATTCTGTTATCAGGTTTAAACTTCATTCACTGCTGAGCCTTCCCTTTTTTTATTTCAATCAAACACAGACCCAAACTCAGCACACACTGTAGTTCCAAGAGGATGGTTCTTGGAAATCTAAATCGGCTCATTAGCCAGACATAATGTCTGGCAAGGAAAATATTTGTATAACATGTTCTCACCTCTGTTGGTTGGCACTGTATTCTGATAATGCCAGCTATTGTGAATGGTGCCATAGACAATTCATCATTCAGTGCAGTCTATTTAATGATCTGGATGGTTTACAGGGTGGTGTTTCAGTGGATAGTACTGTCTCCTCACAGCACTAGAATTCTCCGTGTGTCTGCGTGGGTGTCCTCCCACATTTTCAATTAAAGGCGTTAGGTCAGTTGGTGTTTCTAAAGTGTTCTGGTGAGAGTGCATGTGCGCACCCTGCAATAGATTGGCACCCTTGTCTGGGGTTGATTCCTGCATTGGGCCTCGGCTCCCTGCAACCCTGAGCTGCATTAAGTGGGTATGAAAATAAATGAATGAGTGATTGTATACATTTGCTTGACAGCAGTCTTCAGCCTTTAATGACCACTAATTCATAGATGGTTAAAAAAACCTTTAGTTTACCTTTATGTGCTTCATGACCAGTTAGTCAATAAGCAGTTATTGCAGAACTGCATCATTTGATATTAGGTGATTTGTGTGAGAGTGCTGATTTTCTCCTTTAGCTATAATTTATTACACATTCAAAGGCCACCGCCTATTCCTGCTTTCTCTAAAATGTTGCATATGGCTGTACTCTTGGGTCAAAGTTTCTGTAATTGGAGGCCTGATTTTTCCCCTAAGTATTTCTTTATAAATCCTGGCTTCTTTGCAGGCACACATTCCAGACCCATGTTAGGGCGTACGCAACGTTTATAAAACTGACTCTAGTGTGGCTGCAAAATACAGAATGTCCTTCTGTACCTTCTTTCATTCCTCATGTCTTTATTTTCAAACTTTCCTTAGGAGGCGATCACGGGCGAACAGGCTGTGTAGATCGGCAAGACTCAGATGGTGATGACTCAGATGGACCTGATGACGAGGATAATGATGGCGAAGAGGAAGATGAGGAGGACAGCCAGGCAGAGTCAGGCCTCTCTACCACACCGTCTGTCTCTGCCAGCCCCCAGCATCTCCCCTGCAGCCTAGCTGATCCAGCACCAAGTACCCTGCTTGCACAGATGTCCATCAGCACAAGCCCTAACCCAGCTCCTCCTACTCAAGTCCCAGGATCAAAGAACCAAACATCTGACACCGAGACGGTGCCTGTTACCACCTCTGTCTCACTGGCCAGACAAATGTCAGTCTCTAATTCCTGCTCTAGTCCTGGCCCTAGCTCCTTTTACCAGGCTCCCAACTCAGAATTCCATGCCTCCGACACGGAATCTGTACACATGATGAGTCCGGTCTCACCCTGCAGGCAAATGTCCATTGACTATCCTGACATAGATGTGCCCCTTAGTCCACCTGTGCCAGCCAAGGGATCCAAGCTCAGCCAGGTAAGACCTGTGCCCACTCAGAAACTGTCTTTCTTAATATCATTTTTTATCACCTGTTTTCATCTCCGGTAAAGATGTTTCAATGAAAAAGTGATTGATTTCTAACGTTCCTGACATCCTTCAAAATGAGCTTGAATGTATCTGTCATTCATAAACGTTAAAACATCTGACGACTGCATCTATGCCAATCTTGTTTTACAGGATGGATCGTCAACAAGTAATACCCAGCCCACAAACGAATCCAACTCCAATGTTGACCGGAGCACTCAGACTACTTCAGACTCCCTTCAGGGACCTTTACACATTCCAGTCCCAGGTCCTGACCATGTGTCTGGAGCTCCAGCTGCCACTCACCTCTTCAGCCACCTCCCTCTGCACTCACAGCAACCAACTCGAACCCCTCACAGCATGGTACCAGTAGGTGGCATCCAGCTTGTCCCTGCTGGCTTGGCTGCATATTCTACTTTTGTGCCCATTCAGGCAGGACCTGTACAACTAACTATTCCAGCTGTCAGTGTTATCCACAGACAGGCTACCAGTCCCCTCCCAGCTCCCACCACCCCAAACCAGCCTGATGGTTCTCCTTGTCAGCCACTGGTGGTCCAAGAACCCATCAGTAATGTCCTACCGTGTTTACCCCTGGGCCAAGTGGCGGGACTTCAGACCCTCGGTACATCCCAAGCCACGCTGCAGTCGGTTGGTGTGGAAACGTTGAACGTTGTGGGTTTGGCTAACTCTGCCCAGCTACTGCCACAGCAGAGCCTGGCACTGAATGCCACTCTGGGTGTGCAGGTGCTGGCGGCCAGCCCAACACCTCAGATCAGCACTGCTTCCTCCTGTCAAATCCCCAGTCTGCAGATTCTCAACATCGCTCTGCCTGCCCTCATCCCCTCTCTTAGCCCTCTGTCTGCTCTCAGCCCACTCCCTTTGGTACAGGACAAACCGTGCAGTCCAGAGGCAGTGGCTTCAGCTTCCTTACCTTCCAAAGCGGCAGAATCTCCTCCGGCGTACTCCCCACTTGGTAGTTTCGCTACAAACTGGCCAGCAGCAGCAACACCTGTAGCAGTAGTTCCTGTCGCTGTAAAGCCCTTGGTGGAAATTACATCACATAGTACATCCACTGCCAGTGGAGACGACATAGCACTAAGCACAGCTGCAGAAGAAAAAACAAAATCAATACCACAACCACAGCTCAACCCTTCTACCGAGGGAAAGTCTGAGGCTGCACAGAAGGCACCATCAGTAGGCACTATCAAGCCACGTCTGTCGAGACAACTCGTCACCAGGCAAACCGTAACTGATGACTTCAATGATGCCTCGAGCGATGATGAAGACAGACTTGTCATTGCTACCTGAGAGTCCTTGAAGGAAACAAGAAACTTTTTTCTTTCTATTGATCTCTATCTCTATCTCTTTCAGTCTTTTTGTAAAACTTTGTCACTTTGTAAAGGTGAAAACACTTAAGGGCATTGGCACCTGTGCCAGGCACCAAAAAAGCACATTATCTGACATTCATAATTCTATGTGCAATCATATGATTAGATGACCAATTGTTTTATTTCCTAATTTTTTTTTGTCAGTTCGAGACATTTTTTTGTTTTTTGTACATGTTGTATAGACAATTGTGCCTTTTTGGAGTTTGTTTAGGAACCTGTAAATAATTTTCTTTAAATCTGTATTTGCATATGTTTAAATAGCCTAGAAGAAATGCAAATTAAAATACAATGGAGTATTGAACTCATTTTATTTTGAGATTGTTGTCAATCGTAAACCTGCATAAGATGTAGAGTAAATGTTGTACTAATATATAAACATTTATATGGATTTTTGGGGAAGTGTTTGTGTACAGATGTGTTCAGCTATTTATTATATTCCATGTAGTGGCCAGGTGATCTCTGTAAATCCATAACTATGTGTAAAACAGTGGCTTTACATTGATGTATCTACACAATCAAATGTATCAGTAAAATTGTTTACAAGTGTACTATTTGTTTGTCTTTGTTAAACGTATTCTCCTGTTGGGAATGCTGTTATATCTCAGAAATATTATTGGTGCAAAGTCTACTCTAGTTTCATCCATATATAGTGCTTCTTTCAGAGCCATGAAAAAATGTCACTTTGCCAATTTAATTTTGGATCATTTGGGTCACACTAAGCTTCATGTTGGGATTGTCTCTAGAGTTGGGAGCAGGGACTTTCATTAGAGAATGCTACTATTAACCAAAATAGCTCAAATGCAAAACAACCTGCCATGTTTACAGAATAAAATAAGTTGATTAACTAGTTTTTTTTAGTTACACCAGTGTGCTTTTGCACCTGCATTGTTTTTATTTAGTTTTGTAAATTTATTAGTTATCATTATTGTCATAATTACTTTTGGTTAGCTTCTGGAATTCTTATCTTCTGACTGCTGTCACATTTTGGATTGGTTGGTTTTAGGAAAAGGCAAGCACCCTTACGGTCTATTTATCAAGTAGAATGTGGATCCTGGTGACCCTTAGCCATGTCTACCGATTTGTAATCATGGGAAGTCCAGCTCTTGAGTCATATCAGTTGCTTATATCACCAGTAACAGCTGGCTCTTTCAGTTCCCAAACAGCTCTTTGTTCATTGCCAACTCAAACTGGTATATAATGACCTCTAATTGATTTGTTTATCTATTACCTCAGTTTCAAAACATCTTACCTTGGGTTTTTCTATGAACAATTCAAATAACAGCAAAAAAGCATGCTATATCATACATGTACGTTAATACTATTCAGACCACATAAAGTTGAAAGTTAAACAAACATCATGCTTTCCAGATTTGTCTCTAGAGCTAAAGACAAGTGAAATTTGAGCAAGTACTTTGGAATAAATGTCATTTTAGTGTGAATTCCCAGTGAATTCCCAGTGCTCACTTAAAAATGCATCTCAACTAAAATGTAGACTGGATAAAAGATCTAAAAAATCTCAATCTAAATACATAATATTTGTTTACATAATGTACAGTTGTCTTTTGATTGTGTCTCATCATTTATAAGTGATAACTAAAATTTACAGTGCAAAGACATTGGGTTCAATGTCAGTTCATGTGGTAAGTGATAGTAAGACAAAATTCTGCCCTGTTCCAAAATGTATGTCTGTTGTTTTAATCTAAAGACATTATTTGCTAATTCTGTGTCTCCATAAACGTGGGTTTTTTTATTTATTTATTTTTTTTTAAACTTAGCTTGTTTCTTCTGCCCACTGGTGAAAAAGGAAGCTTTAGCAGCAAAGGAACAAACTAAGAAGCAGAAAAAAGGTTCTGGAGCAAAAGTGCACTAGTGGTGCCTCGGTGAAGCAGCGGTAATTTGCTAGCCCACCATCGTAGAGACCTGGGTTCGAGCCCCCACATTGCCCTCCAGCTGAGTTGGGCATCACACAGTCATAATTGACCATGTCTGAGGTAGGGGATGATGGACAGGGGAATTATCTCCCCAGCAATGCAACTCTGGGAGCAGAGTTGAGTTTAATGTTCACCACAAACCTGTAAAATAAACAAAGAAAATATTGCAAAAAAGGGTTCAAATCTAGTTCAATATACCGAATTGTGCAAAAGTCTTAGGCCACCGTTAGCTTAATTGTTTTATCAATTGTATAATGACCATATGTAACACATTGTTGGGCCAAAAATTTCAAACCTGGATTCGTTCCTTCATAATACTCTTTTCCACTGAGCTTCATTCCAATCTTTGTGAGCTTTGGCATATTTTAGCCTTTTCACTCTGTTCCCCTTCTGAAAAAGTGGGTTATTTGCTGCTACCCTTTCAAAAATACCTGATCAGGCATTTTCTGCTAGTACTGTAATAAAGAGACTGAGAAATAATTATATATGGTCATTATACCACTGCTAAAACAATGCTATATCTAATCTAATAGTGGCCTAAGACTTTTGCACAGTACTGTATATTTCATAGTTTAATTTACATTTGAATCTGCAATATCTTTATTTTAGAAAATATGTGTATTGCGGCACTTTTATGTTTGTATAACACTTCAGGGACAAATGTAACTCAACACTAATGAGGCTGGTTGCTGCCACTTTCTTTGTGCGTCCGGTTCAGACCGCTGGGACTAGTTTCTAGCGACCTCCGGTAGCCAAAACGCGTTACTGCAACACAGAAGATGAGGACACTGTGTACGGAACAGGCACAGCACAGTACCAAGTGGGTGGGGAGGATGTTGCCTAGATACCAGACCCTCTGTGAGTGGGCGAGATACTCTAAAATGCCATTGAATGCTCAGTTTATCTTAGAACACTCAATAGTACCTTGGCAAAAAAATTTCAAAAACCGTGTTCAGGCTTAGACAGCTATGAACTCATATACTGTTAAACAACTAATTATGTGGTCATACTATGCTGGAGGTATCACAGATCTTCCCTAACATTAGCTTATAACATGTAGAGAAAATTACACTATTACACAATGACTTTCTGCTGTTGCTTATTCTCATGAGAACATTTTCTCCTTAACTTCATGTGCCACAAAATTGCTTTGTGGGAATAGCATTAGTGTTGGCAGGGAAATCCAGTGCATACTTTCATACACTGATACAGCCATGACATTAAAAGCACCTGTCTAATATTGTGCAGGTCCCCCTCATGCCGCCAAGCCTAGGACTTGTTGAGGCATGGATTCCACAAGCCCTCTGAAGGTGTCCTGACTTATCTGGCACCAACAGGTTAGCAGCAGCTCCTTTATATCATGTATGTTGTCCTGTAAGGGGGCTTCCATGAAGCTGACACGTGTGTCCAGTATATGCTCGAGCACACAGATGCTCGATCGGGTTGAGAGCTGTGGAATTTGTAGGCCAAGTCAACAAACTGAGCTTTTTACCCTGTCACTCAAACCATTCCTGAACAATCTTTACAATGTGGCAGGACACATTACCCTGCTAGAAGAGGCCATTGCCAAATACTGTTGCCATGAAGGGGTGTACTTTGTCTGAAACTATGTTTAGGTAGGTGATTATTTTCAGAGAAACATTCACATGAATGCAGGACCCAACGTTTCCCAGCAGAACACTGCTCAGAGCCTTAGACTGCCAATGTTACTCACTTCACCTGTCTGTGATTTTAATGTTATGGCTGTAATTATCATTACACTGCATTCATTGAAATAGGGTAGATGAGTTGTGCTTTGATAATAATAAATTACTCAGATCTTTTTCTTCTGGAACCAGAATGGTTCTGCTCACTAATCGTTCTGGCTCTTTTCTTAATATTATTGTATTAGTACCTTTTTATTACTTTACGAGTACAGTATTGTAGTTTGAAATTATTGCATCGTGGTTTACCTTGTAGTTTGGTTGTCATCTAATAGTATCCATGAAATGTTGGCATAAACCAAGCCATGATGAACATGTCAGTTCATTCGAATTCTGCAACACGGATCTTAAACACACCAGAAATAACACCCTGTGTACATATTATCTAAATTAATAATTATAAAAGGTTTACGAAATGCTTCCAAGGCCTCTTCCAACTGAGCCAGACATAAAATCCAATATGAAGCCTACTCTTTGTTGCAGCCTGCACTACAGCAGTGAGAATGACAAGGCATGTGGTACGCTTTGCCTTCTCTTGCAGTCATTTCTCAACTTATCACCCAGATAGCCACAGCCTGCACTCCCCAAGAGTTGTTGCCATAACCTCTCAAAATGGAAGAACATCCCATGTCTTAAACATAACTGCTGCTAGATATTAGCAGATATATATAGAACCGAATCTTGTTTAAAATCACATTTTCAGAGTTTAGCAGATACAGTTATCCAGAACAACTTACAGAAGTGCTTTGTATTCTTCCAGACGTTTCCTCATACTACTGCAATAAGCCTACAACCAAAAAAACACCTTCTAACTCCATGTTAGGAGGTTGCTGGAGGTAAAAACAACAACACAAGTGTTTAAGGGACAAGGTTTTTTTTATATACAAGTGTGATCTCATGACCTGCTTGTCCTTGTGAAGTCCTTGTTTTCTGGTCTCATCCATCTGAGCCTAGCTGAGGAAGTGGTGACTCAGTGGTTAAGTATCAGACTAGGCTATTGACCAGAAGGTTTAGGATTCAAGCTGCCATTGTTGGGCCCTTAACTCCCAATTGGATTGTACCTTAAAACGCTGTATCAGTTGTACCCAGGAAAAATGTACTGTGAAATTTGACAGTAGAACCATGAAGTGGCCAAATTACCACCAAAATTCATAGTACAAGTGTGAAATAATCCATGGGCAGTTCATCGTCCACCAAGTTTAAAGTTGTACTATGAAATTTGACAGTAGAACCATGAAGTGGCCAAATTGCCATCAAACATTAATAGTTGAACTGTGAACTTCATCGTCAAACTGTGAAAGTTCACATTAAAACTGTCAAGGAATTCAAAGTTTTAGTATGAAAATTCACAGTACATTTTTTCCTGGGTAAGTCGCTCTGGACAATTCCATCTGATAACTGTTTTAATGTAAAATGGTTCTTCTCACGGTTTCTTTCCTCATGCGTCGCAGATTTTTCTCATCGTTTCCTCGTTACACTCGTTTTTCGGAAGCAGCAATGTCTACTGGTTAATAAATAACATAAACTTCAACTTTCTGTCTGGTAAAAGATTAATATATAGCCAGGAAAAGCGGTTCTGAGGAAACGTTCCTGTGGATTTAGGTTCTAGGCCGCCATCTGCTGGTGACACTTTAGCGCTGCATCTCATTCTTTTGGTAACCTGTACAGTTTGGAGCCGCGCCTCCATCCCCTAGGATTCTGAAATACCACAAGTTCTTATCTCAGCCTCCACGTTGCGTGTGGTTACCCCTTAACAAACAATATTGTCTCCAAATGAGCCCGCCGACAGGACTTATTTACACGCGACTGAAAGGCAAGAAGCGGGAGGTGCTAGACAGCGCTGGGATATATAAACGCACTCGCTCAGGCAGGTGTAGCTTTGTGATAACAACAGGCGGAATACGTAACGCTACGTTATAAACAAAGCGACTTGTTAGACTGTTAAAGTTATTTATTTGCGTTTAGATAGAAACCGGACTAAAAGGCAACCAGAACGGACCTCATTAATTATGGAACTGCGGATGATTTTTTCCATGTTGTCCATGCTTTCATCTGGAATCATTCACCCAGGTATGTGGTCTTTTTTCTGTCTTTCGTTAGTTTTAGCTATATAAGAAGAAATGGCACTACTTTCAAACAAAAAAGTCAAATTCAATTTTCTTAAAAGTTGGACATTAATTAAAAAAAATATTTTATGTGCATTCACTAATCTGCAATAATGGACAACATATTTTAAACAGAAGCGTTGTGGTGTTTTCAGTCATTTTTGTAATTTTGTACTTATTTATGTCTCATCTCAGCTGCACCGGCAACTTTGGGTGACGCTTCCCTCAGCAGCAGCACGCGCCACTCCAGACCCAAGCGGTGCTCGTGCGCCACTTTTTTGGACAAGGAATGCGTTTACTTCTGCCACCTTGATATCATTTGGGTCAACACTCCTGAGTAAGACTTTGCACTCACAAATTTATATATGGCTGAGCCTGAACTCTCAAAATGCTTCATATATAAATACAGTAATTTAACTGTCAAAGTACTGTGTAATAAACAACTTAATCACTAATCCAATGCATAAATATGACTACAATTAAGAATCACAATACAAGAAATGCATTGATTACTAACTAAGAACTGACTATAAACCATTTCTAGTCTGGATCTTAAATGACTTTGTCTTCTTGATGTTCTTTGGAACACTATTCCAGAGTTTAAGGATGACAGAAACCATACAAAGCCAGTGCACCACTTCCAGATACAGCTAACAATAGTGATTTTCAGCATGGTTTAAGTATCCATCATCTGCTTTTGTCTCCTCTCAGGCGCACTGTATCATATGGATTGGGCAACGCTCCCCGTAAGAAGCGTTCGGTTCAGGAAGCAAGTGGGTCCACTGAGCTGCCACGCTGCCAGTGCACAGATAACAGCGACTCCACATGCTTGTCATTCTGCAATTCACACAAGGCGCTAAGGTAAGCACACAATACACACAGTGCTGAAATATGCATGCTCATCACTGAAATAGTGCTTGTATGGTAAATGCTGGTCAGTGGGCCTCCATACTGGTACAGAGAGTCACAGTGACTGAGTGCGTAACTTGACAAGCTTGTACTGACAAGTTTTTCTTCTATTTTTGTGGCGCATTTTCAAGCTCGTGAGAGATTCCACGAACCTGAAAGAGCGTTAATAAGAGCTACTCGGCTCATATAACATGGTATGCATGCTCTCCCTCTTTCCCTCTCTTCAGGCATAAGGTTGCTCGTGACAAGGTGATCCTTACTGCCAGCGGCCATGACTGTGCTGAAAAGGAGTGTAAATATGACTTGGCAGCCAGGATGAGGCGGATTAAAAGGTAAGAGAAACCTCTAAAACCTGTGAAACTGAATAGCCTAGGTTGATTTGCAGAATAAATCGACACCATAGCATAATTATACCCACTATCGGATGGATGTCTCTTTTAAGACTCAGTAAGCTGGAAAGCATAATTGAACCTGTGCAGCTGTGGTTGTAAGTAGTAAGAGGATTTTCATGCTTGAGAATACGATGAAAGAGAAATTAGAGAAGTAGTGTAACCTCTTAGAACAAACACCTGCTATGTGAATGAATTCCCTCTGTTCTGTGACTACTGAAGAACATATGTAAGCCAATTTAGGGCTTCTTTATTTAAAGCACCCTAAAGTGGTCTCTGGTTTGTCCCTCTGGGGGAATTCAGGGAATTCAAAGACATTATGTAGAATATGATATCTAGAACCAATAATCATCCAATGAATATTTGAGGAACTCTTAAAAGTTAAAAGTTGCTAGTAATGAACCCTGATGTCTGAGGTCTCATAGTATTGGCTCTAATTAAGTGTTAATATGTGTAAGGATAGTGTATTTAATTGCTAACAAAACAAATTATCTCCTAATATATCTATATACTTATCAGTTTGCTTGCTTTTGTCCTCAGGGCTGTTAAAAAACCTTACCCTTCCATTGCAAGGTCCACCAGGCAGCTTGAACTACTCCTGAAAAAATGGCGAATGAGGTGGCCCTACAAGGTACCAACTCCTAGAGGCATGTTCCTGGACTTCACCGAGACACACTCTGCAAGGCCACACTAGTGGTCCTTCTCCACAAGCTAATAGTGAGAGATCATATGCCATAGAGATGCTGAAAAGTGCTGGGACTCTGACACTCTGACACCCTGCAAATGTCTTCCTAGATCACAGTATTTGTACAGGAGTTAAAAGGAGCTCTACTACAGCTGCTGTCGTGTATTGCTAACCCTCTCTGGGTATCCCGTATGAACATGAAGACACGGAAAACTCCAGAGGAATAATAATAGAATATACCAAAACAAGAATATGGACATGAGGACAACCAGCAAATTCCTTTTCATTTCTTGCAGGAGAACTACTTTCGGACACTTTCTTATTTTAGAACTGGGATCTTCTTGTAACAGAGACACTAGCTGGATACAAAGTCAGTGCAGATGTGCCTCTGATTATTGTGTAGAATGCCATAAAGAAATGTAATGTTAACGTGGAACTGCTGGATGTTCTACTTACTCCAGTTATTGGACAGTTCTGTTTAAGGCCAGTCTGTTCCTTATCATGTCCAGAATGTTCCGTGCGGTTTATGGGTGATATGGTAACATAGCTCTGAAACTATAATCGATTACAGATATTTATTAAAGCATTTATGTTAAATAAGGCATTCAAATTAAGCCACATTGGCCCACTTGATTGACCAGTATTCTATTTCTATGAAATGTTATCGTATGGAAACCACACTTGTGGTCTGCGTTGTAGGAAATAAATAATTAATATTATTTAAAGTACAGCTTCTGTTGTCCATTCTATTTAGGTATGCTAACATTTGCTTACCAATACACAGGTCATGAGAAAAGCATGTGTACATTCTTAAAGGAAAGCTTGAAAAGGTGATCAAATTACACTGGTTAACAAAGATCATGTCCCAGACACACACAAAAAGATTTTCTTGTGTATTTTGCAACACTTAAGACAAATACATTTTCAGAATTCATTTATCGCCCATACTTACATTGTTCCAGTATATTCATATATCATTACCCATAGTGCATACCAGTGCTCTACAGAAATTGAAATATGTTATCTTCTATTGAACTTTTTCATTGCTTGTGAAGTGCAACAGCTTCTTTTTGAAAGACAAACCCAGATAAAGGAGTCACCAGTGGCCTGCAGAAACATGACTGGACATGTTGGCATATGCAAACTCTCTTGAGTAGCAGTTCCTGGTCAGTTACACGATAGATCTCAATGAGTAAACATATCTGGTGCCGTGTCCACTCTGTTCCTCTTTCACTCGTTGTGCTTTTGTGTACCTAATCCACAATCACAATGCCAAGAAATCCCAGAAATGTTTTTCACACCCCTCATTAATAATGTTTTGAGAATTTAATTGGTTGTACAATGGGAGACAAGTTTTGTACTTATATCATTCATTCATATATTCAATTCTCTACCCACTTATTATACCCTAACTGGCAGCACAAGTGGCAAAGAGGGAACCAACCCTAGACAGGGTGGCAGCCTATCACACAGCACATTCAGTGGTGCATGAAAGTTTGTGAACCCTTTAGAATTTTCTATATTTCTGCATAAATATGACCTACAGCATCATCAGATTTTCACACAAGTCCTAAAAGTAGATAAAGAGAACTCTTGTATTTATTGAGGAAAGCGATCTAATATTATATATTCATGAGTGGCAAAAGTATGTGAACCTTTGCTTTCAGTATCTGGTGTGACCCACCTGTGCAGCAATAACTGCAGCTAAACGTTTCCTGTAACTGTTGATCAGTCCTGCACACCGGCTTGGAGGAATTTTAGCTCATTCCTCCGTACAGAACAGCTTCAACGCTGGGATGTTGGTGGGTTTCCTCACATTAACTGCTCACTTCAGGTCCTTCCACAACATTTCGATTGGATTAAGGTCAGGACTTTGACTTGGCCATTCCAAAACATTAACTTTATTCTTCTCTAACCATTCTTTGGTAGAACGTGTGCTTAGGGTCATTGTCTTGCTGCAATGACCCACCTTCTCTTGAGAATTCAGTTCATGGACAGATGTCCTGACCTTTTTCCTTTAGAATTCTCTGCTATAATTCAGAAATTCATTGTTTTCATCAATGAATGGAAAGCCGTCCTGGCCCAGATGCAGCAAAACAGGCCCAAACCATGATACTACCACCCCACCATGTTTCACCAGAACAATGGGATAAGGTTCTTGTGCTGGGAATGCAGTGTTTTCCTTTCTCCAAACATAACGCTTTTCTCGCTTGTCTCATCCATTCACAAAATATTCTTCCAGTAGCCTTCTGGCTTGTCCATGTGATCTTTAGCAAACTGCAGACGAGCAGCAATGTTCTTTTTGGAGAGCAGTGGCTTTCTCCGTGCAACCCTGCCATGCACACCATTGTTGTTCAGTGTTCTTCTGATGGTGGACTCATGAACATTAACATTAGCCAATGTGAGAGAGGCCTTCAGTTGCTTAGAAGTTACCCTGGGGTCCTTTGTGACCTCGCCAACTATTACATTCTTAGCTCTTGGAGTGATCTTTGTTGGTCGACCACTCCTGGGGAGGGTAACAATGGTCTTGAATTTCCTCCATTTGTACACAATCTGTCTGACTGTGGATTGGTGGAGTCCAAACTCTTTAGAGATGGTTTTGTAACCTTTTTCAGCTTGATGAGCATCAACAACTATTTCTCTGAGTTCCTAAGAAATCTCATTTGTTCGTGCCATGATACACTTCCACAAACATGTATTGTGAAGAGCAGACTTTGATAGATCCCTGTTCTTTAAATAAAACAGGGTGCCCACTCACAACTGATTGTCATCCCATTGATTGAAAACACCTGACTCTAATTTCACCTTCAAATTAATTGCTAATCCTAGAGGTTCACATACTTTTTCCCACTCACTAATATGTAATATTGGATCATTTTCCTCAATAAATAAATGACGAAGTGTAATATTTTTGTGTCATTTGTTTAACTGGGTTCTTTTTATCTACTTTTAGGACTTGTGGGAAAATCTGATGATGTTTTAGGTCATATTTATGCAGAAATATAAGAAATTCTAAAGGGTTCAGAAACTTTCAAGCACCACTTTGCATACACACATGCACAAGCACTCATTCGCACATTGACGCCTTAGGCAGACCAGCTGGCCCACTGCATGACTTTGAAATGTGGGAGGAAACTTAACTAAATGGAGAAAACTCACATGGACATGCTGAGATCATGCAAACCCGACAAAAGAGACCTTAACTGAAGCTGTTA
Source organism: Ancistrus triradiatus (assembly GCA_025084515.1). Lineage (NCBI taxonomy): Eukaryota > Metazoa > Chordata > Actinopteri > Siluriformes > Loricariidae > Ancistrus > Ancistrus triradiatus. Next base: position 168,494 of record JAJAGP010001160.1, read on the forward strand.
GGTGATAGCACTAACCAGTTGTGCCACATTACATATTTTAAGTGCAGTAACAAGCTTATTTATGAATAAGAAACATACACCTACTGTTACATTTAGTGCTCTGTCACTTAAAAAATGTATGAAGAAAAAATAAAACCATTCAAACTCAGCATAAAACTTACTATGAGATCCAAGTATTTTAGTTTGTGTGAACAAAAAAGTAAAAATTTTATTGCCCAATATTATTACAGTAAATAAAAACCGTGATGCGTTCTTTCTTCATTAGAACAGTGCGTTCTTATGCATGTTTGTGAAGACTACTGATATATATAAATTTAGAAAAGAAACAAGTGGTATGACACAGAAATTGGATGATAGACATTAAAATTTATAATTTGCTTCTGGAATGGGAATGGGTATTTTCATGACTTTTAAGTTGCATTATCAGGCTAACTCACAAATCCAGTTTCCTAGAATGGACCTCAAGCATATGAGACGTTAATCTTGGTCAGGAAAACTCATTATTATGAAAACATCTGCATCTGCAACAGTGAGATGAGGACACTGATATGGATTTTATTGATTCCTGAAATGCATACAGTGGACAAAATGGCAAAAAATTAGTTTTGATGGAAAAATTGAGTTATTGAGATGGCAGTGAGTGCAGCTATCTTCAAGTCAATTACAAATTGTTACAAAATGGAAACAGAACAGATTCATTACAACATGAATTATGGCAGTGGTGTGCAGTCAGACCATTATAACCCTTCAGAAAAAGGCTAACAAACAGGTGTATGTAAAATGTTATATAAATATTAATACATGTATGTAATAAAGTAAAATATATATTGAATAAAATAAAATCAAAAACATCACCCAATTCAAAATGTTACTCTGAGTATTCTTGGTTGCCACAGAATGCATATCTGACTGAGACTGGTACTAACCAATCAAAACCGCTCATTAGAATTCCCTCTGTCTATGAACCTGCATGCCCCTTCTGATGATATTTTGAAGTGTTCAGTAACATAAGTCTATTAACAAAATGACAAGATATGACCAATCAGAATTATGATTTTCACTCTGGATGCTGGCCCATAGCTGTGTAACCCCTTATTGGAACACTGAAGAAGATGATGCAATTTGACATTCATAAACAAATGTCACTTTTTATGTCCATGCTAATTTGGTGAGATAATTTCAATTGACCACTGGCAAGGAAACTTGCAATAATTCAGCAATGTCAGCCAAGTCTACCTACAAAGTAATAGACTATTTTCCAGTAAAGGAGCAGAGAATCAACTTTATGCTCAAATAAGCCTGATGAATTGGTGAGTTTGGTGTTACATAATGTTTTGGCTGCACAGGTATACTGTATGCATAAGAAATTACTTACATGCTACTTTTGTGGGCTGTTGATCTGTATTTTGTAATCCATACAGCAATTTATAGTCAAACCTAAGTTTATGTGTTTAATTTACTGTGCAATAACAATATGTGTCCAAGTTCAGGGGGCTCAAAGCCTGTAGGAAATAATAAAAAAAACTGCCCAGTAGGGAATGTGGAGCAAATCTTCCACCATTATAGCTTGCTTCCGCACATACAGAAATCTAAATACCCAATGACAGAGCTTTGAGACCAGACACAAAGGCCCCCAATATCAAGCAATACACAGCAGTCTCTGAGGACCTCAGCAGTGGTTCAAGTCATTACAGTTTGAATAGGAGCGGAGTAAAATAATAGCCCATTACACTGAGTGGAATCTCCACAACTCGACAGGAATTTCGATTTCAGGGAAAGAACAATGGGAAAAGTTCTGGAAACCAACTAGGCCTTTGGCTGCTGACGTCCCTCAGTGTTGCTGCTGCACAACATTGCCCTAAGCTTCCCAATCCTTTCCAGGATAAACCACACACACACACAAGCCCACTGCAACAAGCAAGAAACTGATTCTAGAAAGCAGAGACAGGTTTAGTGCAAAAAATATTGAGACACTTTGGAGACATAACTCAAGATTCTGTGTTGTGTGTCACCTTTTAGTGTTTCTTTTATTATTTTAATCAAACTTCTAGTCACTGTTCTAGTCATTGTTAGTTGATTCTAATGAACTAGAGAGTAAATCAAACCATGTTGTTTAATATCCCATTAGTAGTGATTAACGTGACCAAGTTGCACATTCCAGGTAGATACAAATAATGCTATGAAAACTGATTTAAAGATATTTTCCGACCCATTTAGACGTCTATTACAATTTTTGAAGACCAAATTACAGGCAGGCAAGTTTCCTGACTCACTCATTACTCAGTTACTTGAACCTCTTCTAGCCAATGGTTACGCCATGATTTTTATAAGGACCAGGAATGGGAATCTGCCGAGGCATCATTCAACACATTCCCTGTAGAAGTTAATCCAATCTCTGCAGAACACATGCACACACACATACACAACACAAAGCTTTTAGTCATCTCCGTCAGCAGCAAAGCATATGCTGAAATCAATTATGGAATTTTCTCCAAAACATTTTCGGAATTCCTACCTGTCAGATGGAAGGCTAAGTAGGTCTAATGAGCATAAAATTAAAGGTTTTGCATAGTGCTCACGTCTCCTTTGAGAATTAAAACACAGGATAATAATCAGTTAAATAAATATACTGGCAACCAGACTTTGAATCTCAGATTCACATATATAATATTGTGACATTTAACAAATGTATGAAATAATCTATCCCCTTGTTTGAATTAAAGGTGGAAAATGACAATAATTGCAACACTGTCTATTTGTTTGATGAGTGTTGTTTGCTTGACAGAGTCTATCTATAGGCTGCATACGAAGAATACACTGTGATGGCCATGACTATTAAGTGGAGTGCTCAATCAAGTCTGAAATACAGCTGTTGGTATTAAAAAATCAGGGATAAATTGGTTTGGTGCTGAGCAAAGGAAGGGCAAGATGGGTCTAAGTTCAAGAATTTCAAGTCTAGTGTATATGGGGAATTTGTTGCGTGTTGGCAGAGGAAGGTTATTCACAATTGGTAATTGCTGTTAGAGTTGGTAGCAGTCAGAGGAGAGTAGGTTGCATCCTGAGTTAACAAAGAAATACTGGCTCTGGTTTTGAGAGACGTTAGAGAGACATTAAAGATTTCAGGGAAAATGAGAAAGGGACACTATCTATTTATCTTATTTTACACCTACCTTATCTTAGATTAAGCGAGAAAACATTTTAGTCAGAATGAGATGGATGGTTTAAAGCAGTGCAGTTTTTTTATGAAAGTGTTCAACAGAATACTTGCATGTCAATGATAACGAATTCAGTCCTTTACTTTGTATGTTTGCATGCATTTTAATATGTATCAGTCATTTTGTCAAGAAGGCATTTGACCAGTTCTTCTTTTTCACTGTTGGTGCGAGAGAGAGAGAGAGAGAGAGAGAGAGAGAGAGAGAGAGAGAGAGAGAGAGAGAGAGAGAGGCTAAATCACCACTGAACCGAATGAATGATTTATGAAATTATCTGTAGTCTATTAGCACAGAGGGGTGGCACGGTGGCTTGGTGGATAGCACTGTTTCCTCATAGCAAGAATTTCCTGGGATCAATCCCAAGGTAGAGCGGCCTGGGTCATTCCCGTGTCCGCGTGGGTTTACTCCGGGTGCTCCGGTTTCCTCCTACAGTCCAAAGACATGCATATTAGGCTAATTGGTGTCTCTAGAGTGTCCCTAGTGTGTGTGAGTGTATGTGCCCTATGATGAACTGGCATCCTGTCTAGAATTGTTCCTGCCTTGCGCCCTATGCCACTGGCTAGGCACCGGTTCTCCCACAACCCTGTTCAGGATTAAGCGGATAAGAAACTGAATGAATGAATGAATGATAGTTCCACAGAGCACAAATATGGAAATTATTGCCCATATTTCAGAGAAATGAGGCTAATTTTCACAGGAATGTTGCTGCATGTTTGCAGATCTTTGACATGCTACTTTAAATTAATGTTACAAGGGTGATTGAGATGAGTCTTGAGGTCATCTGTTTTAAAAAGGCTGTGTCAGTGTAACCTGAACAATGTGAATAGTTGAGAGGAGTTATTTAATCTGCTGTACAGCATAGCTTACACCTCTTTCATAACTCAACCCTGGCACAGAAACAGTAACATTTTTATCTCACAAATGAACCAAAACATTTACCGGCACACCTGCAAGATGAGGAGGAGTTCTGCCTCCAAAGAGTCACCAGAGACAACAGCGAATCAGCAGCCAGTCAACAACCAAACGTCTCACTTTCAACATTAACCCAAACATTCCTAGATTCACTGTTAAAGTCAACATGAAAAGGAACAACGTAACCTCAAAACAATGAATTCCTCTAAACACATGTGTGTTGTGTAGAGTATTTTAGTGGAAATAAAATACTTTGCATTGCATTTATTACATACTTTCATCTCTTACTTCCATTATAGGGCAAATACATTTCACTTGCTCTTCTTTGCAAAAAGGAGCTGCATCCATGAAATACTGTGTGGAGGCTTTTTTTATTATCAGACAAAGCAGACAGTTGGGTCATATTTTCGAAAATCACAGTCAATGTACATATAGACCTGAAAGCAGCAAGATACAAGCATCATAGTAAGTAATGACAGAAGGGCATCACAAAGACATGGCCAAAAAACATAGCAGGCAGAATGCAGTACAGACGAAATGACAATACGATTAATGACAATACTCTCTCTAACATGAAAATCTCTAATACTCAAGTTGTATTGTGTATTGTGGAGGAATTTTGGCCACTCATCTTTGCAGAATTGTTGTAATTCAGCCACATTGGAGGGTTTTCGAGCATGAACGGTCTGTTAAGGTCATGCCACAGCATCTCAATAGGACTCAGGTCAGGACTTTGACTAGGCCACTCCAAAGTCTTCATTTAGTTTTTCTTCAGCCATTCAGAGGTGGACTTGCTAGTGTGTTTTGGATCATTGTCCTGCTGCTGGAGGTCACGAACAAATGACTGGACATTCTACTTCAGGATTTTTTTGGTAGACAGAAGAATTTATAGTTCCATTTATCACAGCAAGTCTTCCAGGTCCTGAAGCAGCAAAACAGCCCCAGACCATCACACTACCACCACCATATTTTACTGTTGGTATAATGTTCTTTTTCTGAAATGCTGTGTTACTTTTATGCCAGATGTAATGGGACACACCTTCCAAAGAGTTCAACTTTTGTCTCCTCAGTTCACAGAATGTTTTCCCAAAAATCTTGGGGATCATCAAGATGTGTTCTGGAGGCATGAACACTGATCTTAACTGAGGCAAGTGAGGCCTGCAGTTCTTTGGATGTTGTTATAGGATCTTTTGTGACCTCTTGGATCAGTCGTCACTGCGCTCTTGGGGTAATTTTGGTCGGCCCACCACTCCTGGGAAGGTTCACCACTGTCCATGTCTTCGCCATTTGTGGATAATGGCTCTCACTGTGGTTCGCTGGAGTCCCAAAGCTTTAGAAATTGCTTTATAACCCTTTCCAGACTGATACATTTCAATTTAAATTCTTTCTCAATTGTTCCTGAATTTCTTTGGATCTTGGCATGATGTGTATCTTTTAAGGATCTTTTGGTGTACTTCACTTTGTCAGGCAGGTCCTATTTAAGTGATATCTTGATTGAGAACAAGTGTGGCAATAATCAGGCCTGGGTGTGGCTAGAGACAGTGAACTCAGGTGTGATAAAGTCAAGTCAAGTCAGATCTATTTATATAGCGCTTTTTACAATGGAGCATTGTCTCAAAGCAACTTTACAAGTTTAGATTATCTCCTAATAACTACGTCCAATCCCAAATTGAGCAAGCCTAGGGCGACAGTGGCAAGGAAAAACTCCCTGAGTGTTATAGGAAGAAACCTTGGGAGGACCAGGACTCAAAAAGGGACCCAACCTCCTTGGGTGGCATAGATGATAAATCTAAGAACGAAACTAAAGTCATGGAGTCATAGTTATGTTTTAACAAGGGGGAGGGCAATCACTTTTTCACACAGGGTCATGTAGGTTTGGATTTTTTCTCCCTTAGTAATAAACACCTTTATTTAAAAACTGCATTTTGTGTTTACTTGTGTTGTCTTTGATTAATATTTAAATTGGTTTGATGTTCCAAAACACTTAAGTGTGACAAACATGCAAAAAAATAGGAAATCAGGAAGGGGGCAAACAGTTTTTCACACTACTGTATATGTATATATATACACACACACACACTCAAATCAATTAATCCATGTTTTTGGACTGTGGGAGGAAACTGGAGTATCATCTTGGAGAGAAAGGGGAGGACATGCAGACTCCACACAGAAAGGACCCAGGTCATGACACTCTGGGATTGAACCCAGGACCTTCTTGCCGTGAGGCAGCAGTGCTACCCACTGAGCCACTTGGGTTGTGGAGGTAAAGATTGCCATTTTTTCCTTTACCTGACATGCAATCACATATCATAGTTAGTGGGGATATTTGACTGTTTTCTTCAGGCAGCCATGTTTATATGTTTTGTCAGAACACTACCAGACAAATGTAACAGCTTCTCAATCATCTCCCTTGGCCATTGCAGATTTGTGGTTCATCATTGAATATCGCTTTCATCCAGTCATCCACACTCCATGATTGCTTCTCTTCAACTTCATTTAACCTTGTTAATTCTGTTTAGGTGTTAGATTTATGGTTGACTTTTTCTATATGTAAAATCCATTTCATTCAGCTGGTTTTATACAGTGGAGGCACTAACATCGACTCTTGTTTCCACCCATTTGATTTCCCTTGGGTTTTTTTTTTTTTTTTTCTAATTTAAAGTCATGCATATTGCATATTGCATATATTGCATATTGAGTTTTCTGTCCTGATGCTTTTGACATCTTCATTGGTCTACCTGTAGTCTCATGTGATCCCTCTTGGCTGTGTTTCCTACCAGTTCTCCTCTTTCTAGCTATGCTGCTATAGCTAATGCTGCCGGGGTCTCATGCTACACTTGGCATCAGTGATTGTTAATAGACACTGTGCTCTTAATCAATAACTAATTACATTTTCTGTTTTCTCTCCGAGCTGTGTTCCGGCAGCTCCAGCCCCACACATGATGTTCATCTGCTGCAGCTCCACTCAAGCTGCTTCCGTCATCAGCTCCAGCCCCACCATACCCGGGCCACTTAATGCCGATGTGCATACTTCACATTTTATTTTAACTTTGACATCATGACTTTAGTTTCGTTCTTAGATTTATCATCTACGCCGCCCAAGAAGGTTGGGTCCCTTTTTGAGTCTTGGTCCTTTCAAGGTTTCTTCCTATAACACTCAGGGAGTTTTTCCTTGCCACTGTCGCCCTAGGCTTGCTCAATTTGGGATTGGACGTAGTTATTAGGAGATAATCTAAACTTGTAAAGTTGCTTTGAGACAATGCTCCATTGTAAAAAGCGCTATATAAATAGATCTGACTTGACTTGACTTGACTGTAGGGTCTACTTCATTTTGTTAGAGTTTATTCTTGAAGGAGATTTATAGTCCTTTCCATTGTTTCATTTGACAATTTTCTTGCTGGGAACCACCTTTTTGTAAGCACTCCCTTTAAACTGTTTGAAATGGACTATTTTGTATTTTTAGACTTTTAGATTTTTTAGCTTGGTTATATAAAGTCAGTTCATTGTATCTATCTTATTATTTACCTGCATTATCCAATAAGTTAAATAAGTGACTAAATGCTTGCAGTACCTTAACACAGCAAGGCACACATCATATGTCATAATATGCTGCCCTAGAACTCGGCAAGCGAGGAAAGTAAAATGACGCCTTATTGTGTTACAGACTGTAGCATCCTGTTCCATAATATTTTACCTAATGTTCCAAGAACTGATTGCAGCTCTTCCACCCAAACAAAAACGTAGATTTGTGACATAAGGACAGCAGCTGATTGCCAAAAAGAAAACCAGAACAAATAAACATACAGAGAAATGTCATAATGACTGATATATTTGTGAGACATAAAGAGAACTGTAAAAATAAACTGGCAACCAATAGATGTTTATCATTTACACACATTCTACACATAATGTTAGTTTGCTTCCAAAACTACTCAAATTAGCTTACACATTTTCATATTTACATGTAAATATATTTAGCTGTAGCCATAGTTTGGGTTAATGTCAGTAATTTGCTGGCCAGCCACTAGAGTGTGCAGAAAAATACGCTGGTATTGTCTGGCTGAAAAAGGACCTTAGTTTTAAGAATTGGTTCTGAATCTATCAGAATTAAAGCTTGCAGTGTAGAACTAAAAATTCACATTAATTAAATACGAAAAATATTTCCAGTTTTGTTGAACCACTCATTGTAAAGTATATAGAAATTACATCAAGTTCAAATTACAGTACATTATATACAGTAGATGAATGAAAAACCTCTTGCCCTTTGCTTCGAAACAAGAAATATGACAAAAACATAGCTCTTTTTTTAGTCTGGATTATAAATGTATGTTCACGACCCTCGATTTTTTTGCGTTTTTGGTTCTTGACTTCCCATATATTAACCCTTTAAACTCCCAGTCTATTATTCATTTATTCAGAAAATGAAAAAAAGAATTGGGATGGGGTGTAAAGTGAGTTTTGCACAAAGGATTAAAAACTATAGGTAGTGCCATGGGTTCAGTATCATATGGAGGATTCTTGATAATGTGATGTGTAATTGAAAAATAATATTGTTCTAGTAAATGAATATTGTCAGATCAGGGTAAAAAATAAATACCTTCCCAAATATATGTCCAAAGCTGGAATGTCAGATTGTCAGTAATACTGTCACCAAATTTAATTACAAACTAATCAAATGAAAAAGAGACAGATTGTTGTATTTAAAAAACACAGGATTAGTGTTGTAGTAATCAAGTCCAGTCTCAACCTCAATTGAAGTCAGTCTTGGGGTAAAGTGGAGTTATAAATTGTCCAATGTGACTGTCTGAGGTAACGTTAATCATAACCTGAACGTTTTTATATCATTATTGAACATCAACAAAGAATAAATCAGTTCTTTTTCTACATGCTTAAATGAAATCTGCACTCAGATTGACTAACAGGGGAGAAACAGGTTAATGCTCTTCTCATTCATTATCCAATCAATGAACACGTTTTATTTTAGTTTTATAATAGTTTGACATTATGATTGCATGTGTGCATTTTTGCCTGCTCACTTACTTAGTATAGTTTAGGCTTGAATGTTTTTTTTTTCACATTTGATAATAGAAATGGAAAGAAAGGATGTTGTTGGCTATATTCGGTTGACTTTATGTAGTGACTTCTGATTAAGTTTGAGAGAAGAAGGGAAACAGTTTTATCGCCATTATTTGCTTCCGGAAGTTACATTGCCTTAGTTTGACTTAGACAATAATATAATAATGAATTATAATATTAGGCTATATATTATTTAGTGGTGTATTTAACAAAATATATGATGAAATATAATATTATTTATGAATATATAATGTATAATGAATGGTAAGGAATATAAAGTGAATTACAAACTATTTTTCCATTTTCTTGTTTTTATTCATGTATGGTGAAAAAAAATCTCAACCAGGTCTCGGTCTCATCTTAGTCTCGGACACTCCCAGTCTCAATCTTAGCTTGGACATGACACTAAAAGTCTTGGTCTTGACTCAGACTCGGCTCTAGTAATATTGGCTACAACACTACATAGGACATAGACAATTAACAGCTCTTCAAATAATCTCATTCTGTCAACAGACAGTAAATATGGAAATTCCTTCCAATCTTTCTTTGAAGAACATTGTTTTTAACTTTTCAATAATTTCTTCATGCAGTTGTTGGCAAACCCGGAGATCCTCTGCCCACAGTTGCTCCTCGAAAGACCAAATCATGAATACAATCACCTGCTGACATTACCTGTTTGAAATCACATCAGTATTTAGTATAGATTAGTTTTTTTTTCTCTTACTTCATAACTAGCCCTAACTTGTGACAGTCCCAACTTTTTTGGAATGTGATGCAGGCCTTAAATGCTGGAATGGAAGTTTATTAAACAAATCAAATGAAGATGACCAGACAATAAATGAAATATCTTGGGTTCATACTGTGTGAAATAAAATATATGGTAATAGGACAGCACCTGCTTGTATAAATTAAGTAGCATTAATGAAAAACATGGTTGTTATTTACCCATCAAGATGTGTGTTTTGTGCTGAGTAGCAGTGTAGGAAAAGTTTCCACTTGTGCTCTGCTTAAAATAACTGAACCCTGATAAATCCATTCAAATTACTGTGTCACAGTTTTCACACTGTCATGTGTTTTGTTTAGAAAATTATTTTACAGATATGAAATCTGTCATTATAAGGTATCATTTTATTCTTCATCTATTACACCATATCCTCACAGTTGCAGTTTAACTTTTACATTCTTTGAATTATCTTTTACCTTTCTGATAGTCACATTATGTTATACGTCCTTTAAGCAAATTGTTTCAGATTAAGATGGAATGTTGAGTAGGACTAATGGGAACAAATGATCCTGTCCACAAAGAGAGTGAGAGGAACTGACACCTTTATCACTCTACTTGCTTGTTTTTACAAGTTGTTAGTGCATCCTGTCTGAAAATCCACTGCTTTCGTTCAGACCTCCACATCCGCTGCAGGCTGCAGTCTGCTCTGCATCTCTGTGAGCTGCTCTTTTATCTCCTAACTCAAACACTTACTCATGGCTCTGCAGATGCATGCATACACTGCTAGAAGGGTTTGCCATTTCATCTAGCCTAGCCAAAAGAACTGTGGTGGTTAATGGGCTGCAAAATGAGATTATATTCAAAATAGAATATTACACATGTGCACAACAATTTTTTTCAAGTTCCATGGTAAACACTTGATTTTATTGTATTTAACATTTACATTTACAGCATTTAGCAGACGCCCTTATCCAGAGCAACTTACATTTGATACAGTCTTACAATCCAGGCAATTGTGGGTTAAGGGCCTTGCTCAAGGACCCAACAGTGGCAGCTTGGCAGAGATGGGATTTGAACCCTGGACCATCTGGTCCATAGTCCAGTACCTTACCCACTAGGCTAACACAGGGAACCCCATATATGAACCATAAAATCCTAAATGATATGCTTATAAGCATCATACTTTTCACATGATGTGTCAGTTATTCATCTGAATATTCAGTTCAACAACTGCAAAGAAGTCAACCACAATTAATGACAGGATCTTGCTCCATAGAGCTTTACCATGGTATAACAGTATGGAATAACGTGAGATCTATGGACTTTGTAAACATTATATGGCCAAAAGCATGTAGACACTCCTTCTACTTAGTAATCTGTGTTATTTCAGTCACATGCATTGCTAACAGATTCATAGTATGAAGAATACAGACATTGCCTCTTCACTGAAAACAGTGGCATTATGGTTAAGGCCTAGTGGTTAAGGTACTGGACTCTGGACCAGAAGGTCCAGGGTTCAAATCCCACCTCTGCCAAGCTGCCACTGTTGGGTCCTTGAGCAAGACCTTGAGCAAGACCCACATTGCTTGGATTGTAAGATTGTAAGTCGCTCTGTATAAGGGCGTCTGCTAAATGTAAATGTAAATGTAAATAAGTGACCTCATGTCATGTTTCAGACTCTAGTGGAAAGCATTTTCAGAAAATTAAAGACTATTGTAGAAGAAATGGATGAATTCTTGGATGTAATTGTTGTGTGTCCCCTAACTTACATAGTGTCCATATATTCCATAGAAAGAATGAGGGCCAGAAACAAGCTGCAGTCATGTCATGCACCTTGTAAGCTATTTAAGTTCCTTCTTTGTACCATGTCAAATTATTTGTACCCTTTTATGCTAAGGAACAACTCTACCAGAAGGAAAACAAACAGCCTTTCAGAGAGCCCTGTCTTGGTTAACCTGTGAAGAGAGACACTGGTAAAGATCAATGCACATGAGTGATGTGTGTGGGGTTGAAGGTCATTTAATGGGGCTCATTAAGACAGAGAGAGAGAACTTGTGGGAGGATGCCAGGGCTAACTTACCTTTGCACACATACAAAAAACTTGCTAAACAAACAACTGTGGTTGTACTACAGACAGAACTGCAAGTGCTTTAAACTGTTAAACGGATTTCTTTTTTCTTTTGTCAAGAGTTGTTTTAGATGTTTGGTAACGTGCTTATTTGTTACTAAGGGTGCAACAATGGTGAACGCATGATAGATCTCTGGCAATAAATATTTAAGGTATGCAACACGGAATTGTTTTTGAACAATTTGTCCTAGTTAGGTGACAAGGTCACAAAAATGGAACTTTAATGAAGAATTCCTTAGCATGCTGTGGCTCTGTCTGCCAAGTCAGAAGTCTTCCTTTATTGCCATTCTTTTCCTATCAGGCGTTGAACCAGAAACTTGGAGCTCAGAAAAACAGACATCACAAACAAAAGAGTGTGTACAAGAGAAAGAGAGAGCAGAAAGGGGTTACATCCTTTCGTTGATGGGGTCAGAATGATAAGTGACACCCAGGAGGCAGCCTCTCTTTATGGCTTAAAAAGTATCTGATGGAGGCCCCTGGTAACTGTGGTTTGCTAAGGGACTGTTCCTTATACAGATCAGGTTATAGTTCTTCACTTCAGGCATGGAAGTAATGCAGGTATTAATACACCTTTTTCAAAGAAAATGATCTCTATATAAAAAGAACTGTATAAACCCCCTTATGGGTGCAGCAACACATTTATTTTTAGAATTCCCTCTGTGAATATAGACATTTAAGAAAATATATGCAATCTGTTATTTATAGGAATCATTATAACTTTAATTCCTAAACCTTGCCTACAGAAATAAAAAAAAACATAAACAGTTTGGAATATTTGACTTTTTTGTTTCTTTTTGAAGTACCTTTTAAGGTACCATTAAATTAATCACTAATGTTGCAAATTACTATTACAGCTTGAAATGACTGATTTCAAATGTATTATTTATATCTGCAAATGCCCCATTTTCAGCAGCCAGTACTCCACTGTCATAATGGTAATACATATTAAATGGATATTAGTGAACTCTTTAGAAATGTAATTCTGAAAGGACAGATAAAAATTGCCACACTGTTTAGTAAAGCAAAGCAGTATTTTCTTTCCTTTGCAAACTGGCCGAAACTAACCAGTTTTTTGTAAAATTGAGACTGTCTATCACAATGACCAAGAAACAAAAACTTTCATACAAGTGAAAACTACAGGTTTCAGAGAAGGGGACATATTTGATTCATCCAGTTTAGAAGGCCCAAATAGAGAACTGCAGAAGAGATTTACATCAGAGTCTGCTCTTTTGAACATACACCTTACAGGTCAGTCAGTTTATCCATCTATCTATCATACAGTGGTGCTTGAAAGTTTGTGAACCCTTTAGAATTTTCTACCTTTCTGCATAAATATGACCTAAAACATCATGACAGGCACAATATGACAGGCATAAGTCCTAAAAGTAGATCAAAAGAACCCAGTTAAACAAGTGAGACAAAATTATACTTGGTCATTTATTTATTGAGGAAAATGATCCAATATTACATATTGGTGAGTGGCAAAAGTATGTGAACCTTTGCTTTCAGTATCTGGTGTGACCCCCCTGTGCAGCAATAACTGCAACTAAACGTTTCCTGTAACTGTTGATCAGTCCTGCACACCGGCTTGGAGGAATTCCTCCATACAGAACAGCTTCAGCTCTGGGATGTTGGTGGGTTTCCTCACATTAACTGCTCACTTCAGGTCCTTCCACAACATTTTGATTGGATTAAGGTCAGGACTTTGACTTGGCCATTCCAAAACATGAACTTTCTTTTTCTTTCAAACCATTCTTGGTTTTAGGAACGGGGACTTGTGTGGCTTAGGGTTCATTGTCTGGCCTGCATGACCACCCTTCTCTTGAGATTCAGGTTCAATTGGACCAGATGTCTGACATTTTTTTTTAGAATTCTCTGGATATTAATTCAGAGAATTTATTGTTTCATCAATGAATGGCCAAGCAATCCTGGCCCAAAGAATGCCAGCCCAAAAAAAAAAACAGGCCCAAAACCCCTGATACTACTGCCAACATGTTTTCACGAGGAGGATAAGGTTCTTATGCGGGATGGGAATGCAGTGTTTTCCTTCTCCAAACATAAAACGCTTTCTTTTTTTAAACCAAAAAAAAAGTTCTATTTTGGTTCTCATTCGTCCACAAAAAAACATTTTCCAATTTGGCCTTTTCTGGCTTGTCATTTGTGATCTTTAGCAAACTGCGATTGAGGCAGCAATGTTTCTTTTTGGAGAGCAAGTGGGCTTTCTTCTTGCAACACTGCCCAATGCACACCATGTTTGTTCAAGTGTTCTTTGGATGGTGGACTCATGGAACATTAACATTAACCAATGTTGGGAAGAAGAAGGGGCCTTCAGTTGCTTAGAAGTTACCTTGGGGTCCTTTGTGACCTCGCCAACTATTACACGCCTTGCTCTTGGAGTGATCTTTGTTGGTCGACCACCCCTGGGGAGGGTAACAATGGTCTTGAATTTCCTCCATTTGTACACAATCTGTCTGACTGTGGATTGGTGGAGTCCAAACTCTTTAGAGATGGTTTTGTAACCTGATTGTCATCCCATTGATTGAAAACACCTGACTCTAATTTCACCTTCAAATTATCTTCTAATCCTAGAGGTTCACATACTTTTGTCACTCACTAATATGCAATATTGAATCATTTTCCTCAATAAATAAATGACTAAGTATAATATTTTTGTGTCATTTGTTTAACTGGGTTCTCTTTATCTACTTTCAGGACTTGTGTGAAAATTTGATATGTTAGGTTATATTTATGCAGAAACTTAGAAAATCCTAAAGGGTTCACAAACTTTTAAGCACCACTGTACATACTACCATAACATATATTAGTCATTTTAACTTCGGTTCCTAGATGTACCTGGATTGATCCCATGGAAGTGCCCAATAACGAGTGGAGCAACATTTTTGCCTTCAGAACAGCTTTAATCCTTCTAGGAATTCTGCCATGCTTGTCCTGAATAGTCCTGAATACTGGATAACATTTCAGTTTTTGTTTTTAGAGGAATACAGTTCAAATTTCATAATCTGCACTTAAGAATTTCCATAAAGTCATGTAAAGTCAGTCATGTATAAATCTAGTGATCGTAAAGGTCATGTAAGGCACTTCATAAATGTGTTGTAAAGTGTTTACTGTCACCAGATCTTGTTAGCTAGGCTCGTATTTGTTGGTTGTTATATGACCATGCATAGCAATCATTGAATGTTTTTCATGGAATGGCATAACAGATTAAGTGAACCATGGCTTTGGCTGAATGAAGCACTCAGGGTGGGCTATACTGCTATAGGAGATCAGTCAGATGTGCAGTACTTAACAGGAAGCCAGTGGAAACTGAATATAAGTGAAGGAACATCTGATTTTCTTCTCGTGGGCTGCAGCATTCCTTCTTATCAGGCGCTTAATTTAAAAAAAGTGCAGCGCAGACAGCTAGCAGCGAATTGCAGCACCTAAGTCATGTCTTATTTTGCATATATTTCTGTGATATTTTGGATATATATGGCTGTATTTCCCAAGTGACAATATGCAGTTTTAGAATTGTTACTCATTTGTTGAACTTACTTGTTTTTAATTTAGTTGTTCTCACTTGTTATGAATTCAAATGATGTATTAAATCATTTGTTCGAGCAAGATCCTTTAGAATTTCATATCATCATCAAGTTCTAGGACAAACTCATCAAGTGTATCTAGGGCAGAATTAATACTGTAACCAACATCAGAATGTCTGCTATATTAGATTACAGATTATTTATAAATCTACTATTTATACTTTACTTATTGAGGAACGTGATCTAATATTCCATATCCATTAGTGAACCTTCACTTTCAGTATCTGATGTGACCCCTTGTTCAGCAGTAACTGCAATTACATGCTTCCAGTAAATTTTGATCAGTCCTATACATCGGCTTGAAGGAATTTTAGCCCATTCTTCTATCCAGAACAATTTCAGCTCTCGGATGTTCTTGGGTTTCTTTACATGAACTTCTTCCATGACATCTCTATTGGATTAAGGTCAGGACTTTGACTTCTCCATTCCAAGACAGTAACTTTAATACTACCACCACCATGTTTCACAAATGGGATAAAGTCCTTTTGCACTGGAATGCAATGTTTTCCTTTCTCCTGACATAACGCTTCTAATTTAAACCAAAAAGCTTTATATTGGTCTCATCCATGAACAAAATGTTTTTCCAAATCCCTTCTGGTTTGTCCATATGCCATGGAGAGCACTTTCTTTTTGGAGAGCAGTGGTTTTCTCCATGCAACCCTACCATGCCCACCACTGTTGTTCAGTATTCTCCTTATGGTGGACTCATGGGTATTAGCATTAGACAATGTGAGATTACAGGCCTTGCTCTTGGAATGAGCAACAGTGGTCATTCAACTCCCCAGTTTGTACACAATGTGTCTGACTGTAAATTAGTCCAAGCTTTTTAGAGATAGATTTGTAATTTTATCCAGTCTGAAGAGCATCAACAACTCTTTTTTGAGGTCCTCAGAAAGCTTGTTTGTAGCATGATACACTTCCACAAACATGTTTTTGAAAAGCAGAGCTTTGATAGATCCCTGTTCTTTATATACAACAGTGTATACACTCACACCCGGTTGACATCCCATTGATTGAAAACACCTGACTCCAACTTCACCTTCAAATTAACTGCTAATCCTAGAGGTTCACCCTTTGCCACTCACAGATATGTAATATTGGATCGTTTTCTTTAATAAATACATGACCAAGTATAATATGGACATGAATGCAGCATTGATGTTCAACTAAATGGCATGAGTAGTAATTCACAATAAAACGTGACTAGGAGTAGCAGGACATGTGCAAAGACAAAATAGCAGATTATGATGTTATATCTTCTTGCACAGTGTGTAGCAAGAAAATTACCAATATATCAGCCTCATCAGAAAGTTAATGGTGACTCTGGCCTTTCTTGTTCAGTACCCAATTTTCAAAAGTAAATGTAGCATTTTACCTCAGTTACTCCAACTCCAGTAATTAATATCCCTGGTTTTTGAAGGAGAATTACTATAAAAGTGTAAATACATTTGGAAACATAGCATACTGTTTCTGTTTGTAATTAAAGCACCAGTTTAAACTACAAAAGGATACTTTTGTCAATTTCACTGAAAAAAGCACAGAAAATATAGCAAGCGGGCAGCATAGTTGCGCAAGTGGTTAGCACAGTCTCCTCACAACTCCAGAGATTCAGTCCTCGCAGTGGAGCTTGCACGTCCTCCGAACATCTGCATGGGTTTACGTCAGGCACTTTGGTTTCCTCCCACATTCCAAAGACATGTCTTAGGTTAATCGGTTGTCTCAATTGGCCCAGTTTGAATGTCTTTGATTAATGTCAGTGTAACCTTGCTCCTGCCATGAATAGCCACTGATGCGATGATAAATAAATCACAATTGTACACACAAATATTTGTTTCTGTCATTGTGAGGTCTTTGTATTGACACAGTAGCTACAGTGTACATGCTGACTCCACACAGAAAGGACCCAAGCTGCTCCATCTGGGATCAAATCCAGGACCTTCTTGCCATGAGGCGACAGTGCTACCCACCGAGCCACTGGACCGCCCAACATAATGATCACTATGGCTAATTAATGCTACACCTTCCCCTAACCATAACCTTAATGTCTGTAACCTAAAGCATATCTTTTGACTTTTGGTGTTTCAAAAGACAGTTACAGTTTTTGTAAAAATGCCTTTTGCCATGTAAAAAATGTCAGAGCTTTCATACATACATGGGACACACACACACACACACACACACACACACACACACACACACACAGTAAAATGAGAAGACACATTTATATAGGTGAAATTAAATCAAGCACAGACATGATTAACTATGAGGCAACTCAAGCCTACCTGTTTGTTGGCAAGTACACATTTCCCCTGTGGTTACATCTAAATTAACAATAAAGTATATGTATTTAACAATACAGGCAATAATCTTCAAATTACATGACCTGTATTTAGCCTTAAATATGAATGCACGGTGGGTAGGCAACAGGAGATTATAATACCATCCCATTTTTTTTATTTCTGTTGCTGAAATTTCTAAATATACTTCGCTAGTCATCACAAGCATGCACAAGAACACACTGTTCTACTGCAGAAAAAAGGCATTATAGGGATTTTATTTACTTTAATCAGTTATAAAATTGTATTTTTTTGTTCCCACAAACAAATACATTTGGACCATATAGTAATGTTTATGATTAATTTGAATATGCCTTTAGATTTTCTCCTATCATACATGTTTTTTTAAGTGACAGCAATAACTTTTACTGTACGTGTATATTACTTATTCATAAATAAGGCTGTTATGCTTAAAATGTGTGCAAACTTACATTTAAAATGTGTAAATGTGTTTACAAGTGTATCCAAATGATCCACAATGATATATACAGTATAAACACACACACACACACACACACACACTGACAGATGCCACTATACCAGACTAATCTGTAGAGTGATGGGCAAATGAGTGAAAAATAGGTAGGCTGTCTGAAGCTGTAACACGATGGAATGAACTGCAACATTGGCCTCCACCCTTTCTTACAAATCCATTAACATGCCCAGAGCAGGCTACAACCTGGAGCTCAATAGTAATATGGAAAGCCATTATGGACAGAACTATTCATATTTTATTCATATTTATAAAAATTAATACAAATTCAAGTTATTCAATAGGGTTTTCCTTGATGTGTCCATTGTAAAGCAGCCATAAGAAATGAAGGTATTTGAGAAACTGTAGTTCCTCCTAGACAAAACTGAGATCAAACAG
The DNA here is from genome assembly GCA_025084515.1 of Ancistrus triradiatus. NCBI lineage: Eukaryota > Metazoa > Chordata > Actinopteri > Siluriformes > Loricariidae > Ancistrus > Ancistrus triradiatus. The sequence goes on from JAJAGP010001160.1 coordinate 187,352, forward strand.
ACAGAAAAAAGAGACATTTACTAGTCCCCTGACTTACAGTTGTTTTAGCACTCTGCCATCCAGGGCACGACTGTGTTCTCGGGGGATACATCCTGGAGTCCCCGTGATTCTGGCCAGTAATAAGTTGGGTTAAACATGAAGGGAAAAACAAAAAAACATTTTATTCGAAATATGAATAGATGCCCATTACAGTACTTGTTCACATTTCACACTTAACATAGGCACATAAATGTTCATTGTTCATATTTCTTGACTCATCATTCAACTAACATCATCGACCTTAGAGTTAACACTAACACAGCTCCTGTGGCTCTGAGGTAAGAGCCAATGGCTGAGATCAACTGTTCCTGAAATGCTTGGTTCAAACCGTGGGCTAGACTTGCATCCAAAGAACTTCTCATGTTTTTGCTCTTTTAAACTCAAATTTAGAAAATGCTGTCACATATGTGAAGTTGATACATACATACAGTGGGGCAAAAAAGTATTTAGTCAGCCACTGATTGTGCAAGTTCTCCTACTTAGAAAAATGAGAGGTCTGTAATTTTCATAATAGCTACACTTCAACTATGAGAGACAAAATGAGAAAAAAAAAATCCAGGAAATCACATTGTAGGATTTTAAAGAATTTAATTGTAAATTATGGTGGAAAATAAGTATTTGGTCAATAACAAAAGTTCATCAAAAGTTGTAACATAACCTTTGTTGGCAATGACAGAGGTCAAACATTTCCTGTAAGTCTTCACCAGGTTTGGACACACTGTAGCTGGTATTTTGGCCCATTCCTTCATGCAGATCTCCTCTAGAGCAGTGATGTTTTGGGGCTGTCGCTGGGCAACACAGACTTTCAACTCCCTCCACACATTTTCTATGGGGTTGAGGTCTGGAGACTGGCTAGGCCACTCCAGACCTTGAAATGCTTTTTACAGAGCCACTCTTTTGTTGCCCGAGCGGTTGCTGTGTGTTTGGGATCATTGTCATGCCCTGGAAGATCCAGCCACATTCCATCTTTCACTGCTGTCACTGATGGAAGGAGGTTTTTGGCTTAAAATCTCCACGATACATGGCTCCGTTCATTCTTCTCTTACCACGGATCAGTCGTCCTGTCCCCTATGCTGAAAAAACAGCGCCAAAGCATGATGTTTCCATCCCCATGCTTCCACAGTAGGTATAATGTTCTTGGGAGGTAACTCAGCGCATTCTTCTTCCTCCAAACACATTGAGTTGAGCTTTTATTACCAAAAAGTTCTAATTTTGGTTTCATCTGACCACATGATATTCTCCCAATCCTCTTCTGGATCATCCATATGCTCTCTGGCAAAACTTCAGGACGAGCCTGGACATGTTCTGGCTTAAGCAGGGGGGGACACGCCTGGCACTGCAGGATTTGAATCCCTCTCGGCGTAGTGTGTTACGATGGTAGCCTTTGTTACTTTGGGTCCCAGCTCTCTGCAAGATCATTCATCAGGTCCCTCCGTGTAGTCCTGGGATTTTTTTGCTCACGGTTCTCATGAATCATTTTGATCCCAGGGGATGAGATCGTTGCGTGGAGCAACAGATCGAGGGAGATTATCGATGGTCTTGTATGTCTTCCATTTTCTTAGAATTGCTCCCACAGTTGATTTATTCACACCAACCTGCTTGCCTATTGTAGATTCACTCTTCCCAGCCTGGTGCAGGTCTACAATTTTCTTCTTGGTGTCCTTTGACAGCTCTTTGGTCTTGGCCATGGTTGAGTTTGGAGTCTGACTGTTTGAGGCTGTAGACAGGTGTCTTTTATACAGATAACGAGGTCAAACAGGTGCCATTAATACAGGTAACGAGTGGAGGACAGAAGAGCTTCTTAATGAAGAAGTTACAGGTCTGTGAGAGCCGGAAATCTTACTTGTTTGTGGGTGACCAAATACTTATTTTCCACTATGATTTACAATTAATTTTTAAAAAAATCCTGTCCTGAAAATTACAGACCTTTCTCATCTTTCTAAGTAGGAGAACTTGCACAATCAGTGGCTGACTAAATACTTTTTTGCCCCACTGTACATTTTACCATATGCTTTATTGTCAGTGGACGGAGGTGGAAACAATCAGCATATTTTGCTCTGAAAATTCCTGAGGCCATGTTTAATTTACAATGCACAAGCTTCCTCATAACATGGTTTGGTGTCCACTTTAAAAATTATGGTGACAAGAGGTCTCCAAAGAGAAGTTGGAAGGTTCTGATGTTGTCTGTAATTCAAGGCGAGTCAAGAAGCTTCCCAAGAGAGGATTACAAATGGAGTATGCGTGCTAAGGTTCATCCACTAAAGATTTTTAGGTGAGAAACATTCCGTGCATTCATGTTTCCATGCTTTTACAGTGAACTCATGAAAGAACATTCCTGAAGAGCTGAGGTAGAAAATTAGGATTTCTCCTCAGACTACAAAACAATCACGATCCCAACATTCCAATGGCACGTGAAAGGATTTCAGAGCCTGACCTTCTGTGATGCTCGGGTGAACATTCAAAAGCATGAGGTGTTGCTTTTCTAAGGGCACATTCAGACTTGCGACAAAATGCAGGTCTCTCCATCTTTTCCAGTTACATGTCATTAAATTCGCATATATCATCCCACAGTAGCAACCTTGCAATGACATAAAACTTATTAATTGGCTTTTCTGGCTTTCTCGCTGAAGCACAGACACACACTAAGAAAGACTGAGGCAGGAACAGACAGAGCAGGTTAAATACACAAAGGAATGTAATTTAGATGTGCCATCCGCTAATTAACCCTATGATTTGTCCCCCACAAAAGCTCCAAGCTAAACCACTCCCGATTTGCTACATACCCCCACTGCCTGATACAAGCTGAAGAGGCTTCAGGCCTGTGACTGACTCCACCCCAAGAGGTAAAAAAAAAAGGAAATCAGCATAAAACCATATTTGAATCAATTTGGAATTACTGCAGGGAGTATAGTAGAAGCACAGGGGAAAAGGGCATCCCTAGATACAATATTTTTATAATATGCTGCCAGCCTTAGAAACTGCCTCATTGACTTAATCCTGAGCTGCAGGCATGCTATAATCACAATAATCTAAATAATGACTTCTTAAATGACTCTTAAACAAGCACCATTGGTTGAGCCTGGCTAAATTCAAGGACTTTAGTGATGCCTGGGGATGGTGCATGTGCTACCGCCACTCATTATTGTAAATGATTGTGTCATTGTGTCAACTGTTTAATCTGAGAATTCTGCACAGTTGTCATTGAATTGTAGGCAGTCAGAAGAGCAACATCAGAAAACTGGGCATGCATCTTAGCAAATTTTGCTGTCTTGGATGGTGGAAGTGGGAGGGAAACAGGGACTAGCTTGACAATTTTTCAGGAGGTTGAGGTGGTAAATTTGCCCTGAGTTTGCCCTGTCTGCACCTCATAATCTTTTTGTCCTACCTTGCTCCTGCTACTTGCTCTTGCATTGCTCTTAGGTCCAAGACACAATGCACTTTATTTTTGCTGAGTGTTAGACTGTCCTCCTGGTGTCCTTTTATGGCTTCCATCAATGTAAATGATCCAATCTCCAGGATTGCAGATCATAGGGGCCAACCATTTATTCCAATTTCAGTGAAAGAATTAGGATTCACGTTCTTATGCATCTTAGTTGAATGTTGGTAGGTGCTTGTAAAAAATCACTCAGAAGTCAATATTTTGTAAAGTTTGTGTAGTGTGTGTGATGCAAGTGATAGCTCAGATTCCCAAGACATAAGGGGATTACACAAAACAGTCATAATTCCTTCAAAGGGGATGTGACACGAGAGAGAGAGGACCCGATGGCACATTTGGATCAGCAGAAACATCTACTAACTTGCATTAGTTAGATCATCCACCGGTTCTGCAACAGTGAATCCTGTCAACCCTGCGATGAACTAGAATCTTGTCTGTTCTCCAGAAGAGGCACTGCACCCACACCAGGACAAAACAGGCCAAAAAAAGACATTCAATGTTTACACTAAAAAAACCTCCCTCAAGTGAGCTGAAAGTGATTTTTGTACATGATTTAACTATGCTGGAAATTATCTGAAATTAATTGATAACACTTTACTACAAGGCTACATGAAATAGCATTCATTTATGCAGTATTTAATGAGTGAGCAATCATTAATTCATACACGTAACACATCATGAGTCTTCATGACTGCATGAAGCGAGCATATGTCACGCATGCCTTCATGCAGGAGCAATATATGAATTCATGTATTAATTAATGTAGAGCATGATTGTTAAGCATTACTAAAGCATTGATTCTTCATGAGTTCATTATGTCTGTGCCCCTCGAAGTAAAGTGTCACCAATTAACCAGCTGAGAGATACAACAGCACACATTGGTCTTTATAGAAAACAGTTAATTAAACTCTAAATTATAAAAGAAATGCAGGAAAGGCACTGGTACATTTTCAGAGTTATTCCTCCATGGCTTACAGTCACCATACATTCCACACTGAAGACATGGCTGTGTCCGAAATAGATCCCTCCTCATTAGTACCCCTACTCCCTCTTTAGTACTGCACTATATAGAGAGAGACTATTTAGTTGACTAAGTAGCACTCAAAACACAACTGAAATCTAGCACTTCCTCGTCATGAACATATGTCACTAGCGGTCTTATATACACACCCATGATTGTTGGAGCTGTGTTTAAAGCTCTGTAGGCTACACACATGAACTGAATTCTGAATTAAAGTTAGTAAAAGCTCTGTGCTGTTGATGTGCGGCTGTGTTTGTGCCGCTGCTGTCATCTGATGTGCAAGTGTAAATGTGACCGGAACAGAATCGGTTGTATGAGACTGGCTCACCGGCTTTTGACCGATCATGCTGAAAACCAATCTATTCCGGTCACCAGAGATATGGAGTGTGCCTGGATGTCACTAGTTTTACATTGTGTAATTCAATATCCTGATAAACCCAAGCTTACGTTTAGCTGACCGAAGACATTTTATGTCAGCAAGTGAGTAACTGAGGTTATCATAGAAACTACTTTTCATAGAGATGTGTATAAAGTTTGGAATTCAAATCAGTGGAATTTTCACTCCAATAAATGCATCTGTCAACAGAAATAAAAAGACAAAAAAAAACTTGCTTATAAAATTGTTAAACCTTTGCTAAATATTAAAACTATCTTCAGTGACGTCTCTCTCTCTCTCTCTCTCTCTCTCTCTCTCTCTCTCTCACACACACACACACACACACACACACACACACACACACACACACACACACACACACAAGTACAAGGGCACTGAGTACCTGTGTTTGTATATACTTTCATGAGGAATGTGAAATATGCTTAAGATCAGAAAGGATATTTGGGTGAGAAGGTAATGCAATATTTATAATTAATGATGTGCTAGTGGTCTGTAGGAGGCTGTCATGCAATGACATGAAAGATGACACTAGAGTGTCGCCACCTGGAAGCACTTCCCAGAGGTCAGAGATCAAACCTATTGAACATGAGTGACAACACCCATCTATAAACACACTGACATCAATCCACCAGCAAAGAAAGGTGCTGTGATTTGCTGCCTTCACCGCCCCCATTACCCTTAATACCTTAGTGACTTCTCCCATGTGTTAAAGACATGAATTACTTTACCAATTCAAGCTCAGTTTCTTATATACTGATTAGAATAAACAGGTACTCAACCTTTTTGGCAGGCTAAATAATCAACATATCAGATCAAAATTCTTAGTGCAAAAGAACCATCAGTGGTCAGTCAGATTACGATTAGACACATATGTCTAAAAACACACATAGCAAATCTCCTGGTCTCGTGTTTCATATTGTATGGAATTACAATTCCCCGAAGACAGAAGTATCTGGAACTAATTTTGAAACAATTCCACATCAATTACAGACTAAAATGACTCAGATTTCCTGCTTGTGTCTGTAAAACTGTGGCTGTGACTTCAAGAAAAATTTCTCTTTCACAATAATAGGAAGCATTAAAATACTTTAATATCATACCGGCCATCTCTTGCAACAATAAGAACTGATAAGAAGCCAGGCAGAGCTGCTGTTTTAAATGATAAAGCATGCAGCACTACCAGGAATGTAGTTTGTAGGGTGGGAGTATAGGAGAATAGGTGTCATAAACTTGTGGGACACATTTTAGGCCTGGGTAGGAAGTCAAGGGAGGGTTTGGAGTGCTTTTTAGGGGTGTATTCAGAAGCTAGGCGGGACAGCGCTTAGGACAGAAAATCCAACAACAAAAGTGGCCTTGGCATGCAGAAAAATAAATACTCCTCAATCCCATAAAGTTCATCTGGACATCACTCATCGAAGTGACAGATACACTGATTCAGCTTTCTGAAGGCATCAAGAAGGCACCAAGACAAATACTTCTCAAGTTCCAGCTAGCTTTATCACTTAGTTGTATCAGTTTAAGGTAATAAGATGCACTGCACCTCCGAGCCATAAGACAAATGCCTCATCTGAAACAAAACTAATCAAGAGAAACCTCAAAAAATTTCACCAGGGATGAGGGAACATAGCTTTCTTTGCCACAGTAACCTGAAACCAGACCTTGGCAGCAAAACTAGGCGCTCTGTTAATTGAGTGATACGGAGGACACTGTGGGTCAAACCGAGGAACCCTTATTTAGTCTGTTCAGCACCTCTATCACTGAGGAGCCATGCCTTTCCCATTAATCGTGTCTGTGCTTATCGAGGAATGCCAGATATTCATCCTGTGTGCAGAGTCTGACCTGAGTGCGGGCGAGAACATAACATGTGAATTCAGAACTGCCAAATTCTAAACACTTCAGTGTCAAAACAAGAAGACGGGACTTCCTCTTGTTCCACAGCCTTTGAACCCCTCTCCCCACTGCTCCATTTAACTCTCTACATTATACTCTTCAGAGACATGGGGTAGAAGGTGTTTTTTTAAAGCCTTTAAAAAGGCCTGGCTTTTAGCATAGTCATCTGTGCATTATACAAAAACAGATACATTAAAGCAAAGTAAAGCGAAGAATACTGTTTACTCTTTGCAGTGGTCAGGGTTTCACAGAGGAGAGTCTAGAGCCTAAGCTGAAATCCACCGGGAACAGGCAGAGTTACACCCTGGACAGGGTGCCAGTCAGTCATAAGGTTTCGTAAAAGGACCACTCATCCTTCACACAGCAAACCCCACCCTCAGAAACTGCTATTTACAGCAGCAAATAGCAGTTACCTCTTAAGAAAACAATATAAATATGTATATTATTGCTGCCAAACACAAATATCACGTTAACTGCATCAATTTGATCATGTTAATGCAATTTGCCACATTTCTACTTGCTCCTAATTGACACTAAACAAACACTATTTCTTTAAATAGCACTACATAGTACAATTAGACAATATGATCTTCAACAGAATGCATGTATTATTATTATTATTATTATTATTATTATTATTATTATTATTAAATAATTAAGTAAACACTAGTGAAAAAACAATAGTGGGAAAAACTATAGTGATTACCTGAAAGATGTATTTTTACTATTATTTTTATTAGGTAATTCTATTAGAAATAGCACGTACAATCTGTTATCTCAGCAACACTAAAATCTGTGTGCTTTTGCAAAAATGCTGATCCCTACAGGCTAATAGTGCTAAATTTGGTGTGAAGAATGTAGATACACAAACTATCACTACATATGATCTCATATGATCAAGTAGCAACTATATTGAAACTATATTAAATATTATACACTAACTATATTGAAACTATCCAATTTTTTTGCATTTTAAATTGAAGTGATGCCCTAAGTTTCTGATATGTGCAAGATATGTGTGCTCACTACTATTCTTTTCAGACTTGAGACTAAAATCAAAGGACTTGGCACTGAATCAAGCTTTTTAAAAATTTCGGTAGATGAGGGAGGTGGCGGTGCATGTGGGGGCCTTTTCTTATTGCGAACACTGATTGTTCTCAAAGTCAAAACAACGCGCCCTGGACCTACTGTGGACTGGCATTGTAATAACAAACAATTAGTATTTTCTGCCAGCGTACTTCATACAATCTCATTTGTTAAGCCTTTTAAAAAGGCCCAAGTTTAGGTAAGTAGGGGCAGGCGCATGGCTCGGCCACGAGGCTGCAATAACAGGAACCGCTTAGCAACCTCTGCAGACATGGAGATAAGACCCAGAAGCTGAACGTAACTAAACTTGCTCTCACTGTAGATATAATAACACCTTAAAGCTATAACCCAACTTGTTGTAATACAGGTAAGGCTGGTTACACAGACAAAAATGTATACATGCAGTGACTTATATATATTAAGATCTTAAATTACATAATTATGGAAACCCTGAAAAGCAAAGCGATTTAACAAAAAAAACACACACCAACAAATCCAAAATCAAATCAGAAAATCTGAAAACACAAAAAAAAAAAAACTCAGAAACAAAAAGCAAACTCCAAAAACAAAGAGCAAAGTTAGAAGCACAAGGGCAAATTCAGAAAACATAACTGCAATTTCAGAACTGCAGTAGCAAATCCAGAAACACAACAATACATCCGTAAACACAGCAGCGAATTTTGAAACACAGCAGCTAAACAGAAAGCACAATAACATGAAGCGAGACTGAAGAGGAAATGACTCTTAATGACATGCACTTGATGGGTTACTCATTAGTTACATTGACCTAAATATAAGTGTGGATAATCAGTGCAGTAACAAGGCTAACAGAGGGGAAAAGGGGATTTCAATTTCAGCAGGTGTTATAGTAATAATACCCTATCTATGACTCTTTTGGTAAATTTTGCAGATCACATTTATTCTTTATGCAAACTTCAAACGCATTCACTCACTAAAATACATTTTGCACTTTGATGCACTTGTGATGCCTAATGGTAGCTACAGGTGGCAGAAGTTAAACACAGCTGTAAAGCACACACAGCTTACACACAATAACTGACAAATTGAGGCAAAAATGAGTAAGTGGGTGAACTGAAGGTTGATAACAACAATGGATGGAAACAAAGTGAAGAGGTTGAGGATGAAGACTGCATGTAAGTGGTGGTGTGCAAGAGGAAGACAAGGAAGAGCAAGACTAAAATTAAGACAGTCATTTCAGTTGAAATTTGAGCAACTATGATGTTGCAAGTGCATGTTCATGGAATGACAATGAGGAAAGCAGGGCAAAGAGTACAACCCAGTCTCAGCAGGTTCAGTGACAACCATTTATTTGGTCATTGAATGTGTACTGCATACATATGTTTCAGTACATCACTTTGCTAATATACAGTTTGTTATGATTGCTTTCACACTAAAAAATGACGCAATAACACACAGTTAAACGTGACACTCAAGAAGCAAAACCTCATCCCAGATCTGCTTAACTATAAGCACATTCTCCACCTCACACTATTAACAAAACTGTGGTACTGTGGTAGCCTAGTGGTTAAGGTACCATTTACTATGGATCAGAAGGTCCAGGGTTCAAATCCCACCTCTACCAAGCTACCACTGTTGGGTCCTTGAGCAAGAACCTTAACCCACAACTGCTTGGATTGTAAGATTGTATCAATTGTAAGTCGCTCTGGATAAGAGCGTCTGCTAAATGCTGTAAATGGAAATGGAAAATGCTACACACAGTGTTTTGCAAACTACTAAACTCACTTCTCTACATTATACACAGAAATCTAACATGATGTCCCTACTTTTCAATTTCAAAGCACAACCTTTAAAAATACCACACCTGTGAACCAATAGATTAAATATGGCCATCAGGTGTACAGACACTTAGATGCTTAATTCTTAACTCACCACTCACTGATTCTTCCCTTGCTGTCATGTGAGAGGAAATATAGCCTGTGATGTGGACAAATCCAGCAAGGTTCTTTCCTTTTTATATTTATGTACTTTGTTCTATTTAGAATCCGTTCTGTTCCATGGCCAAATACAGGGTGGTGAAGAGTAGGGCTGTGCCCCCCAGCCTTGTTTGTATACCCACTACAGCAGACCAGCTAGAGCCTGTCTGTGTACCCTCACAATATAACCCCCAGAAATTTTCACTGCACCCCCAGGAAAAGCAGGCTGCAGCTGGACCTGTTCTGAAATTCAGTGCAAAATGCAGCCTTTGGAAATGTGTGGATTTATGTTACAATATGGGGAGGAATAAACATTTATCAACGTGCAGCACTGGTCATGTGTGTTGTCTTTGGTTATGTGTATTTGGTTATGTACTTTAACAGTATTTCAGAATAAAATGAAACCCAGACTATATCATTAGAAAGGCAGAAATGTTAAAGGTGTTTTAGATTGAGCACAGCAGTTTGTAACTTCAAACCAAATTAAATCATATGAATCCAGTGTGTGCCATACGGTGACAGAATTTGGTCTTTACAAATAGTTGTATAGTTTTTAATGAATTGTTTCATTTTGAAAAAGATCTGAGGTGTTCTGCTACTTTTGTGTGTGGTTGTGTGAATTGTGTTTAGTGTTTTGACAAAGTGAGCCCTATTTGGGTGGTCTTTGGGATGCCTTGTTTGGGTGTAAGCAGCAGGATCATGAAGAGGCAGAGCATCCTATCTAGTCGTAGCTTGGGAGAATGCCATTTGCTGGCTGGGGAGAATGTTGCATGTGATGTAGATTGAAGTCTTCTGGCCTGAATCGGCACAAAGATGAGATGCTGTGGCCGAACAAATCGTTTGTTGGATATAATTTTACAGTTGCATTTACAGTGTACTATAATGTGATTTTTATGTATGTTGTGTCTTTGGTCCTTTGGCCTGTTGCAGTACTGTATTTTTTTGTGTATGCTAGTACTGAATCCATAGACATTCAATTTCTATTGGAAAACACAACATTCACTTCCTGTATTATGGACAATAAACATTTTATTTGAGGTACATGTCCTAAACATAGTGTTTTCCATTTTTGTGTGTAATGAATACTCAGTAGTGTTTTTATTTTGACTGGCTTCATGCATGATTTGAAAACATTGTTTGAATTTGACCATAGATAATACTGATTTGAGACTATTGTTTGATTTTGCAAGACCAGTTAGAGTTTTTGTGACTGTAGTAACCCAGAAGATGCACATCTTATAGAGCCTTGTCTTATTGCTGTTTCGGAATATGTTGTTGTGTTGTTGGATTTGCAGTTGGTGATTTTTTATTTGCTGTTTTCTTTTTGTTAATTCGTTAATCAACACTCATTCAGGTTAATGGAATCAGAATGTAAACAAATAAATATCTCAGCAGGTGTGCATCATTTAAGTATCTACCTTTTCTGGTTCAGCCTCAGTTAATAGTATTGCACTTTCTGATTGTTGTTGTGTTTTCTGGTTTCCATATGCCCTAACAATATGCCTACTAAAAATGATTTTTTTATAATGAAATAACTCCAGTACTATGATTAATTCATAGTAAAGAGCTGGTCAGACAACAGTTTGATCCCACAAAAAAACTAAGCCATTACAAGCATTCCAGATGTTTGTTTTCTGTATAACGCACCATGGTTACCACCAGCACTTGCATGATCAGTACTAATTAGGCACCTTGAGGAGTTTGAAGCATCATAAAAACATCAGTGTGCTCAGACTAACCCTTAGGACTCTTGTAAACAGCCCCTATTAAAATTAATTATTATAAATATAGACTCGAGCATTTACATGCATTTATTTTGCCTTTAAAGAGTATGATTACCAGTGATAACCAGTTATACCAAACAGGTTATAATGATCATCATTTTCATATGTAGTTTGAAAAACAGTCATTAGCTGAAACTTTTGTGTAGAAGGGTTAAAACTGGGTGAGGAGCAGCCACACACTGCTACAAAGGTGAGGTTGTGGAAGACAGTTTCAATACACAGGTCATGCAAGACTGAGCACAGCAACAACATACAAGGTAGTTATACTGCATTCGCAAGGTCTCTCCCAAGCAAAGTTTTCAAAGCAGACTGCTGTTTCAAGATGTGCTGTACAAGCTCTTTTGAAGAAGCACACAGAAACAGACAATGTTAAGGAACATAGACGCAGCGGTCAGCAAAGGAAACTTTGCTACAGCAGGTGAAAGACACACCATGTTTACTTCTCTTCAAAATCCATCAGCTCAGAATTGGCAGGCACCAGTGGGGCCCAGATACACCCATTGACTGTTCAAAGACATCTGGCCAGAAGTGGTCTTCCTGTATGAACTTCAATTAAAAGCCATACATTTGATGTGGAATTCAGGCAAAGTGACAAAAGCATAAGAACTGGAGTGCCAAAAAATTGCAGCAGGTGCTCTGGAGTGATGAGTCAAAATTAGAAATATCTGGCTGTAACAGAAGGCAGTTTGTTTACCACAGGGCTGGAGAACGGTACAGTAATTAGTGTGTGCAAGCAACAGTGAAACATGTTTAAGATTCTTTGCAAGTTTGGGGCTGCATTTCAGCAAATGGAGTTGGGGATTTGGTCAGGTTTAATGGTGTCCCCAATGCTGATAAATACATGCAGATACTTGTCCATCATGTAATAATATCAGGGAGGCATCTGATTCACTCCAAATTATTCTGCAGCAAGACAACAACCCCAAAAATACAACCAATGAATTTCAGTGTTAAGAAGAACAGGGAGTCCTGGAAGTGATTATATGGCCCCCACAGAGTCCTGATCTCAACATCAACAAGTCTGTTTGGGATTACATGAAGAAACAAAAGGATTTCAGCAAAACTACATCCACAGAAGATCTGTACTTAGTTCTCCAAGATGTTTGAAACAACCTCCCTGCCAACTTCCTTTGCATTTTATTAACTGACTAAATTAAACTATTACCATGGCATGTTTTTGAAAGCATTTTTAATTTCTTTAATGCACAGTACTGTAGCAAATGAAATGTCACATGTTTGTGTCATTTATGCATCTCAGCCTACCTGAGTACTGGGAAAGTAATAATAATAGTGGATAATGTGCCATGTCACAAAGCTCAGATCATCTAAACTGGTTTCTTGAATATGACAATGGGTTCACTGTACTCAAATGGACTCCACAGTCACCAAATCTCAATACAGCAGCTTTGTGATGTGGTGGAACAGGAGACTTTCATCTTGGATATGCAGCTGACTAATCTGCAGCAACTGTGTGATGCTATCGTGTCAATATGGACCAAAATCTCTGAATAAAGTATCCAGCACCATGTTGAATCTATGCCATAAATAATTAAGGCATTTCTGAAGGCAAAACACAGTCCAGCGAGGTAGTGTATATATAGTAGTATATGTGACATATATATATATAAATAAAATGTCAACAGTGTTTGGAGTTTTTCATGTCTATGACGTGGCCTATAAAAGAATACTTACAATGTCAACATCTAGACAAGTCATCAGCAGCAGCAATTCAGCATCTATACACATTCCAATCCTATGATTGTTATGGAAAACATGGTCAATCACACAAGCAAACATAATGATCTTCTGGAGAACTGGTTAATAATTTCAAGAATACTTGTATGCCTAAAGGCAAAGTCCATCAGCACTATTACATAATGCTCCTTCAGATTCCTGTGCTGAGGGAAGGCATGTGGAGACAGTGCTGTCTGAGAAACATGGCAGGGAACATGGCAGAAATGACTCTAATGAGGGAGGATATAATAATTTCAAAAGATAACATTAAAGGTATCAGCTGCAATGATGCAATGTAGGTCGTAGTTCAAACCTGGATATGATAAAATATTGTGAATCGTTGTACCATATTTGCATATAGATACAGTATATGACAACTTGAACAACTTTTAGTTAAAACGGCTATTATGAGGTAACATGCATAGTACTGTGCCTTATAAAGAAAACAATATGTAGAACTATGTGCAATTGAAAAGGATATAGGCCTAATAACTATACATAAGAGAGTGTGGTGGCTTTGCGTTCCTTATTGCCTTATGCCTGAAAATCAATGCAATTAGCTACAAGTACATTCTACCACTCATGCTGATCTTCGTTTACACTGCAGAAGGTTTAGGAATGTTTCAGAGTTTGCACCCGTTGGTGACTGAATGACACAAGAATGCAGCTTTGCATTTTTTACAGATAGTTCAAGATTAGAATTCATGGATGATGCTTTTGAGAATAAATATTTTTCAGAACCATGTTTGGTAGCATAGGGGAGTTCGTCAGGATGCATCTTCACATGCTACAATCCCACTGAATACATCCGATTCAGCGCACCGTGGAGTGTTAACAGTGATGGCATGGAGAACTGTGTGCATAACCTGTGCCTGCCATGCGGGATGTTAAGAGTGTACAGTCACGAAAACCCCAACGAGACTGCACTGCGCAATCTCCCCATCATATTGGACACGATTAAATTTCTTTCAAATGCATGAGGTTTTTGGGGAAAAAGGAGAGATAAAATAAATATTGAATAGAAAGAAAATCATATTTGTTTATTTATTAATGTCATGTTTGCATCAATGACTATATCAATGATAGATCCAAAATCTGCATTCAGACTGGTGCAATTTAGAGTGAGAGGAATACCCAGAGAAATCCCGATCAGACAACATGCAAACTCAACACAAGTGGAACCAAGGGTCAGAATCAAACTGGCCACAGCACTAGTCACTTGTGCCACTGTGTCTGAAAACTCATATAATCAATGCATTGTATGTTTTCCCTCCCGGTATGTTTTCCCTCCTTTCCTTCCCTCAGCTAGCTTTGCTGGAGCTCATGAACATGAGCAGTTCAGCCCACTGGAACAGCACTTTTGGGGAAGTCACCTCAAATGTCCCATCATTTTACAAGCTACCTAAGACCATGTAGGGTGGAACCCTGAAGCACAGGAAATGGACTGTCTACTAGTACTGCAATCCTCAAGGTACAATCATTTTATGATTTTATTATGCAGTAATCAAAACTACTACAGTTGATATCAGGTCGGGGCCAGTTACCCTTGTGTGTAACCTGGAAAGTGATTGGTTGTATCTGAGCAAGTTATAAGGTTTAGCCAAAGAGGGCTGATCACTTATCCAAACCTTGCATTTTAGTACCGTATTTTTCGTACCATAATGCGCACCGGGTTATAAGACACATGAAATGAAACAAAACTCTTAAGTTCCGTTGGAAGCTCAGTTTGGTCTTTACCTGGCGCAGGGCGTCTTCTTGCTTCCTCCACTTCCGTATCATTGATTCGTTAATGTTGAATTCTCTCGCAGCTGCTCTATGTCCATGTTTGTACTGCCTGACTGATAGCGTTGTGTTTGAAATCCGCTTCGAAAATAAATGAATGAATGCACGTACCCTAATGCTGAAGCACATACCGTATTACTCCGCGATGCTGCGCACTACGGTGGCCGTAAGCTTCGTAACTTACCGAGGCCGTGCTAAAACATTTTGACAGATTTATGAGTGCCGTGTACCATCTACAATCGGTTCTAGGTCAGGAAGCACAACCAGAATTAATTCATACATTAGACGCACCGCATTTTAAGGCGCACTGTCGATTTTTGAGAAAGTTAAGGATTTTAAGTGCGCTTATGGTCCGAATACGGTATTTATATTATAATAATTCATGAGAATCTTTTGTATTTGTTGTATTTTGTGTCATTTGATATTTTCACTTTGATGTTTGACTGTTACAAATGTGTGTAAATACAATTGAAAAAAATCTATTTAATTTTTAATTTTGAAAAGGTATGAGGCTTTTCTATAGGCAACTCAACATTTCAGTTTGGGACACTGTCATGCTAGTCATAAATCAGCTTGGAACCAGCATGGAAATTTCTGTCTTTACTGGGATGATCTATGTATATATACAGTGGGGTAAAAAAGTATGTATCAGCCACTGATCGTGCAAATTCTCCTACTAAATCCAGGAAATCATATTGTAGGATTTATCAAGAATTTATAATTGTAAATTATGGTGGAAAATAAGTATTTGGTCTAGAAATTTGGTTCAACTCAATAACAACTTTGTAACATGACCTTTGATGGCAATGACAGAGGTCAAAACGTTTTTCCTGTAAGTCTTCACCAGGTTGGCACACACTGTAGCTGGTATTTTTGGCCCATTCCTCCATGCAGATCTCCTCTAGAGCAGTGATGGTTTTTGGGGCAACCACGGACTTTCAACTCCCTCCACCCCTGCCACAATTTTTCTATGAGGTTGATATCTGAAGACTGCTAGGCACACTCCAGGACCTTGAAATGCTTTTTAAATTTACGGAGCCACTCCACTCTTCGTTGCTCGAGCGGTGTGTTTTGGGATCATTGTCATGCTGGAAGACCCCAGCCATTTTCCATCTTCAATGCTCTCAGGATTGATGGAAGGAGGTTTTGGCTTAAAATCTCACGATACATGGCCCCGTTCATTCTTCCGTTAACTCTTTCCCTTAACAACGGATCAGTCGCCCTGTCCCCTTTTGCAGAAAAACAGCCCCAAAGCATGAGGTTTCCACCCCCATGCTTCACAGTAGGTATGGTGTTCTTGGGATGCAACTCAGCATTCAAACACGATCAGTTGAGTTTTTACCAAAAAGTTCTATTTTGGTTTCATCTGACCACATGATATTCTCCCAATATTCTCCTGTTACTGATGGTAGTCTTTGTTACTTTGGTCCCAGCTCTCTGCAGGTCATTCATCAGGTCCCTCCGTGTAGTTCTGGGATTTTTGCTCACCGCTCTCATTATCATTTTGACCCCACGGGATGAGATCTTGTGTGGGGCCCCAGATCGAGGGAGATTATCAATGGTCCCGTATGTCTTCCATTTTCTTACAATTGTTCCCACAATTGATTTATTCACACCAACCTGCTTGTCTATTGTAGATTCACTCTTCTCAGCCTGGTGCAGGTCTACAATTTTCGTCCTGGTGTCCTTTGACAGCTCTTTGGTCTTGAGTTTGGTGTCTGACTGTTTGAGGCTGTGGACAGGTACCTTTTATACAGATAATGAGGTCAAACAGGTGCCATTAATACAGGTAACGAGTGGAGGACAGAAGAGCTTCCTAAAGAAGAAATTACAGGTCTGTGAGAGCCAGAAATCTTACTTGTTTGTGGGTGACCAAATACTTATTTTCCACCATAATTTACAATTAAATTCTTTAAAAATCCTACAATGTGATTTTCTGATTTTTTTCTCATTTTGTCTCACATAGTTGAAGTGTACCTATGATGAAAATTACAGACCTATCTCGTCTTTCTAAGTAGGAGAACTTGCACAATCTAAATACTGCACTGAATAAATACTTTTTTGCCCCACTGTACAGGCTGAATATGAAAATTGAGAATGAATGCATCCATGTATAACATTGTTTCCTAGATGGTTAAAGCTTGTTTTTGGTGATCCAAAAGCTTGATGTTTTAGCAGTAAACCATGCTGTAAGTCCCATGTTGGTGACCAGCATACATGCTATCTCAGTATTTCATGCAAAGCATACCAGTGGCCAAAACACAACATGATGGTTTTTGTTTTAGCAGGGTGGGTTAAGAACTTCAATAAAAATCAAAACACATAAAGGCAGACATGTTGCTCAGTTAATTGTTCTTATTGACAGAAAGATTTGCTAATTTTGAATTTAACTCCATGGGCAAATGTATTTGGTGAACATATAGGATTTTTCACAAAATTGACTACTAATTTTTGATGGGTACAACCAACAAGCCAAGACCTGCTCTTCTGTGTGAAACCTAGTACCAGATGCATTCAGTAAGTTGATGATCTGCTAGACCTGTTCAAACTTAGCATTAAAACCCATAGCATCATCATAGATGAGGAAGGTGATATTGGCCATTTGTACAGATTGAAATGAGTTTGTTTAGACGTGCATTTATAATTTACTGTAATAGACCATTGGTGTTTGTAGTCTACATGTCGTATTGGGGTGCACAAAGAATTTAAAGGAGCTCAGCTGTACCCCAATCAGTCAGCCACAACTGTGAATAAAAATAAGACCGTTAAACCCTATACAGATTAAGTGATTTAACACTAAAATGGTCATTAATCTGTCATGGTTTAGAAATGAAGAACAAATTAACACTACAGGATTTTTCACTGATTGCATTAAGTTTGGTTATGCTAAAGTAACTGATGTCTTTGCCAGTTTAATGAATGCCTTTGCTTGAGTGGTCTAATATGTACTTTTGGATAGTATATACTTCTGGAATATACTGTTGTAAGTGGCCAAAACATAACTATGAGCTATCATTTCCTTGTCAGTAGCGTGCCTGACTTTCTTTAAATATTTGCGGATGTCTATAACTCCATTCGAAAATCTGAAAGAAACTGGCTCTGACTGAAAGCCTTAGCTGCTCAAGATTTGAAAGGAACATTGTGTAGTGCCTGTAGTGAATCTGAGTGGCGTGTTCTGTAGTGCTGCTCAGCAATCTAGGATAAAATTGACTTTCTATCACCGTGATTTTAGTGGTGCATAGCAACATTTTAGTGGGGAATAAGCCACAACAAGGGGCATCAACAAGCCCACTTCACTTAAAAATTTGCTAGGCTTGCACAAAGAAGCAACAAAGCACATGCGTATCGAATCAGATGTGTGAAAATGACTAACATCAAATGACATGCATACTCCACATGTATTGACAGTCCTGTCTTTGGAACATCTCATACTGAAAAGCTGAAGGTGTTTGCATCCTCACCATGGCAACCAGCAGAAATCTGATAATGCTGGCGATTCGGGAAGTGCTGTAAGGACAACAGGAAGTGCCCTGGCTCCGGCGGCCAGGATTCGAAGAATTCCAGGAAGTTATTGTACTCTGTGGAATGGCCTGAAGAATGCGGCATGTCTGCTGCTCAGCAAGAGCCAGCGACGGGCTGTGGGTCGCACAAAGGTACGGGTCTTTGAAGATAACACTTTCTTGTTGTATGCATGGCTGGTATGGCCAACCAAGCCCACTGGACTGACCTTCCTCCACTCTACTGTCCTCCCCATTTGTCCTATTTGTACAATACACATTATATAAGCAAATACCAAATCATAATGGTGTACACTTGACTTCCCTGTGACTTGACTTTCATTAATAGGGGCATACAGATCATAGAGGGATAAATCTTCATTGATTGTGTGTCCACTTTTTAAATGTTGCCTATATACATACACACACATCTATATGTACAGGAATGCACTGCATAACATCTGTTCACAGTCCAGTGAGGTTATTATCCTTATTATTATGGTAGTTAACCTACTTAACCCATGTATTACCTTGTCAGATACATTAGCTGTTGTAGTACAGCTGCTGTAATGACACAGGTAACAGCGCGAGTAGACTGAATCCTGAGCAACATCTGCCTGGCGCTGCGCTCCTTCTAAGCATCGAGAGGATGATTAGCAGTAATTACCACTCAGGTGAATTACTTGCGCTGGATCTGTGCTCTGAGTGTGGATTGCCGGACAGTTGTGGATTGGTTTCTAATGAAGAATTAGTTTCTATTTCTGGCTGAAAGTGAACACACTGCGGGGGGAGGAACAAGCGGAGTAAGAAGAACTGTAACTTTGCAATGCAGCACAACAGAGAAAGAAGGGGATAACAAAATGGCAGTTAATGTTGATATTAAATACATCAATACATGGGAAACACTGCAATATCCTGGCTATTTATTCTATACTGGTACCCTACAGTATCCCATTAAGCATAGCTAAATATTGTACATTTCTATTGATCATCTTTGAGATGTTTCTACACCTTGATTGGTGTCCATTCAGTTGATTGGACATGATTTGGAAAGACACACACCTGTCTACATAAGGTCTCACTGCTAACAATTCATATCAGAGCAAAAACAAAGATCATGCACTGAAAGTTCCCAAGAGCACAGATGCCGCCATAACTCTTAAATGGAAGAAGTTTGGAACAACCAGGACTTTTGCTAGAGCTGGCCACCCTGCCAAACTAAGTAATCAGGGGAGAAGGGCTTTGGTAAGACAGGTGACCAAGAAGCCAATGGTCACTCTAACTGAGCTCCAGAGTGACCATTGCTACAGGGACCCCTGCTGGGTCTGGGATGTGATTTTCTGGAAAAAGACCTCTGCAATATTGTATATTTATTTACCTTAGAAACTGTAAACGCACATAATGCGTTTCAACATGATTTCAACATGGTCTATCATCAGACAAAAGCTAGGCTGTTTTTTGAAGCAGGGCATTTGAAATAAAGGTACCCATGATGCCACGAATGACATTTTATTGTACGAGTCTGCTTAATCACCTTCCTCTAACAGGTGATCTGAATTGTCCATGTCTAATTCAGAATGGATGCCGTAAAGTTTAACTGTTGAAGCCATCTCCCAAGCAGGGTCAATTAAACACGCAAAGCACATTAAACACAGAGAGAATCTGCACTTCCATTCTGTTAAACTCTTTCTTATTGTACAATCTTCTACTTGACCAGCTCCCTTTTATCTCCCCTTCCCTTCACCCTGACCACCACCACTGGCCCCTTTCAGACTGTGGGCTGATGGTTGAATGTGACATTCACTCTCCTTAACGCGTGGATGGAGCAGCTATAGCTGGGGGTCAGGGTGATGGGTGAAAGGTGAAAGGTTAACCCCGCTAGCTGAGCTTTAGCAACAAAGTAATTGTCTGATGATCACTCTATACTTTCTTTCAACCTGCTTCCAAAAGCTAAAGCTCCAGTACACTCCGAAGTTGATGTCTGCCTGTGTGTCTCTGTCTCTGCCCGTGCAGGATTAAATAGGTGAGAAAGCTTTGAGACTGGCTAATGAGAAATTATATAATGTAAAATTATTAATTGCCATAAAGAAGACATTTTGAAAAGAAGGTAACGCTCTAACAGAGCATGCCGATCTCTTCAGGCAGATAAGTGGTAACAGAGACTCTTTTTTTCTATTTTAAAAAGGTGATTTTTTAAATCAGTTGACATTAAAAGTGTAAAATGCACAAAATCACATATTGTGGTTACGCAATTGATCCACAGACTCCACAGTCGACTGGATGTAAAGATCCTGGCTGTGGGGTGTTGACTGAGCATCTCAGCCTGTGGTAACTTTGTTGTTACTAAAGACATGTTGGCCCACACCACTGGTGTGTTTTTCAATAGAGAGGTTAACGGGTTTGACCCCAGTATTTGCTCCCTGTGAGGCACAGCCACAGGGGGCAAGGGAAGTTAGTAAAATTTTCATATTCTGTTTCACAGGCGATGGGATATTTTTATCAAGCCATAGTTGGGACCAAGCTTTAGAATCTCCTGTAGTACAATAAAGTAATACAGCCATAGCAAGAACAACCAGTCCTATATTAAAATTCAGGGGAGGTTTGCACTGGAAAATGTGTGAAGTAAGATCTGTAAAGTTGCAGTTATTGCATAAAATACAATAGTATAGCCAAAGGGATTTTTGGGGAGAGCTGGAAAAACCCACTGCTTAAATAATGTTCACATGTAGAAGAAACTACTTGACTATGTGACATGGTGGTTCAGTGGTTAGCGATGATCTCACAGCTTCAGAGACCTGCTCTGGATTCCCAGTCTGGCTGTCATCTGTGGAGAGTTTGCATGTTCTTCCCATGTCTGTGTGGGATTCGGCTGGTGTCTCCAAACTGTTCCAGTGCGACTGTGTGTTCGCATGTGCACTGTGATGGATTGGTGCCATATCTAGGTTCGGTTACAGCGCTATATTCTGCACTGCTGGTAAACGGTTCCCCCGTGAGGTGACATTGAATTGGATTAAGTGGGTATGAATATGAAAGAATGAATATTGCTTGACTATAGGTCTATGGGCTCACATGGTGTAGCGGTAACCGAGATTGCTTGCTAACACAATCATGTGCTGCCCCCTAGTGGTGCTGTATAAGGCATATTTAACCGGCGCTCCTCGTCCTTCAATGTAAATAGGGCACGTATTTTCCCTGCTATATAATATAATCAAAAATACATATATAGTCATTCCGGCGAACGGGTGTCATTTGTTGTAAATCTTAAAAATTAAACTTCATTTTCAATAGTTTTTCAACACTTAGTCTAACAATACTCTCATTTATCTGTTAGTCAATCTCAGGCAACGTTATTTTATTGTTACATTGTTATTCTCATTACTGTTACTCAGTCCTGTTTCTCTTTATATGAGTAACAGACTGAGTTTTCAGCACAGAAAATGCATAATATGTAGCCACATGGCGTCCATACTAATAGCATTAAGGCACTGAGGAGATTATAATAATTTACCAAACACAATTAACAATGAACAGTTACAATATAGTTACAATATCATCAATTACACAGACCAAAATATGACTTTTAAGATAAGATTTTGGTCTTCCCATGTTCTTCAGAAGATCCAGATGATACAACTTCATACTGAACATGTGACTGGTTACATGACTAAAATATGTACTTTAAAGTAAATTATTATAGATTTCATATGAAAAAAAATTGGGCTGTGTGGCAAGCCGTGATCACACTCACCTGTGACACTAGAGATCGGGGGTTCGAGTCCCGAGTCCCCCACAAACTGTGGGCCTGTTGATTCATCTCTTTTGGGGACTGTGTTAGCCTAGCGGGTAAGGTACTGGACTATGGACCAGAAAGTCCAGGGTTCAAATCCCACCTCTGCCAAGATGCCACTGTTGGGTCCCTTAACCCACAATTGCTTGGATTTTAAGACTCAATTGTAAGTCGCTCTGGATAAGGATAATGCTGTAAATGTAAATATATATATAGAGAGAGAGAGAGAGAGAGAGAGAGTGAGATGGGAGATATGGAGTGACATAATGTAAAAAAAAAAAAAAATATATATATATATATATATATATATATATATATATATATATATATAGATAGACAGACCCACATGCGGTGTATAGGGTGCGTCTATCAAATACACCACCAATACGTGAATCCCAGCAAAGCATTCTGGCCCCATTGGGCGTCACATGCAGGGGCTGTGTGCGAGGGAGGTTAGTCAGGTCAGGGGATTGTCCCTCGGGGTTGCAATTGTGACCTCTGCCAGCTATATTGTAGGCAAGATTTTGGCAGATGGCCCTTGCATCGATCTTTTATCAATCATTGTGTTTATACTCTCACACAGACACTGTATAGCTTTATGTCTTTGAGAGTTTTTTTTAACAACAAAAAAAAAAACAGTATTACACAATAAAACTAAACAAACAAATGACATTAAACAACTCATAAATACAATATAAATAATATATAAATCTAAGTAAGGTACTGCACAAAGTACTATATTAATACTACATTTCAAAAAAGCAGTGCAAACATAAAAACTTTTATACATATAATACAAATAAGCCTAGTGAACAAAAACCTAACCCTGTATTACAGAAACTAGTGTTTAATGTAGCATTGTTCTACAGCCTCACTTGACTTGTCTTTTTTGCAGCAAAGTCATTGTCAAAAAATATTGTCATAGGACTGTCCAGTGCATTCCTCAAAGGGGATATTAAGCACCTCCAGCCTTTTGAAAATAAGCTATACTTTCTCCTGATGCCTTCTGTGCCACAAGACAACCCATGAAATGTTCTTTCATTTGTGGCATGTCTTTGAGTGATACAGTCCTAATAATTAAAGAGAGCTGTACCTTATCATCAGGAGTGTGGTAGCCTAGTGGGTAAGGTACTGGACTCTGGACCAGAAGGTCCAGGGTTCAAATCCCACCTCTGCCAAGCTCTCACTGTTGGGTCCTTGAGCAAGACCCTTAACCCACAATTGCTTGGATTGTAAAACTGTACCAATTGTAAGTCGCTTTGGATAAGGGTGTCTGCTAAATGCTGTAAATGTAAAAGGAGTGCCATCTAAAAAATAGGGAAATACTTTGATGTTTTGACCTTTTCCACTATGTTTTCCACTACATTATGCACTCATGGAGTTTAACAGTTCGTTTTGGATTCTTTTGCCTAGGTAACGTGTGACTGTAATAACATGCAAATTTGGGCATAACCACCTCTTTGAGAAAATAAGCAATGTCTGATTGCTCCTGTGGACCCCCTTGAAAGCCATAATTCTTTCAGCTAAGGAATAAATTATTGCCACCAATCTAATAAGAACTTCATGCCACTTGAAGCTTTCAGCCTCACTGAGTGTTATCTCTTGCTTATTCATTGCCCTTTTGTCAAGACGAGCCTGCAATTCCTTCCATGCTGCCATTTCTGTACTGTGCTCCTGGCTATCACCATGGACCTTGAGAAGGTGGCTTGCAATTTTCAGTCGCTTCTTAATTTATTGTGTAATCTATCTGAGAAAACATTTTGCAGGAGGAGTTCAACTGGGAGATGGCAAGATCTTTATAAGGGGATCTTTATATCTGCAGGAAAGTAGAGCATTTCCGTTTGGCTGTGGTTTAGCTTCAAATGATGAGATGACATCCACGATAAGATGCTCTCCAAACATGCTGACAAAGAGAGGATGAGCTGAGTGTCATCAGCATAACAGTGATAGTAGAAGCCTTGAGATGGTATGACTTCACCAAGATAACAGATGTAGAGAGAGAAAAGAAGAGGTCCCAAAACTGAGCCTTGTGGAACTTCAGTTGTAAGAGCAAGTGGTGCAGATATGGAGCCTCTCCATGACACTTGATTAGAATGTCCCTCCGGATAGGAAGCAAGCCACTGCCAGGTTGAGCCTGTGATTCCAAGACTAGAGAGGACGGCAAGGAGAATCTTGTGGTTGACTGTGTCAAAGGCTGCCGGGAGGTCAATAAGGTCAACCGATGAAACTCTGGATGCTCTGGCATTATGAAGCTTCTCAGAAACAGCCACCAGGGCAACTGATTTGAAGCCAGACTGGTTATGATCCTGTAGATCATTCTGTATGAGCCTGATTGACAGCTGGTTATAGACAGCACATTCAAGTATTTTTGAGAGAAAGGAAAGAAGTGATACTCGTCTGTAGTTGTTGATGTCTGAGACATCAAACATTGTTGGGAGAGTTTGGCATTGACTTGATTGGCATGCACAGAACCCTGACCTCAACCATATAAAATAAATGGGATGATCTCATAAATCCTCTTCTGGATGAACAGACAACAATTTCCACCGACACCATCCCAAATCTTATAGAAGAGTGGAAGCTGTTATAACTGTAGATTAGATTTGGATTTAGAATGGGATAACAGAAAAGCTCATGTAGGTGTAATATGCAGGTGCCCCAATACTTTGAGCGAAAGACAAATCCAAGTCAAATCAATATTTGGTGTGACCTGCCTATGCCTTCAAAACAGCATCAGTTCTTCTAGGTACACTTGCACACAATTTTTGAAGGCACCTGGCAGGGAGGTTGTTTCAAACATCTTGGAGAACTAAGTACAGATCTTTCTGTGGATGTAATTTTGCTCAAACCCTTTCTGTCTCTTCATGTAAACCCAGACAGACTCGTTGATGTTGAGATCGGGACTCCGTGGGGGCCATATAATCACTGCCTTAGAATAAGGGCAGAGGTTGGGGTTCATAGTCAAAGAGTCTTATGGTGATCAGAGACGTGGGGTTGCCAATGTCTCATGTGATCCCTCTTGGCTGTGTTACCTACCAGTTCTCCTCTTTCTAGCTAGCTGCTGTAAGCTAATGCTGCCGGGGGTCTCATGCGGCTAACATTGGCATCGTGATTGTGAATAGGACAATGTGCTCTTAATCAATTAAAAATAATACATTTTCTGTTTTCTCTCCAAGCTGTGTTCCGGCAGTTCCAAGACCCACCACAGTGATGTTCATCGCTGTAGCTCCAGTCAAGCTTGCCTTACATCATCAGCTCCAGCCCCATCATACCGGGCCACTTAATGTCAATGTTGATACTTCACATTTTATTCGAAGTTGACTCCATGACTTTTAGTTTCGCCTCTTAGATTATCATATATGCTGCCCAAGGGAGGTTGGGTGCCTTGTTGAGTCTTGGTCCTCCTAAGGTTTCTTCCTATAACTCAGGGAGTTTTTCATTGACCCACTGTGCCTAGGCTTGCTCAATTGGGATTGGACGTAGTTATTAGGAGATAATCTAAATGGTAAGTTGCTTGAGACAATGCTCCATTGTAAAAAGCGTATATAATAAATATGACTTGACTTGACTTTCAGGACTCAATGTTCTTCTTAACACTGAAATTCTTAAGAAACGGTGTAAGTTTGGTGTCATTGTCTTGCTTGCAGAATACCATTTGGATCAAACCATAGGCCTCCCTGAGGGGTATTGCATGACGGATAAGTATCTGCCTATATTTTCTCAGCATTGGACGGACCACTATAAATCCTGACCAAATCCAAAAAACTCAATTTGCTGTGAAATGCCAGCCCCAAACTGTCAAGGAACTCCACCATGGTTTCATGTTGCCGTGCCAGACACCAATTACTGTACCACTCGTTTTTGCTCCTCCCTAGCTCTTTTCTAAGAGCTTCGTTACTTCATCTGCTGCTTTCCTTCTTCCTTCTTCTGGTCTGTTCTTATTCTCTGTTAGGCTCTCCTTCCGGGTTCACATTCTTCCCTGTCGGTTCGATCCGTCATGCTTGTCCGCTTGCGTCTCCTCCCGGGCCTCCCCGTGCTTTTCCTGTTCTTGGTTCTATTCTTTGATCTCTGGGCTTCCTTCCTCGGTACCCCTCTCTAGTCGTCTTATTTTCTCCCACGGCTTTTACCTCCCCTGTCCGTCCTACTTCTCTTTTAGCTTACACGCTTGTGGACGCCGTCTACAAGTATCCCTCTACCTTAGCTGCTCTGCCGATCCCTTATCTTCTAGTCCGAGGTCCTCGTCGTCCCCTCTCTCTTCTTCTGTGCACATTTCCTTCATTTTTCGCTTTTCTTTTCTCGCCTCCTTCGTTATTTTTGCCTCGTTCTTTTTCTTCATTTTGTGGTTCTTCCTTTATTAAGTTATTTTACGGGTAAAAAACGAATCACATGGTTTCCGCTCTGTGCGGCGCGGGGAGTGCCTTGCCGTGCTTGGGATTTCGTGATTAGCAGATTGCAGGTTCGAGATGTGCTTAGTTCTAATGCCCGTAATATGGCTATGGTCGGCTATAGAGTGGCGGATGTATGCGCGCCCAAGTCGGATTTACGGGGAGTGGAAGAGCGGCCACTTCTAAGTTGTGGGACGCAGGTGGAGGTGGGCAAATTTAAGGATCTTAAAAGATTATTTACTTTTTTTTTAACCAAAACACTGCCTTCTGTTACAGCCAGGATTTTCGAATTTCTACTGATCACCCAGAGCACATTGCTGCCATTTATCTGCATCCCAGTTTCGCACGTTTTTTGTGCATGGTGAGTGACTTGGCCTGTTTCCCATGTTGAATGTATGCTTTTCGAACCGACACAATTCTTACATGATACAATAACTGCTGGCCATACTTCTCTGAATAGTAGAAGGGTGTACCTGGGTCTCACTGGTCTATGCCAGTTCTGAGCTCATGGCACTGCTGGACACCTTCCGATTTCGAAGGGAAGCATGTCTGCTGCAGTAAGTTTCCTAATGTTGTTCGTGCTTCTGTGGTGGCCTAGCGGTTAAGGTCCTGGACTATGAAGCAGAACGTCCAAACCCATGTAGGAGAGTTCAAAACCCACCTCTGAAAAAACTCATCCAGTCTGCCACTGTTGGGACCTTCAGCAAGTCCTTAACACACAACTGCTTGCATTGTAAGATTGTATCAGTTGTAAGTCGCTGTGGATAAGGGCATCTGCTAAATGACATAAATGTAAACACTTCTCCAAAGAGCTTGAACACCACATCTTGAAACCCCAGTCTGCTTTGAAATCTTTGCCTGGGAAGGACCTTGCTGATGCAGTGTAACTACCTTGTGACTTGTTGCTTTACTCACGATTGCCATGGTGCACGACCTGTAGCATAAAACTGTCTTCCACAACCTCACCTGTGTAGCACTGTGTGGCTGTTTCTCACCCAGTTTTTCAGTTAATGAAAATGATGATCATTATGGCCTGGTTGGTACAATTGGTTAATCCTAGACCTGACTATAATCCAAAAAATCCTTGACTTTGTGAAAAGGGTAGTCACACCAAAAGCTGATTTAATTTCTCCTTTGTTTGTATACTTGTTAATTGAAATGTGTTAATTGACACAAAAAAAACATTAAAACTTAGGGTTTTTTAAATAACTGTGATATATATTACAGGCATACATGTATACATATTACCGAAGTTTATGGACATCTCTTCTAATTTGTGCTATTTGTTATTTCAGCCACATTCACTACTAACACATTCATAGCATACTAGCATTGAATCTCCATGGAAGAACAGTGGCTACAGAATGGGTTATAAGGAAAACCTCTGTGGCTCTCATTATGGCATTTAAATAGGTGTAAACCTCCCCAACAAGTTAGTTCACACTTAATTCCATCCTCCTAAAACAAAGACCATAAAATGATGGTTTACCAACTTTGATGGAGAACCGCAGAGACTTGCATCCAACTTTGACTTTAACTTGGTCAGACACCACTGAGATTAATTGGAATAGTAGCAGGGCTTATTGTTAAACATCAGTAGCAGAGCTCATTGATGTCCCATATTAAACTTAAAAACATTCTCATAAAGGTGAAGGTTGTTGTAGTAGTAAAAGGGGAGCAAAACTCCATGCTAATACTCATGTTTGGGATGTAGTTTTTAGAGTGTCCAAAAGCTCTAACACGCTCTTGGGTCTTTATGTACAGAAGCTATGAAGTCCTGTGACACAACAGAACATAAAATGGTGTGATTCTGCCTCTAGTCTAACACAGGCTGCTGTCCTTTATATACAGTATGCAAACGTATACCCATTCACACACTTTCAAAAAGTGAAAACGATGGTTTTATTATATGGTACCTGAAATTTTGCTATGGCATCAGCTCTCCAATAACTGAGGGATGCGACTCGTTGTTCTGACCACCAGATGTCACTATGGTGCAACCTGTTGGAAAGCTGCAAGGTATTTCAGATATACAGTTATACGCTGTTTAACGTCTGCATTACATTCACCTACACAGCCTGGTCAAAAACAAAAGGTCACCGCCTGGATTTAACTAAGCAAATAGATAAGAGCCTCCCATCTGATAATTACTGCACTGGTGATTATGTTTCAAATGGCAACAAGTTATTTAACCTTAACTGATGAAGTGAACAGCTTCTCGTTGTTAAACAACCATGTTGAAAGACATCCTGTGGTCGTGGAAAAGATGTTAATCTGTTTCAGAAGAATCAAATTATTGGCATGCATCAAGCAGAGAAATCATCTAAGGAGATTGCTGAAACTACTAAAATCGGGTTAAGAACTGTCCAACGCATTATTATAAAGTTGAAAGGACAGTGGGGAAACATCATCTTCAAGGAAGTAATGTGGTCAGAAAAAAAAACTGAATGATTGTGATTGGCGATCACTTAAACGTTTGGTAAAATGAAACCATAGAAAAACAACAGTAGAACTCAGGGATATGTTTAATAGTGAAAGTAAGAGCATTTCCACACGCTCAATGCGAAGGGAACTCAAGGGATTGGGACTTAACAGCTGTGTAGCCTTAAGAAAGCCACTTGTCAGTTAGGCTAACCGACAAAAATGGCTTCAATTTGCTAGGGAGCATAAAGATTGGACTCTTGAGCAATGGAAAAAGGTCATGTGGTCTGATGAGTCCAGATTTACTCTGGTCTAGAGTGATGGGCGCATCAGGGCAAGAAGAGAGGCAGCTGAAGTGATGCACCCATCATGCCTAGTGCCTACCATAGAAGCCTGTGGGGGCGGGGCTATGATCTGGGGTTGCTGCAGTCAGTCAGGTCTAGGTTCAGCAACGTTATGTGTCCAAAGAATGAGGTCAGCTGACTACCTCCATATATTTAACCACCAGGTTATTCCATCAGGGGACTTTTTCTTCCCTGGTGGCACGGGCATATCCCAAGATGACAAAGCCAGGATTCATCATTAGTAAAAGGTCAGTGAATCTTTGATGTGGACAAAAAGTCGTAAGATGACCAAGTATTGCCAAATACAATCCGAGCACCGACAGGCTAGCACTGAGTACATCAAACTGTTATTAAGTATCCCAATTCCCAAATGTAGATGTAAGGTATCAATATAGCGGGTTAAGTGCCGAGGAGGCCACCTAGTGGAGATGAACCATATAACCTAGATGTTAATGAAGTGTGTAAAACCCTTTCACATTTCAGGATACAAGAAAACAACACAGCGTAAGAAGGCACCCAAAAGTGTTAGGGACATATAAAATAAATTTTATTATCCTTTTTTTCGTAATTTCTAAAGTGTATCTGCCTCTCTAGACACCATCATAAAAGAATGCTGCTAATGTTTTAGCTTGGACGCAGAGGCAACGCAAACACCGGTTAAGTGTGTGTCTGATTCTCAATATATAAGTATTGAATGGAAACAAACAAAAAGAAAATTCCAATCATGTCTCTCACTGGTTCGTAATATTACACGTAAAAATGAGGCCTGGAAACAAATCATGATCAAGGCTGTGCGCCAGTAGCAGCTGGAACCTGTGGGGCCAGAGCACTGGTGGAGGAGATGACAGGTGACGCGGCCATGTTGGCCATGGGCTGTGCTGACGACATGGACGTGATGCCTCCTAAGAGTCAAACAGAGAGGAGACGAGATTCAAACATGGTCAGTTCAACAGTCCTGCAAAGCTGTTCCGATAAGACTGGGTTCCTGCGAGTTGAACTGGCTGTGGGACAGATTTACCCGTAATCATGCTGGAGGTGCTGACGGGAGTGGAGCCAGCAGAAAGCCCCGATGTAGAGCCCATCCTTGCCTGATCTTTTACTATGGGATCTGAGGAAGTACAGACACAATCAAACACCATAATCAGACAGATAAACATGAAAATATATATATTTTTTTCTTTTTTAGGATTGCCGTAAATCTGCATGTCAGAATCAGGAATAAGCAGACTCAGGAACCAGGTCGCAGGTTAAAACGCGTGTGCCACAAAGCTCCAGCGACTCAGGTTTAATCAAGCTCCAGTCTGTCTGTTTGGAATCAGGCCATCGCATCAGTATGAGCATCACAGAGGTACTCCAATTACTTTCCACTTCCCAAAAACATTCCAATAAGAAGGATGGCTTCTCTAAATTGGCCCTAGGTATGCATAGGTGTGTACGAGTCGGAGAGTGAGTGATGGAGAGATGGACTTGTGTCAAATTAAGGATGCACTCCTGCCTTGCTCCTAGTGTTTTCAGCAGACGCACCCGACCCAAAGTGACCTTTACTAGAATAATGCAGCTACTGAAAACGAATCAATGTAAAAAAGCTACCTGAATATGTCCCACTTCTGTTTAATCAAACGACAACGGCCCTCTCTAACTTTCATACATGCCTGCATTGCTCAACAAGAGAACTTCAATGAGTTCAACCCATGGTGCACACAAAGGCCAGAGTCCATTATACTGTAGTAATTTCCCTTTCCATCACTTTTCTAATCATGGTAATTATCAGCAAAATAAAAAACACCAAACTTTTTCACATCGTCAACATGAACAGACTCTAATGCACTTAGAAAACTGTTCCATACAGTCACTGTGAGGGTTATCACCATCATCCTCCAGTCTTTCAGCTATTGTCCACCAGATATTTTCTTTAATAATCCATGTTTTAATAGTCAGCGTCTTGCTTGTCCTATAAGCTCTTGTGCTCTGCTTCTAGCAGGATGAGCTGTTCTGCCTGACAACCGAGCTCTGATTGGTCAGCCTGATTTTAACTGATTTAGAAATTAGAACAGGCTCTGATTACCGTATTTTTCGAACCATAAGGCGCACTTAAAATCCTTTAACTTTCTCAAAAATCTACAGTGCGCCTTAAAATGCGGTGCGCCTAACGTATGAATTAATTCTGGTTGAGCCTTCTGACCTAGAACCGATTGTAGATGGTACACGGCGCTCATAAATCTGTCAAAAAAATAGACCCGTTAGCAGCCGATCATTGATATTGTGCCTTATAACCCGGTGCACTTTATAGCCCGGAAAATACGGTACTAATTTTACGTAACGTTGCAGTCCGTCAGTTTTGGACGGCATTAATATACACGTTTTTTTTTTTTAAACTTGACGTCCGTCTGTAAAAATCAGACTTGGTGTGAAAAGGCCTTTAGTCACAGGTGTAGTTACTTCTGAGCGTACAATGTTATTTGAAATTTTGTGAAGCCTTTAAAATATTTTATACATCTGCATAAATATGCCCCAAATCATCCAATTTTTACATGTTTATTTAGTTGGGTTGTCTTTAAATAAAGACAACCCAAATAAATAAATGGGACCAACATATTACACTTAGACATTTGTTTATTGAGAAAACCAATCAAATATTACATTGATTTATTGGATGTGTGATATTGCATATGTAATATTTATGCAGAAACACAAATTCTAAAGGTTTCTCAAACTTTCAAGCAGAACTAAAGCTCTCAGTAACGAAATAAATGCACAGTACTTATACAGTACTTCTAATCTTATAGATAAGGCTATGCCACATGAAATTAGTACGATTTCTTTCATGTCACTCAATATTGGTACATATCACCATATAAATCAAACCAATATTTCTGTCAAGTTTAAAGGTTAGTTTTTACTCCCAAAAGATGTGAAGACAAGGTTGATTTTTTTTTTTTTAAATACTGTTTTTGTCAGACGCTGAACATGACAATTTACTGTAGAATGGTTACACAACTGTATTCATAAAGCTTTTTATTGAACTGTATACACACAAATTAAATAGGTATATATAATAAACTTAAATCTTAATTCTGACCAGTCAAAAGCTTCAAGTGTTCCTAAGAGAACACAAACAAAATGTAGAAGTAAAATCTTTGGTCAATTCCAAATAACCAAAACAGCTTTTGTGATAGTGTGCCTGTGGGTTTTTTGTTTGTCATTACAATAGGACAATATGGTCTGCCAGGACTACCAGCACTTGCTTGGGTCTGGGATTGTACAGTCTTGCATTGTGCATACTCTAAAGGACGCCACTGCTTTAGATGGTAAAACAGATCAGTAGTACTACACATCTCTGTGTTGACATGCGTTCGACACATGCAGTGTACGCTACTCAGACTTTAAATAGCAAAAATATCTCCACACTACTGAATTCCTCAAGCCCTTCTTTTCAACAATCTTCTCGTCATTTGAGGCTTGGGTTGTGTCCATTGAGGTGTCTTCTTTGGGAATGCTGTCGCTCGAGTTTTTCATTAACATTTTTTGTCATCATTTTCTCTTTTATCTCGCTCCCACTCCTAACATACTGGTGTGCACTACTGCAGTCACCCAAACTGCAGCTTCTGCCACCTGCTAATGTGACTACCACTTACATTTACAGCATTTAGCAGACACCCTTATCCAGAGCGACTTACAATTGATGCAGTCTTGCAATCCAAGCAATTGTGGGTTAATGGTCTTGCTCAAAGACCCAACAGTGGCAGCTTGGCAGAGGGGAGATTTGAACCCTGGACCTTTTGGCCCATAGTCCAGTGTTTTAACAGATAACACGAAAAGCCCAGGATAATGAGAATAGTGCCATGGTGAACCTATCATGTGGCTGAAATAGAGTTGCAGCCACTTGAGGGTAGTTCTAACTGTATGACCTATTCACTCATTATAAATACATTACAGTGTGTGTGGGGACTAACAGAAGTATGGGTGCTCCATGGCCTCCCGGGCTGTGAGACGAGCTTGGTGATCGTAGCGCAGGAGCTTGTCCAGAAAGTCCAGAGCTTCAGTACTGACCAAGTGCTGGTTTTCACTATGCACAAACCTCTCCCACCTTTTCCGGGAATGTCTGTAGTATGAGGTGTGGAGAAAAAATAGGCATATCAATATAATGAATGCCATTTATATGCAGTATATAACATTTTCAATGTTTACATATTTTACCTGCCCAAGATGTCATTAAATCGTGGATCAAGCTCTATGTTGTATTTGTCAATATAATCATAGAGATCTTCTGTGCCCAGTACTTTGGCAATCCGTACAAGCTGTGAAAGAAGCACTCATGTCAAGCACTCATTAGGTACAAAATGTGTGACTCAGCTGTTTAATCTTCTAAACCTTATTAGTTACACCAATGGGACAAATAGTACAAACATCACTTAAATGTGAATATACTTTATGGCCAAATTTCACAGTTAAACCTAAGAACTGTTTGCAAAAACTAGTTTTACATATTAACACAGATCAGCTTAAAATACAGCACCGATGGTTTGTGCAAAAGCCACGGCTACTGGTGAGAACAAAAGGATTCTGGACAGTCAAGGTTCTAAAATGAGATGCTTAATTCCAAAAGACAGTGACCCTTTGAAACCACTCACTTGATCATAGTTGTCATGTCCATGAAAGAAGGGTTCTTTCCTGAAGATCATACTGGCCAGCATGCAGCCTAAACTCCACATGTCTAAACTGTAGTCATACATCTACAACACACAGAAAAGTCTAGATTAGAGGAAAAAGAAATAGGACTTATCATTTGATCATGCAATTGTGTACAGACATAATCATCATTTAAAAACCAAGCTACCTTAAAAGGTGCTCACTGAATAACCCAGATGTTTTAACACAATGTATACTACCAAATGGCACCACACTGCTACTGGTACTATGCTAACATCTCCATTTTAAGAGCTTAATGATAACAAAACCAAGAGTGGGCTCTCAAAGGAACACACATGCTATTTACTACTATATACAGTGGGGTAAAAAAAGTATTTAGTCAGCCACTGATTTATGCAAGTTCTCCTACTTAGAAAGATGAGAGAGGTCTGTACTTTTCATCATGGGTAGACTTCAACTGTGAGAGACAAAATGAGAAAAAAATCCAGGAAATTACATTGTAGGATATTTAAAGAATACAATTGTAAATTATGGTGAAAAATAAGTATTTGGACAATAACAAAAGTTCAACTCAATACTTTGTAACATAACCTTTGTTGGCAATGACAGAGGTCAAACGTTTCCTGTAAGTCTTCACCAGGTTGGCACAAACTGTAGCTGGTGTTTTGGCCCATTCCTCCATGCAGATCTCCTCTAGAGCAGTGATGTTTTGGGGCAACACGGACTTTCAACTCCCTCCACAAATTTTTGGGGTTGAGGTATGGAGAATGGCTAGGCCAACTCCAAGGACTTGAAACGGTTGTTTACGGAGCCACTCATTCGTTGCCCGAGAGTGGTGGGTTTGGGACATTGTCCTGCTGGAAGAACCAGCCACGTCCATCCTCAATGCTCTCACGATGGAAATGAGGTTTTGACTTAAAGTCTCAAGATACATGGCTACGTTATTCTTCCCTTAACACAGATCACGTCGTTCCTGTCCCTCTGCAGAAAAACAGCCCCAAAGCAATGATGTTTCCACAACCCATGACTTCACCGTAGGTATGGTGTTCTTGGGATGCAATTCAGAATTCTTCTTCCTCACACACGGACAATTGAGTTTTTACAAAAATGTCTATTTGGTTTCATATGACCACATGGGATTCTCACCAATTCCTCTTCTGGATCATCCATATGTTTCTCTGGCAAACTTCAGAAGGGCCTGGACATGTACTGGCCTTAAGCAGGGGGACACCACCTGGCACTGCAGGAATCTGGTCCTCGCGTGGTAGTGTGTTACTGATGTAGCATTTGGTAATTTGGTCCCAGCTCTTGACAGGTCATTCATCAGGTCCCTCCGTGTAGTTCTGGGATTTTTGTTCACCGTTCTCATTATCATCTCATAGGAATGAGATCTTGCGTGGGGCCCCAGATCAAGGGAGATTATCAATGGTCTTGTATGTCTTCCATTTTCTTACAATTACTCCCACAGTTGATTTATTCACACCAACCTGCTTGCGTATTGTAGATTCACTCATTCCCAACCTGGTGCAGGTCTACAATTTTCCTCCTGGTGTCCTTCAACAACTCTTTGGTCTTGGCCATGGCTGAGTTTGGAGTCTGACTGTTTGAGGCTGGGGACAGGTGTCTTTTATACAGATAACGAGGTCAAACAGGTGCCATTAATACATGTAACGAGTGGAGGACAGAAGAGGTTCTTAAATAAGTTGTTACAAGTCTGTTTGAGCCAGAAACCTTGCTTGTTTGTGGGTGACCAAATACTTATTTTCCACCATGATTTACAAATAAATTCTTTAAAAATCCTACAATGTGATATCCTGGATTTTTTTTTCTCATTTTGTCTCTCATAGTTGAAGTGTACCTGTGAAGAAAATTACAGACCTCTCTCAACTTTCTATGTAGTAAGTATCATTACCGCAACACCATCGTTGCATTACTTGTATCACAGGGTGTGTCAATATGCAAACTAAAACATTATTAACATTATTATGTGTGATTAAGTAATACAGACGTTTACCGTGAGAATTTTAGATGCGTAAAAATTTTGAACACCAAAAATTTACGGACAATAACACGTTCAGTTTTTGGACAAACAAAAAAAAGCATAGTGTCAAATAAGGAGAGAGTAACTGAATTTGTGGAACAAAGCCTTGAACCTCGCTCACTCTGAAGTACGGGTGGGCGATATGGTAAAAATATTAGATCCCGATAATTAAAGACATTTTCGCATCGAACAACATTTATCACGATACACGTGATCGCAGACAAAATGCATCAGTAGTGACAGATTCTTAAAAACTACTATTCAAATATTATCCCATACTTAGTAAAGGGACTTTTATTCAAAATGTGCTGCACTTCATCCAGTTAAACATGAATAATCACACTATAATGAAACATGCAGTTGGTCAGTTTTCTTTAAGCACTGACAATATCCTCAATATGCTCAGAAAAGCATATCATCTATCACGATCAAATATCGTCATACTGTCCAACCCTACTCTAAAGGTATGCCTATGGTACTTAATATTATCTTTACACAAAAGCGTGAGGACTCGTGACTCGGAATATGATCTTCAGCTGCGAGTGAGATGCACGAATGGTCACTGAGAGGTTGCCGGTAGCGAGGGCATGAGTCGGGGGCATCTGAGGGAATGAGAAGCACTATAAAATGCGAGAACACACAAACATGCTTCTTGTTTCCCGGACTCTCCTGTGCCACACAGCACAGACATGTTCAATTACAGCAGCAGCAGACAACGTTAAGACAAGCAACCTGTAGACATTTTTATGCGAGTTATTAGTATTGTTGATTGTATCAAAAAAATAACCCTACAAGAAAACATAAATCACCCTCTGGTTTTGGCTTCAGCTAATAATTTTTATTTTGTTGCATCACTAGTCTTCTATGGGTGCTTTACTTAAAACACAGTATTTATATACATTAGTGGTAAAGTGTGAGAGAGAGGGCTGCAGTGCAACCTGTGAAACACCATATTCACACATCCACACTTGAGCGCGCACACACACACGCGAACACACACACACACACACTAACCTGGTAGTCTACAAGCAGTTCAGGTCCTTTGAAGTATCGGGAGGCTACCCTGACATTGTACTCCTGGCTCGGGTGGTAAAACTCTGCCAAGCCCCAGTCTATAAGACGAAGCTACAGAACCAAACAGCACATTATCACCTTGGTCACAGCAATGAAAAGTTTAATAACAGAAGACATGAGCTCTATTTATTTATTGTAACAAATTAACCTAATGCATGTCTTTGGACTATGGGAGGAAACACCCGAAGTAAACACAAGGACTCCACACCTGCAGGAACTGAGGTCAGGATCAAACTGGAGATGCTGGAGATGTGAGGCAATCATGCTAGCTGTTGCAAACCAGGCCAAAGAGCACCCCAGGACTCACCCCTGGGTTATCACGGTGTACGCGAGGCAAATCGTTGCTGTGGGTGGCCGGATTTTTAAGAAACTTTTTTTTAGCCATTATTGCGCAAGTTTTTTTTCTAAAGTCAACCTGGTTGCATGACAAGCCCACATGAAATCGAAACTCACAGCTGCCGAGAAGACTTTTCACACATACCAACATCATTTATGGTTTTTCCACAAACTGTTACTTGCACAATTATTCTTAACCAAACTCACACACACTCGCCAAACTAATCTAAACTATGATCTATGATGCTGCACAAAATTTAGTACTCTTTATTTGGGATCTTAGTCAAGGTCTCAGTTTGCTGCTTATTAGGTCAAGTAATAAAATAAAATATTGCATCACCTCGTACAGACAAACTCATGGTCTGCACAAATGACCAACAGATCCTTTGTGTATCACTGTAACTGCCAGACTTTTCCCATGTTGACCAGCATGTTCATGGTCACCGTCCTGATAACGGGTCAGAGTGCCCTTTGCAGTAATGTGTTGGCTTTTGTTCTCAAACAAGTGCCTCCCAATCAGTTTTCTGGGGATTGTACTAAGTCTCATAAAGGCAGACTGCTGTGTCATTCTTTTGAGGATTTTAACTATGGCCTGCATTTACAGTTCACACGTAAGCCATTCTTAATTAACTGTCGCTAAATTCCAGTGTAAAAGGGCATGTGTGGAAAACTTTAGCATAATCATTGCATCATATGTAGGATGCCTTTTAAGTGTTGGATTAGCTGTAATGCCAGTGATATGAAAGCTATTACTACACTCATTAATTATGAATATTAAGTGAACTGAGTAAAGCATTAGTCACTATAAAACATGGTAATTTAACTTGCCTTTTTAACAGGAGCACTCCTAGATCAACTTGTCTACTTGTGTATGTGACCCTCAGCAAGGACAATTCAGCCTGTTTGTATCATTTTAAGCTCAAGGAAATACATGTGATCAAACTGGTCTGCATGTAAAAACTATTTGCTTCCTTTGAGGCAGTAGAACAGACAACCATGCCTTTTAGGGTACATTCAGTTGAAATTCAGTTACATGCGACATGAGCTGTAGATTAAGGATGGACTGGGACGGGAAAGACTATACCTTTCTGTGCTCATGATCAATCATGACGTTGTGGGGCTTGACGTCTCTGTGCATGATTCCCATACTGTGGCAGTAGTCCAAGGCCTAAGGAGAGGGAAATTTATCATGAACTCTTATATGAATGACAGCTAAAATGTTTAGGATCCTAATATAATCCTAAAATGAAAATGATGTATGA
>JAJAGP010001161.1:0-11163 GCA_025084515.1 Ancistrus triradiatus
TTCTCCTTGTTTGAGCTGAAAGTTTAGAGGGACGGCCGGGTCTTGGTAGATTTGCAGTGGTCTGATACTCCTTCCATTTCAATATGATCGCCGGCACAGTGCTCCTTGAGATGTTTAAAGCTTGGGAAAACTTTTTGTATCCAAATCCGGCTTTAAACTTCTCCACAATAGTATCTGCCTGGTGTGTTCCTTGGTCTTCATGATGTTCTCTGCACTTTAAACAGAACTCCGAGGCTATCACAGAGCATGTGCATTTATACGGAGACTTGATTACACACAGGTGGATTCTATTTATCATCATCAGTCATTTAGGTCAACATTGGATCATTCAGAGATTCTCACTGAACTTCTGGAGTGAGTTTGCTGCACTGAAAGTAAAGGGGCCGAATAATATTGCACGCCCCACGTTTTTTATTTCTAAAAAAGTTCAAAATATTCAATAAATTTCGTTTCATTTCACGATTGTGTCCCACTTGTTGTTGATTCTTCACAAAAAAAATTACAATTTCATATCTTTATGTTTGAAGCCTGAAATGTGGCAAAAGGTTGAAAAGTTCAAGGGGCCGAATACTTTTGCAAGGCACTGTAATTTCACAAAATGACTTGTTGTAATGGTGGCATCCTATTGCAGTACCATGCTCAATTTCAGTTGGCTTTTTAGAATTCCACATTCTTTCACAAATGTTTGTAAAGGCACAATGCATGGCTAGGTGCTTGATTTTACACACCTGTGTTCTCCATCAAAGTTAAGTTAAATGAGTTTGAGGTTTTCATCTCAGTCATATTCTTACATTTCATCATAGAGTCATTTGAATAGAGGTACTTTTATTTTTATCAACAAAAAAATCATCAACAAACATTTTCATACTATTAGTTTTCAACAACTGTAACACTGGTCACCTGAATGTTTGGAGCAATTTCCTGGCTTGCTTGTCCTGTAGCTGTGCATGTGTTATTAATTCTTACATAACAACACAACGATAACAGCATATACATGTATTAAGTTTTGGTACATTAAAAACTCTTATCAATGTTAATTAAAACAATAAAACTAATATGGTTAGTGAGCTGCACAGTCGTACATTCACTGACAAGTGTGTGAGGTTAAAAACTGAACAAACATCATGTCTTTGAATTGTTTATTAAAAAACCTTCAGACTGGCCTAACCGCAACATACAATTCACTCTTGGTTCTCAGAACAAAAGGAGGGAGGGGCTTCAGTAATATAATTAAACCATGAAGACGGAGCATCGTGTGCCTGTGTGACGTGTGCAGTTATGAGGATGCTGGTCTGAGTCATCTGCTTGGGAACAGGTTTTTTTTCTCAACATTCGTTGAAACTTTCATGTTTGTTTTCATCAACAGTAACATTGTACTCTTTTATTTAAGTCCTTGTGTGTCAGAGACTATTAAAATAAAAACCAAAACTACACCATTTCCAGTAATCCTTGCTATATGTTGCAAAATTACATGTTGTATGTTTAATTTATAGATTTATTTTTTTTTTTTTCAGTTTTTGCATATTTGAATTTAATGTACAGTCTTAAATGTGGGCACTCCCTCATCAAATTACAGTTTTTGTTGATTTTCTAAATCAACAGAAGTTAACCTCTGCAAGTATTTTTCATTAATTTAATTACATTTCAAAATGTTCCTTAAATTGAGCATATGCAAATCTTTAAACATCCTCTGGGCAGTTATACAGTTAGAATTTTGTAATAACTTTTTGTATTCTTGTTTAAGTGATTTTGCCCATTCTTCATTGCAAAATCCTTCTATCCTAGAAATATTCTCGGGTAATCTTACATGCACCTGTCTGAGGTCTACGTACAGAGCTTCAACAATATTCTGTGGACTTTAAAGGTCTTTCCAAACCTTTATTTCATTTCTTGAAGTAGTTCAGACTGGAGGTATGTTTTGAACCTAGTCCATTGCAGGGAGCTGCAGGGGTCTCTGTTATAGCTTCTTCTTTTTCAAACCGTGTCTGTTTAATACCAGAATCGGCAGGGACTTGATCCCAGGACTCTGGTGGTGGGCTAGTCGCTGCTGCATCAGTCGAGTGGCCACCAAAACCTTTTCATGTATGAAATATTATGCTTCATTTTTCCCAAAATATGGCATTCAGCAAATGAGCAGTAACGCAGAATCCATATTCATCCAATATCCAAGTTTGTTTGTGCATAGGCAGTGTTAACTTCTTATCATTTACAGTAATAAAGAAAACTTTGAATTTGACCAGGGATGCCCACAGTTTTGCACAAGACTGCGAAGATGAATGTGGCACCCAAGTCATTTCATGCACAGAAGAGTGTAGAAGACAAAGTGTTTTTCCACCTCTCCCTCCACCTTTCTGTTTATACTTCTGTGTACTTCACTCTTTCTTTCCCTTTCACTCTTCCTGAGGAGAGATATGTTTTGCGTGCATGGCAGTGGGTGTGATACTTCATTACAAGCACTAGGCCTAATCTGTGTATGTGTGTGTGTGTGTGTGTGTGTGTGTGTGTGTGTGTGTGTTATGAGTGTATGCAAGTGTTACTGTGACTGTGGTTGGTAGGATGTGATAGGGTGCAAGTGTATGTAGGTGGCGTTCCTTCATAGTCATCCAGTGTGTTGTACAAATAATTATGTTAAAACCAACAAAACAACAATTACGTAAAACATATAGTAAATACATCTCTCATTCTTTCCCTCACACACACACACACACACACACACGCACACACACACACACACAGCATGAGGCTGACAATTGTTTCAAAAGGCAATTGTTATAAATACTTGTTAAAATAAATAGAAAAATAAGTTAATCATATAAAATCAATTAGACTGTTATATTGGTCAGTCAAGTTAAAAACAGTGACAGACTTGCACACATTTCCACGCAACTTGCAACACACAGACTATGACACTGGTTTACAAACACAGAACAGTTACAGCCAAACATTCAGAAATCATAAAAGGGGTGAAAAGGAGTCTTCTAAGTGTTTATGTGTTTTTTCGTATGTATGTCAGATTAAATTTGTGCTTTTCTGAGTGTTTGAGTCAGTGAACTAAATTAAGGTTCATTTCATTGCCTAACGTTCTACAGGTGACTATAGATTGTAAATGAGCCATGCTCATCTATAAATCACATATCAAGTTTCGTGTAATATGCATGTGCATGACTAATGTGTGCATGTCATAGGGACCAATTTGTTTGTTTGTTTGTTTGTGTGTGTGTGTGTGTGTGTGTATGTGTGTGCATTGTCAAGTTTATATATCATTGTGAGGACCAAATGTCCCCACGAGTATGGAAAGAGTATTTATTTTACCTTCTGGGGTCATTTTGAAGGTCACAAGAAAAAGTTTTTTTTCTTCCCTTAATTAAAACTGCAAATTTTTTTAAAACTTTCTACTAAATCTTTTTTTTTTATATAACCCAGAACAGCAAAATATTTCATTTATGATACTGAGGTTAAAGTTAGGTTTAAATGTAGCTGTAGCATTAACTGGCTACAGTAATATGATGTCAAAGTCCCCACAATGATAGAAATGCATGTGTGTGTATGTGTGTGTACACCTTGTCTTGCTATACTTGTGAGGACCAAATTTCCTTACGATGATAGGAATTTTGACTGGTAAGGACCATTTTTTCCGAGTGTCACTTCTTTAACTGCTTTTCTACAAAAGATGGCAACTTTTATTTGAAAAATCAGAAGATCCAAAAGATTTGCTTTAGGTTATTGAGGTTAAGGTTAGGGTTGGGTGTAGATGTAGTATTAAGCAGCTGCAGTAATGCTTTGCCATGCATGTCAATGTAAAGTCCTCACATGAATAGCAAGACAAATGTGTGTGTGTGTGTGTGTGTGTGTGTGTGTGTGTGTGTGTGTGTGTGTGTGCGTGTGTGTGTGAGAAAGAGAGATTTGTAAATTTGTATGCATGGTTTGTGAATGAAGTGGGCTATAGCATTCTGTCCATGAAGCTAGTATCGAGGTGCTGAATGAGCACTCGGATAAAGCTCATCTCTTTGCGGGTGTTCTCAAAGATGATGCGCGGGTCGTCAGACAGACAGCGCAGGCAGTTGGGGGCCATCACCATCGCCAAGTTACTCACATCCATTTTAGTAATGGCCACGTTGGCAGGCTGAGCAAACACCTGAAAAGAGCAGGCACAGAAAACCATCAGCTGTTGTTAAATAGGGGCCGG
Source organism: Ancistrus triradiatus (assembly GCA_025084515.1). Classification (NCBI taxonomy): domain Eukaryota; kingdom Metazoa; phylum Chordata; class Actinopteri; order Siluriformes; family Loricariidae; genus Ancistrus; species Ancistrus triradiatus. The sequence goes on from JAJAGP010001161.1 coordinate 4,187, forward strand.
ACACTCACATTCATGGAGATTTGTAATGGAAGCCATTATAATATAAAAAAAATCTAAAAGTTAGAACAACTCTTTGACTCATTAGTAAGATTTCCTTTTAGGCTGATCATACACTAGACGACTTTGAGAACATTTTAAACTTTAATCTGTAAGGTCAGAATCTTTATGCCGGTCACACCTACATAGAGCTGATCATGTGACAATACTACCCCTGGAATGGTTTGAGGAAGTCACAGGAACAGCCAGTTCTGATTTATCTGTGAAAATATAATGTACTGCTAGTGCTATATGGCCTTCCTAGCTATTATACAACTTTTTCTTTGTAAAGGCTGGGGCATATACATTAACTTTTAAAGAAAAGCACCATTAATGAGAACCAAAGGACAAAAATTTGCATAATGCTGACCTTGATGAAAATTATCACAACATTCAGCAATATCAGTTATCAGTCCTCCATCCTATAAATAGTCTGTCTGCACTTTTTAAGAAAGAGCTGTGCATGTGAACCATGCTCCAAACAAAACTAACATAACAAATAAAAACAAAACAGTGTTGCATTTATGAAGTTTGCAAAGCTATCCTGATAATACTGAATCAAAGGTGTATAGGAATACACATCACGTGCTCATACATTTGTTGACCATTTGGCATGAAGTCAGCATTATATAGTATTAAGCCTTCACTAGTTACGAGTTAGATTCCGATCTGTTTACAGTCACCCCACAGTAGCTAACTGAACTCAGCTTTACTCAGAATATTACAATCTAGTATGTGTACATAGTTTGCAAGGTTCAAGACTCCTTTCACTTCCTAGAAGTAAAACGGTAACAGCAAGGGGAAGGACATTCTCGGATATGGCTCCCTGCTATGGAAGCTGTGGGAGTATGTCCTTACTACGGTCACCATAGGCTTGCTCAATTCAGGATGTGGGATTAGATCATTGTAAAGCTGATTTGAGTCAAATACTCTGCTGTAAAAAGCACTACTGAACTAAATTTGAATTTGAACTAGTCAAATATGAATAAGTTTATTTTCTGAAATCTGCTAACATTTTACTTTAAATTCTACATTGGTACTTGAAAATTTGTAAACCCTTTAGAATTTTCTATATTTCTGCATAAATATGACCTAAAACATCATCGGATTTTCACACAAGTCCTAAAAGTAGATAAGGAGAACCCAGTTCAACAAATGAAACTAAAATATTATACTTGGTCATTTATTTATTGAGGAAAACGATACAATATTACATATTAGTGAGTGGCAAAAGTAAGTGAACCTTTGCTTTCAGTATCTGGTGTGACCCCCCTGTGCAGCAATAACTGCAGCTAAACATTTCCTGTAACTGGTGATCAGTCCTGCACACCGGCTTGGAGGAATTTTAGCCCATTCCTCCGTACAGAACAGCTTCAACTCTGGGATGTTGGTGGGTTTCCTCACATTAACTGCTCACTTCAGGTCCTTCCACAACATTTCGATTGGATTAAGGTCAGGACTTTGACTTGGCCATTCCAAAACATTAACTTTTATCTTTATTTAACCATTCTTTGGTAGAATGACTTGTGTGCTTAGGGGCGTTGTCTTGCTGCATGACCCACCTTCTCTTGAGATTCAGTTCATGGAGAGATGTCCTGATATTTTCCTTTAGAAATTCTCTGATAGAATTCAGAATTCATTGTTCCATCAATGATGGTAAGCTGTCCTGGCCCAGATGCAGCAAAACAGGCCCAAACTATGATACTACCACCACCATGTTTCACAGATGAAATAAGGTTCTTGTGCTGGAATGCAGTGTTTTCCTTTCTCCAAACATAACGCTTTTCTTTTAAACCAAAAATTTCTATTTTGTTCTCATCCATCCACAAAACATTCTTCCAATAGCCTTCTCGCTTGTCCACGTGATCTTTAGCAAACTGCAGACGAGAAGCAATGTTCTTTTTGGAGAGCAATGGCTTTTTCCTTGCATCCGTGCCATGCACACCATTGTTGTTCAGTGTTCTTCTGATGGAAAACTCATTAGCCAATATGAGAGAAGACAACTGACCTCACCAACTATTACACACCTTGCTTTGTTGATCTTGATCTTTGTTGGTCGACCACTCCTGGGAAGGGTAAAATGCTCTTGAATTTCCTCCATTTGTGCACAGCCTGTCTGACTGTGGATTGGTAGAGTCCAAACTCTTTAGAGATGGTTTTGTAACATTTTCCAGCCTGATAAGAATCAACAACTCTTCTCCTCAGAAATCTCCTTTGTTCGTTCCATGATACACTTCCACAAACACGTGTTCTGAAGAGTAGACTTTGATAGATCCCTGTTCTTTAAATAAAACAGGGTGCCCACTCACACCTGATTGTCATCCCATTGATTGAAAACACCTGACTCTAATTTCACCTTCAAATTAACTGCTAATTCTAGAGGTTCAAATACTTTTGCCACTCACTAACATGTAATATTGGATTGTTTTCCTCAATAAATAAATGTATAAGTAAAAGTATAATATTTTTGTCTCATTTTCTAACTGGGTTCTCTTTATCTACCTTTAGGACTTGTGTGAAAATCAGATGATGTTTTAGGTCATATTTATACAGAAATATAGAAAATTATAAAGGGTTCACAAACTTTCAAGCACCACTGTACAAAAGCTTAATCTGAGGACACTGGGAGTTTCCTTTTTACACACAGTCAGTTCCAGACTTGCTGGGACCCATAGTAAAAATTAGTAAAAAAGAATATATAAAAAAGAATAGATAAAAAATTTGAAAAGAATATATAAAATATATTTTTGGTTAATAAGGTTAATTTCGCACTGAAATTTCACAAAGAAATATTTCTAAGAATAAATGTAATTAAAATTAAAGCTTAAGTTTCTGTCGTACTTATCATTATAAGACCATGGTAATTAATCCCTAAGACAAGCTTTCATAAGCTTTTTACACATCTTTCCCAAGGGGGCCAATAATTCTGGAGCTGACTGTATACCTGTAAAAACCTATTCTTTTCATACGTGTTAATTGTTGTTCTCTAGTATAACATTTTATTATACATTTTATTATACCTATTTTATTTTAGTTGGGTACTTTTCAGAACAGTTACGAATATGAAGTGTAGTTATTACTTGCCTGCTAATTGTTCTCAAGTTTTTATCCACACAAGGAGAGGCATATGCAGGAATTCTACGTTCCCAGATTTGCTTGTACATGAGAAGAAACGTTTATACAGTGGTACCTCGGTTCTTGATGACTTTGGAACTCGTCAAATTCGGTCCTCGACACATTTTGACTAGAAAGATCTGTCTCGCTTCTTGTTGTTTGCTCACTACTCAGCACGCTTGCTTAAACTTGTATGAGTTGAGCCGCGTGTCTCATTTCAGCCGAAACTCAATTCACGACTCACAATTCAGTACACAGTGGTTAGTGGTTCAGATTCACAATAGCTGGAGCTATCTCCACTATTTCTCAGTGCAGATCTCCGCTATTTTCATCATGTTTTTCTGTATTTTTACATCTACAGTACTGTATTCTTAGTGGAAATAAGTCTCCATGGGTCCTAAAAATGGTTGTATTGACTGCCAACCAGGAACTTAATGCTCCAGAACACAGGTTGCAGTTAGCATTAGCAGCTATGCTAGCACCCAGACTTCATCAATAGAGTAATTGTTGCTTTTAATTTTCACTTTCAATCCATTACTCACTAAATTACACGAGATGTTTCAGCTCTTTTATTATAAAACAAGCTTTGTATTAATACTTTGCGCACCTGTAGATTAAAGTAAGTGTTTTATACATTAACTCGCTTATCATTACTTATCATAGTCTCCGCTATCATACCAAACACTCGTTAAACTCCTCAGTTCATCATTAATTTAACATATGATGGATTTGTCAGAACATATGCTCATCGTAAATCAGGGAGCACCTGTACAATACCAACTCCATTAATGCATATAATGCCTTATGCAATGTGGATTTTCTGGGGGTCTGGAACTTTGATATAGGTTTGTAGCTTATTCTGCTATCAGGAGTACACAGAATATTAAAATAATCATTGTGTTTATAATGAAGGCTTTGATTACTACAGGGTTTACTTCGCCCCACAAAAATATACAATATATGTATGAATGAGTATTCATAAAACGGGTGCTGAATGCAGAAGGTTTTTATTGTGCAAACCACAAACATAAACTGTAAACGGCAAATTGGACATACCTCGAATCCAAAGGACACAACTCGAATCCAGTGTTTTAATCATTGCTCTAAACCCGTCCCTCTTGACTGGACTGTTACTGTGTTCATAATGTCACTCCACCGCTTTCTTTTTCCTGTCATATGCAGTGGTTTGAGAAAATGCCTCTTCAAATGATGTCTGAGCCTTTGGCTTCACTGTTTCACTGTTGCTACAGGTTGATGGTATCAAATCTGACGCCCGTAATCTAATATGGTCTTGTTATTCTTATATATGTTTTTTGCTGAGCTGCTAATGTTACCACCAGCAGCTCAACGAACTTTGCAACTTTGTCTTTTGGTCTGCGTCTTATTTTTTAAAACAAAAAACCTGCAGACACAGCTCCTTTCTTGGACACAAGTTCTTTTGCCTCTCTGGTCTCACTTTCTTTATCCTCCATCTCTGTATAAGCCTGTGTAAGGCCATTTCCACATGAAGTTTATAGCCACTGCTGATCAGCTTTGTAATTGCATTTGATTGCTTTCCAGTGTGCCATTTTGTAGTGTTGGAGAAATAGAAAAGATAACTGAAATGCATGGTATATTGACTGTTATTTTTGTACATTTACTTAATTGAAAACTGATTAAGATCCAACTGAATTAAAATAAAAGTTTTTAAGGCTTGGAAGAGATGCAAGAATCCCACAATGCTCTTCAATTCCTTCTTATCAACCTTCTAATCACTTTCTAAGAGCAGGTATGAAGTGTTATTTTCAGACTTGGCTGTCAATGAATAATCAGTGTGTTTAGTAAATATCTGAAGAGTACAATTATTTGAGTTATTAGGTTATGGTGAAATCTGTTTATCTATTATCATGAATTAGTTAATGATCAAACCACATTTATGAGTAATCAATGCACAATTCCAAAGGGTTTACAAACCTTTTCTTGCAACTGTACAATGAAAAGCCAAAACGTCATCATGAATCACAGATCGAATAACAACTAATGTTGACTATTTAATTACTTTCTGATAACCTAATCAGTTGGTTCTCAGACTCTATGTGTTTGATGTGGGATAAAGGGGCAAATGTAAAGACCGGATGGACTGTGAGAAGTGCCAAGTCGTTACGGCCAGGCAACTGTGCCAGATCATCTCTGAAATGGAAAGTCTCGTGGGGTACTACTGAACAGCAGTGCCAAGTATCTACCAACAGTATGAAGTGGAAGAAAAAAACCACAAACTGATGACAAGATGTCAGCTCCCAATGCGCGTTAGTGGGCAAGGACAACAACAGAAACAACAGAAGAGCTACTGTGGCACAAGTCACAGAAATGTTTAATGCTGGTTATGGGAGTTATGTGTCACAACAAATATGTTAAGCATGGGACTGTGTAGCCGCATGCGGGTCAGAGTGTTACCCATTCTAACCCATGTCAGCTCTTGAAAGTGCCTACAAAGTTAATCTGGTTTCTGTTCTGTGAGTGGGCAAAAGCATTTGCCTTCTTTCTTGTCTTACATTTGAGGGTCATTGATGTGGAATGTTACAGAGGATTCTGAATTGCATTTGTCACTCAGTGAGGTACATGGAATTTATTAAGAAAAACAGTTCAGGCATTTTGATTTAAACCAAACTATATGAACAAATAGATAGCCAGACCAACCTGTAAGAAACGAATGAGGTAGCAGAGCACCAGTTTGTTGATGTGAGGAAGGTTATGCACGACATTGACAGCAGCTTCAGGACTGTCGTAGTTAGAGATGCACTCTTCATAGTACTCATGAGGAATTACTGGATCCTCCAACTCCCTATACCACAGCTTCAACAATGATGCTGTTGACAGAGAAAAACAGAAATATAAAAATAGTAGTAAAAGAGATTTTTATTATTCATTGACAAAAAAATTAATGCACCCAGATAAAAATGGTGGATTGCTGCAAAATTCAGCATGCAGTTATGCCTAAGACAGATATGTAAATGATTACAGGTGTGGTCTGATTGAACACTGGGAGTTGCCACAAGAGGGGTAATAGTCCTTCCTCTGCTGCCCTATAAAAAGGCTTTTAGTGGCTGCGTTTGGTTAGTCGTCCTCTTGGTTACAGATTGTTGACTGTTAGACAGTGGTGCTTGAACCCTTTAGAATTTTCTATATTTCTGCATAAATATGACCTAAAACATCATCAGATTTTCACACAAGTCCTAAAAGTGGATAAAGAGAATCCAGTTACACAAATGAGACAAAAATATTAGCAATGACCAGTCAACCTAATATGTCTTTGGAATGTGGAATCCAGTAATAACCCACGCATTCAGTTGGAGAACATGCAAACATGCAACTGAACCAGGAATCTCAAATCACTAACTAATTTGACCCCAAATCCTCATATTTCCATTATAGTATAATTTAACTTGTTGATGGTTTGTTTCCAGAGTAAATGTACTCTCAAGTCTTTTGTTCATGATAATTATCACAGGATTGGCTATCGTTCCGGGATCCACAAAGTTCATGCAATCGTGCATGCATTTGTTAATTGATTGTGACACGATTGCTCACACCTGTCAGCGGCACTATTTAAGTCAAGTCAAGTCAGATTTATTTATATAGCGCTTTTTACAATGGAGCATTGTCTCAAAGCAACTTTACAAGTTTAGATTATCTCCTAATATCTATGTCCAATCCCAAACTGATCAAGCCTAGGGTGACAGTGGCAAGGAAAAACTCCCTAACCATTACGAGGAAGAAACGTTGGGAGGACCAAGCCTCAAAAAGGGACCCAACCTCCTTGGGCGGCGTAGATGATAAATTTAAGAAAG
>JAJAGP010001161.1:11263-226230 GCA_025084515.1 Ancistrus triradiatus
ATTACAAGATTGTAGACACCTGTGATGCTAATTGGTGAACACACCTTGATTTAACCCTATTGTCCCTTTGGTCACATTTTTCAGGGGTACCATCATTTCTGTCCAGGCCTGTTTCATGAGTTTATTTTTTTAAATAATTCTGTTGAAGCATATTTGAAAAGCAATGTCTGACTTTCATTTGTTCATTTTCATAGACGTTGTAGTTATTATTACTTTTTGTCAGATTAAAGTTATTTTTGTTACCATTGTGGGTTTTTCCATTTTAACATTGTGGGTTTTTCTTTCATTAACTGAGGGGTACCAACAAATTTGTCCACGTGTGTATGTAGCAGTACTGCAATGAATAAAATCATGCAGATATGATCTAGTGGTTTTAGGCAGTTGTTCACACCGACCAGCAGAATTGGGAAAAATGTGAATTCAGTAGTTTTGACACAGTTGTAAATGGTTGTGATTTGAGTATTTCTAATTTCTAAATTTTAATCAAAATATGCAAAAAAAATAATGACTGAAATGCCTTGCTGACGAGAGGTCAACAAAGAATGGCCAGACTGGTTTAAGCTGTGGTGTACAATTGCATTCAATTGTGGTGAGCAGAAAAGCATCAAATTTTGAGGTGGGTGGGTTACAACAGCAGAACAATATGTTGGGTTTTATTTCTGTCAGCAAAGAACAGAAAGCTGAGGTTACAGAGGGCACAGGCTCACAAAAATTGGACAGCCGAAGACTGCTGAAGTTTAATGAATTGATTTCTGCTGAGCCATATAGATGGTCAGGTCAGTGACACCATCAGTATAAATCCATAGATCCAACGTGCCTTGTGTCAAGAGTCCAGACTGGTATAGGTTTTGTATTGGGTATTGGGATGAATGTATTCCTGGCATGTTAATAACAAGCAAGTATTGCTTGGATGCCACAGCCTATTTGAGTCACCTCAAACTGGTTTCAAAAACATGACAATGAGTGCAGTTATGCAGTGACCTCCCCAGTCAGTTAATCAGAATGTCAAAGAATGCCTTTAAATATCTTGTGGAATCTATGCCATGAAGAACTGAGCATTTTTGAGAGCAACGCAAAGCTCTACCCAGTGTTAGTATAGTGTTCCTAATAAAGTGATTGGTGAGTGAATGATATGAGATTAAACACTTTATAACTCTTGTGACAAGGTTCTGTTGCATAGTTTAACAGTCACAATGTAAGCCTTTTCAGGTACACACACACTAAGTGTGCCAACAAACTCATAAATGTTAACCTGCTATAACTGGCACAAGCCACTGCTGCAGCCATCCCTCCCTCAGACATAGCTGACCATACATGTGTGATGCCTGACCCAGCAAGAAAGTACCTTGAGAATTGCTGCTGCCCCACCCATGTCACTGTTGATGATAATGTTAACAAGAAATGTTATATTCAGTCTACTAGGAAAAAGTATAAAATAGACTATAAAAGTGAATAAAAAGTGTCGTGTGTAGAAATTTGTTGCTCTTGGAAAATTATCTTATTCTGGGAAAAAGTCATTTTCCTTACAGCTCCGTTTATGAATAATTTCCATGTAATTTTTTCCACACTAGCACATTCGGAAATAAAAAATAAACAAAGGTCCCTTTTTGATCTTACTTATCCTGTCAGGGTTGTGCTGTAGGAGTTTCTACCAGAATGCATCTGGTGCAGGCTCCCTGGTTGGGATGCCAGTCCATTGTAGGGCCTAAAACATTGTTTATCCATTTTGTCTGTAGTCAGAATTTTTTATTTATTCCTTGCAGGTGGATGTGTGATCAGATACCTGGAATGTGTGGGTCCTCCAAACCCGTTGGCACCTTCCATTGGTCCACTTGCAACTTCAGTGCATTCACCTCATCTATGTCCCCAGGCACCCTGTCAGACACACATTCACATATGCACCATGTAACATTTACATTTACATTTACAGCATTTAGCAGACGCCCTTATCCAGAGCGACTTACAATTAACATTAAGGGCCTTGCTCAAGGACCCAACAGTGGCAGCTTGGCAGAGGTGGGACTTGAACCCTGGACCTTCTGGTCCAAAGTCCAGTACCTTAACCGCTAGGCTACCACAGTCTCATTTGTCCCATGTAACATTTGTCATGAAAAGTTGCAATACTTGAGGAAAGCAACCGCATGTTTAGATTCACAATGTGTTTCAAAGGCAAAAATGGCAAAAGAAATATAGGACTTAAAAAACTTAACTGCCTTAACTATCTAATGTGTACTCCTGTATTAAAAACTGGCATTCGTAAAAACACAACTGCTAAGATGATAAATTATTTTTAAAAAATAATTTATATATATATAAATATATATTTATAAATATATATATATATATTTATATTTATATTATTTATGTTTTAGTAGCCACTGCACTTTATAGTTCTACAATTACAGACTGTAGTCCATCTGTTTCTCTACATTCCCCTTTACTCTGTTCTCTAATGATTGGGAACGTTTGTGCACAGTTTGTGTTAGTAATCCTTCACAGGATGCTGCCTACAGGATGCTGATGGCTGGACATTTTTCGCTGGTGGACTGTTTTCAGTGCTGAGAATGATCCAATACCCAAATAGTACCTGATCTGTGAGGATCCTGACCAATAGAGAACAGAGTAAAGGGGACTAAACAAAATACATAGAGAAACAGACAAGCTACAGTCTCTAATTGTACAACTACAAAGTGTATCTATTTGGTCAGTGGAACTGATAAAATGGACAGTGAGTGTAGAAACAAGGAGGTGGTCATAAAGTGATTGGACAGCATAATATAAGATGTATAGGATATCAAACACATTCTGTAGAACTTATGGTCAGTTTTCTGGTTTCACATAAAATCACTGTTTGGACATGAGAATGGTCACCATTGTTTTTTCGGGTGAAATTCTGTACAAGTAAGATGTGACACAGATACCTTCCTAGCTGAATTGAAAGTTCAAGAGTTCAAGAACTTTAAAACGAGTTAAACATACTTATTTCTCACAGCCTTGTGAAAGCTTCACAGTTTCACCCTTTAAGGAATGGTTGAGAGAAAAAAAAAACAGTTTTTAATTAATGTTTCAGATTTTTTAACCAATAATGGCATTAGAATAAGTATGTTGCAGTACAAGAAACAACACTGACTTTAATTTTGATGTATGTTATTCCTTTAATTTGAAAAAATGTTGCTGCAAATGTTTGTAATAACACAATGCAACATATTTTTTCTTTAATAGAGAGCTAAGGCACAAAGCTGCAAGAAAAAAGCAGACAAGTCTATGACTCTAAGTGCTTGTATTGCAAAATAATTTAATAACTGTAAAAATGAGTCAGTCAGTAATCTGATTTCTTACAGCCTCTAGAAGTAGTAAAGCTGTTGTTAGCTCTTGATAGCAAGGGGGTAGCGTTGCTACCTTTAAATGGTATATGTGCACTGATTAACCTGATTACAGAACTAAAATTCAGGCTTTTTCAGATTTCTTACTCTGTATAGAAAAAGAAAGTGGGACTGGTGTAGGCCATAAGGTGATCAAAGATAAAGTGCCTAGAAAATGATTTTCGTTCCTACATTTGTGCACTACTTAATACTTAATAATATAATACCCTTATGGACTTTATGTTAAAAGTTCAAAATACCCTGCAGTTTTTTGTCACCATCCATAAATGTATATACGATTAAAAATGAAAAAACAAAATGTAATGATGATGGTTTTCCTTGTAACTTAATTTATATTTATTTTAACAACACAAAATATCTATCAAACTGATATGACATGTACCTACACATCTGAGTCAAGTATTGGTGCATTAGTATACTCAAGTGTGAATTTAGAGCATGAAATACAGCAAATTTGTACAAAATATGCGTTGATTTCAATAAATGGCACCAAACAAAATTAAACAAAAACAAGGTAACTTTATTTCTATGCATTCAGCTTCTTTATGCACCTTACCGCATACTAGCAGAAACTCTTTTAGGTCTTTAGTAACACTTTTAGCATTTTTATACTAATCAAACATACTGGACGCTTTGAGTCATGAATCTTAAACTGTATAAAACTGTGTACATACTGTGCATATATTTGTTTTAGTTTGTTTTCAATTTTTACTTATATTACGGCTCAGTGTACCTTATACTATTTGTATTTTTGTCTTGATGCATGTTATGGTTCGTTTTATATTTTATTTTTAATTTATGTATCGTGTGGAGGCTGCTTCAAACCAGCCGCTAGATTGCTCAGGCAGGGTATTTCTAGTGTCGGTCCCCAGCCCGAATAAATGGTGAGGGTTGCGTTAGGAAGGGCATCCGGTGTAAAACATTTGCCAAATAAAGTATGCGAGTTCATAATAATTTCACCGTACCGGATCGGTCGCGGCCCGGGTTAACAACGACCGCCACTGGTACTGGTAGCAAACAGGGTACCAGCGGAAATTGGACTACTGTTTGCCGAAGACGAAGAGAAGGGAAGCGTGTGAGGAGCCAGAGAGAAATCAGGAGGGGCCAGAATATAAGCCACGTGAGGGCGAGCCCAACCATAACTGTAGGGACGATGACAGAGAAAGGTAGAGAGTAGGTGATATGATGCAGAGGAGAAAGTTCGATGTTTGTGTGTGCAGGTTGCAGGAGACAAAGTGGAAGGGGTAGCAAGGCTCGATCATTGGTGCAGGGTTAAACTGTTCTACCATGGTTGTAGGGAGGCAAGCAGAAATGGACGTTGGGTGGTCATTGAAGAGAGGACTATGTAAAGAATGTTCGTTGTAGCCGTGTGAAAGGGATGTCAGCTTGGCATAATATGTCTGAAGTGGAAATTGCGGGTTGCCAATGGTGAAGTTGTTAGTTGCTATGCACCACAGGTGGCCTGTGAATTAGAGAAAGAAGAAGAGATATTGCTGGGGGGAGTTTAGATGAAGTGGTGAGAGGCCAATTCCCAGGGAGGGACGAGACATGCGTGATAGGTTTGCAGATTTCAATGGTCTGTTGGTGCAGGTAATAAAGGAGATGAGGAAGTGATGGGACAGGTTTGCGTGTTAAGGATAGGAACCTAGAAGGACAGATGGTGGTGTATTTTGCAAAGAGGATGGAAATGGGCTGTGGTTAAACATATTGCCAACAGAAAGCAGGAGCATAGGGTGGACTTATAAGAGTGGAGGAAGACACACAGGTTTAGACTACCTCCTATGTAGAAGAGGTTGCTTTAAAGAGATGGTGATTGTAAGGTAGTGGCCGGGAGAGTTTGTAGCTAGGCAGCATCGTTTCCCCGAGGGTGGTGTGCCAAGTGGCTCTGGTGAAGTACTAAGAGGAAGAGCGACCAAAGGCAGAGTAGAGACCAAATGGTGGAATGTTGAGACAGGGAGAATGTTGTAAGGAGTTCAGAGAGGAGCTGAGAGAAAGGCTTTTGGGTGGATAGAGAAAGAGCTCCAGACGATACCAGGGTAGGTAGGGTCACGGGTAGTCGCAGCAACAGTTAATTAGACAGACAGGTAGAAAGGTACTGGGGCGTGTATTCTGAGAAGGCCAAAGGTGAAAAGGGAGGAAACCTGGTGGTGAACGAGGAGAACGTGCAGGAGGTTATTCAGGCGAAAGAGGTCAGAAAAGAAGAAATGGGACAGGGAAGGACTAATGAGCGTAGGCAGGAGTACAAGGAGATATGCAGGCAACAAAGGCAAAGGGGAGGTAGCAACGGCCAAGAAGAAGGCCTAGATGAGTTATATGAAAGTTAGACAGTAGGAGGAGAGAAGGAGTTTTGTATCTGCTGGCGAGGACAGAGAGATAGAGCTGGAACGGATCGGCAGCATGTCAGGGTGTGATCAAGGATAGAAATGGAATGTACTGACAGGTGAGAAGATGGTGGCGATGTGAGGGAAAGAATGAAGAGATATTTCGAGGAGTCAAAGTCAAGTCAAGTCAGATTATTTAATCGCCGACTTTTCAATCAGCATTGTCCAAAGCAACTTTACAAGTTTAGATTTATACTTAGTTTAGATTAGGAGTTGATTGAATGTAGATAGAAAATGAAAGGGAAGAAGGCTGGATGTGTAGAATGTGCGAACAGGTGTAGCAAAGATTAGCGAGGACGAAGTGAGAAAGTTTTGAAAAGGATGAAGAACGGAAAGGCAGTGCGGACCTGATGACATACGTTGAGATATGGAAAAGGCTAGGAGAGGGAGAGCTGGTTGTTTTTGACTAGATTATTCAATAGAATTCTGGATGTGAATGAGAGTAGCGGAGGAATGAGGAAAAGTTACTTGTACCTATTTTTTAAGCAGAAGGTGTGAAATACAGGAGTGAGTGTGGCTCTTTTAAGGGGGCATAAAGTTGATGAGCCACACAATGAAGATTTGGGAAGAGAGTTGTGGAAGCTAGCTCAGACAGCGCAGTGGTCGACAGTGTGTGACCACAAACAGGATGGTTCATGCCAAGGAAGAGCACCATGGATGCGATTTTTTCTTTGAGCACGCTGATGGAGAAGTATAGAGATGTCAGAAAGAAGATACATGCGTCTTTGTGCGATTGGAGAAGCTTATGACAGCAGGTGCCAAGGGAGCGAACTGTCGGTGGTGTATGAGGAAGTTCGAGTCGCTGAAAGTAAGTGTAGATTAGGCAGAGACATGTTATGAGAACAGCGTGACCAGCGGTGCAGATGTGCTGTAGAGTGCAGATAGCTTCAAGGTAGAGGTGGGACTGCCACAAGGATCGGCCTCTGCCCTGAGTCCCTTCTTATTTTCTCTGGTGATGCGACAGACTACAACAAGATGAGCCCAGTCAGACATGAATCGCCGTGTGGACTATGAGTTTGCAGACGACATTGTGATCTGTAGTGAGAACAGAGAACGGTGAGAAGAGAACTTGGAGAGGTGGAAGGATACTCTGGGAAAGGAGAGAATAAAAGTCACTGTGAGTAAGACAGAATAATGTGTTGTTCGTTAGTAAATGAAAGGGAGGCAGGGTGGAACAGTAGGCTACAGGGGGGGAATCAGTGGTCACACAGGTCAGGGATTCAGGATACTTGGGATCAACTGTCCGAGGATATTGGGGAGTGTGGAACGGAGGCCAAAGAAGCGAAGTACAGGCCAGGATGGGAGTGGATGGCGAAAAGAGGAGAAAGAGTGTAGGAAGTGCTTGTTGTGACAAAAGGGTCGCAGCAGATGAAAGGAAGCTTAAAGAGGTAGTGAGACCCAGCCTTGTTGTATGGCTTAAGAGACAGTGGCACTGAAAAAGAGACAGGAAACAGGAGCTGGAGGTGGCCAGAACTTAAGATGTTGAGGTTCTCTATTAGGAGTGTATCTAGGGGGGACCGATTTAGGAATGGAATGAGATCATCAGAGGGACAGCACAGGTTGGAAAATTGGGAGACAAAATTCGAGAGGGAAGACTGAGATGGTTTGGACATGTGCAGAGGAGGGATAGTGGATATATTGGTAGGAGGATGTTGGCGATGGAGCTGCCAGGCAAGAGACGGAGAGGAAGACCAAAGAGGAGTTATTTGGTTGTGGTAAATGAAGATATTCAGGGAGTTGGGGTGAGAGTAGAGGACGTGGAGGACAGGGTGAGGTGGAAACGTTTAACTCGCTGTGGTGACCCCTGATAAATGGAGAAGCCAGAAGAAGAAGAAGAAGAAGAAGAAGAAGAAGAAGAAGAAGAAGAAGAAGTGTGGAGGCTGCTTCAACAGAATTTTCCTCTTGAGTTAATGCAAGCCATTCATTTAATCAATCAATTACCATAATCAGAAAATAGTAATATACATACATATATAACTTAGTCCAGAAGGTCTGTCATTTATAGTGATTTTTTTTAGTTAAATCATTTTTGGCTTGTGACAGATGGTCCCTCTGGTGCTTGCCTGCAACAGTGATGTATTTATCCGTTATGGACAAAGCAGGAAGCACAGAACCAGTACATGTTACTGACAACCCTTTCCTGGACCTGAGTTTCTTTGTTGGGCAGTTAGTTATTGAGAATGTAGAGGATAGTATAGACTTGCCTCTGTCAGTATCCTGAGCTTTAGGGCACCGTGTGACCCGTTTGACAGCCGCATCCAAGAGCGATTTTGTCTGTAAAACGCCTGGATCAAGGTGATGAAATTCAGCATAATTTCACATGTATTGACAAACTGGACTTCTACGCAATGTTTATGTTTCTACTATCCTCTGACTCTCACCCTTCTTGCCAAGACACCGTTTGACGCTGTTTCTGAATGTATCCCAACGTGTGCGTGTAAAATGTTTCGTCTCTTCTTTCATTATGGACATGAGATGCATATAACGCTGTTTATAAATCTTTTACGCACTTCTGATGGTCATCTGACCGTAAATTCCTCATCTTAACTACTGAATGTTGACAACAAGGGTGCAGACATGCTGGATTCTGGCTCTAAAGAGCAACCACCTGATTGGTCTAGCAGGAAGCAAGTGCCGATTACACCGCAAAGCCTTTTCAAGCATGATCTAAATATGATTGCGAGAGGAAGTAACTATTAACGACTTTAAACACGAATTAAAAACAACTGCTGAAAAATACATGGAGAATCTCTGTATGCCAATAGATCTTTTTAATAAAGCAATTATTATTTAGTGCCATATATGGGAACGGGATTAAATGAAAAACAGCTTCCTCTTATGGCCTAGTAGCGTTTCTTGGGTTTCTTGCAGAGTGTTGCCAGTTTCAACCATATGAGTCAATACTAGCCTGAGAGGAAATCCTGAAGAGGAAAGCCCTCCCATACAATTATAGTTAGTAAATAACCTCACATGAATAAATAGTAATATATTATATTTGTATTATATACAGTGGTGTGAAAAAGTGTTTGCCCCCTTCCTGATTTCCTATTTTTTTTGTATGTTTGGCACACTTAAGTGTTTCGGAACATCAAATAAATTTAAATATTAGTCAAAGACAACACAAGTAAACACAAAATGCAGTTTTTAACTGAAGGTGTTTATTATTAAGGGAGAAAAAATCCAAACCTACATGGTGCTGTGTGAAAAAGTGATTGCCCCTGCTTGTTACAACATAACTTAACTATGGTTTATCACACTGCCTCTAGCCACACCTGTTCTCAATCAGGACATCACTTAAATAGAACCTGCCTGACAAAGTGAAGTACGCCAAAAGACCTTAAAAGCTACGCATCATGCTGAGATCCAAAGAGATTCAGGAACAATTGAGAAAGAAAGTAATTGAGATCTATCAGTCTGGAAAGGGTTATAAAGCCCATTTCTAAAGCTTTGGGACTCCAGAGAACCACAGTGAGAGTCATTATCCACAAATAGTGAAGACAAATGGAATCTTCCCAGAAGTGGCCCCCAAAAGCGCAGCGACGACTCATCCAAGAGGTCACAAAAGGTGGCACAACAACATCCAAAGAACTGCATGACTCACTTGGCTCAGTTTAAGGTCAGTGTTCATGCCTCCACCATAAGAAAGAGACTCAGCAAAAATGGCCTGCATGGCAGAGTTCCAAGACGAAAACCACTGCCGAGCAAAAAGAACATTAAAGCTTGTCTCAATGTTTCCAGAACACATCTTGATGATCCCCAAGACTTTTTAGAAAACATTCTGTGGACTGACGAGACAAAAGTTTAACTCTTTGGAAGGTGTGTGTCCCATTACATCTGACGTAAAAGTAACACGGCATGTCAGAAAAAGAACATTATACCAACAGTAATATATGGTGGTGCTAGTGTGATGGTCTGGGGCTATTTTGCTACTTCAGGACTTGGAAGACTTGCTGAAATAAATGGAACTATGAAATCTGCTGCTATCAAAAAATCCTGAAGGAGAATGTCTGGCCATCTGTTCATGCCCTCAAGCTGAAACGAACTCGGGTTCTGCAGCAGGACAATGTTCCAAAACACACCAGCAAGTCTACCTCTGAATGGCTGAAGAAAAACAAAATGAAGACTTTGGAGTGGCCTAGTCAAAGTCCTGACCTGAATCCTATTGAGATGCTGTGGCAGGACCTTAAAAAGGCAGTTCATGCTGGAAAACCCTCCAATGTGGCTGAATTACAACAATTCTGCAGAGATGAATGGGCCAAAATTCCTCCACAACGCTGTAAAAGACTCATTGCAAGTTATCACAAACGCTTGGTTGCAGTTGTTGCTCCTAAGGGTGGCCCAACCAGTTATTAGGTTTATGGGGCAATCACTTTTTCACACAGGGGTATGTAGGTTTGGATTTTTTTCTCTCTTAATAATAAACACCTTAATTTAAAAACTGCATTTTGAGTTTACTTGTGTTGTCTTTGACTAATATTTAAATTGGTTTGATATTCCGAAACACCTAAGCGTGACAAACATGCAAAAAAATAGGAAAGGAAGGGGGCAAACACTTTTTCACACCACTGTACTTCTTTATTTATTAGTTTTATTTAATGCCTGAACCTCATCAATGGCTATACTCACAAGGTTATATCAACACACTAGTCAGTGACCAATTTAGAGTGACCAACTGACCAGTAATGTATGTCTTTGGAATGTGGAGCATTCTAAAGAGTTCACAAACTTACATATATGCCCAAATATATATTCATATATTTTGTCCTCGCCAAGCTGGTGTGCAGGACTGATCAACAGTTACAAGAAACATTTAGTTGCAGTTATTGCTGCAGAGGGGGGTCACAACAGATACCGAAAGCAAAGGTTCACATACTTTTGCCACTCACTAATATGTAATATTGGATCATTTTCTTCAATAAATAAATGACCAAGTATAATGTTTTCGTCTCATTTGTTTAACTGGGTTCTCTTTATCTACTTTTAGGACTTGTGTGAAAATCTGATGATGTTTTAGGCCATATTTATGCAGAAATATAGAAAATTCTAAAGGGTTCACAAACTTTCAAGCACCACTGTATAAAAAATTGTGCTTTTGGTGAATCAGCTTAATCTCACACTGAAAAGATTAGTGAGTAATAAAAATCTCTCATCAGAAAATAATTCTTTTGATGAAAACCTCATGTGCCACAGTTATTGGCACCCTTGCATTAAATACTTATAATACTCCAATAAAACAACACTTTACTCCTATAACATCTTAAAGGTTTGAAAAATACAGAGCATGGAATTTGAGACCTCTCTTAGTGTCCTGGCTTGGGAGGCACACAACACATTATCTGGCATCAATCCATTTGATAAAATATCCATTTAAAATAATATATAATGTGGATTTTACAAAACTGGAAATTAAACCAACCATATTAGGATTTAGTTCACTGGTAAATTACTAATAATCAGTTATAAATACACTTTTTAAATCAATGTATTTTTCAGTTTTGTTCATAATTCATTAATTTATTAGTTCGTCTTCAGTAAATGCGCGTTGTTAAGGGAGGACCACAGTAGACCTGAAGCCTACCGTAGTCATACTCACACCAATAGGGTACTATTTAAATCTTCATTCCACTTTACTGGCATGTGTTTAGGAGGGGGGTAGGAGGAAACTTAAATGTAGCACAGATCAGTGTTGTGCGTGAAACTGGTTCAAAAGAACGCGTTCATTGAACAACACGCTCCATTTTTTCGTGAACGTTGAACTGAACACATTTTTTAATAAGAAACTTGAACGTGAATTAGTTCACATTTAGGTGTCATGAACGGCAGACATCACTGTAAATGAACGTTGGAATTAGTTTTCCATTGAAAACACTGAGTGACATCTGTTTTCTCTTTTGAAACGCAACGAAGAGAAAGTTCCTCCCTCCTGTATTCTCGCTGGTGCCGCTTTAAATCATGATTACCAGACAGAAATGGTTTGACATTGTGTGCGCAATGCATTGCGGGCAACGTAGTGTCCGCCTGAGGACTAGTTAATGTACTGGCTAGTTAATAACATACCGGCTTCCGCACGACGTACCGACCCGCGTGATGAATTGCAGCAGAAGCGGGGTATGCCATAGCAACGCCGCGTACACAATTGTAGTGTCATGAGCAAATGTCTACAGTGAGCATTTTCAAAGAACGTATAGTGATTTCTAGCCTTGTAGTGTGAAAAAAAGTATTTATTTGAATATCTCCAAAAAAAGTAAAATGAACTGAACTTTGACCTAGTTCAGAATTAAAATTGTGAACTTTGAACAGGAACTGTTCACCTTTGAGCATGTATGAACTGAACTTGAACTAGTTCAGAAAAGCTGTGAAACTGGCACAACACTGACACAGATGCTAACCACATTGCCAATCTATCCTTACCACACGACCAAATATGTTTTTAATGCAGTTATTTAAGAAAACACATCTCACCTGAATATACCCTCAGTCTGGTCTCCATTCAATCCCAGTACTTCCTCTGAGAAGACGAGTCTGTACCCCTGGCAACTGTCGGTCTGGGTACCGGCTCCTTCTGCATTGCTCATCACTTCCTCCAGAGAGGAGCCAAACATAGAAAGGCTAAAGATGGCATTTACAAAAGCATGGATACCTCTTCCAGACAGGTTTTTTCAACCCCTGCATGGAACGAAATGATAGATATACAGAATGACATTAAATACAGGGTGTGATTGAAAAACTGGAGTGAAAGAAAGAAAGGAATTATCAACGTTATGAGTAAATGCAGTTTGAGTAAACCTTATAGTTCCTTGGAAGCAAGACTACCCTGATAGAATGTGGCTTAGCATGAATTGTATAACAAACTAAAATTTAAATATTTCGTTTATATTCCTGCCGATACCACAAACCTGTATCGCTTACTTGACAAAAACAAGAACACATGCACAACTGAGGCATTAAGTCTCCTTTCACACTCATTTAGGTTCCATCCAGACTCATGCACAACCATCTCTTGTGTGCACACGAATACAAACATAATACCTAATACATAATACAGTACACCTTTATATAATAAACAACATGTTTAAGACATTAAAAACTGCAATTCTTTAACTAATCAGTCATTAAATACAGGGGGTGTAACAATGCATTTCACTGGCGACACACAAAAAACGGAAACAAATGTCTATCATGGGCGGGACGATGCATTGTATTCTGTGTTCTTTATTATACCACCATCAAATCACTTCCATTTTTGAACACCAGAGGGTGCAGTCATTCTCACGGACCCTGTTCTCAGTGAGAATCCTTCCAAATTATTTTAATTGCAGGTGGCTAAAGACTCTTTATGTTAAATTTTTCACAAGAAAAGTACACATCACTTTGAATTGTCATTCTGCAGAAATTCTAGTAATTTCTTTTAAATGCAGGGGACTAAAGTTTTTTATGTTTAATAACATGTGAGAAAATGCTGCTACATGAAAGTATACATGATGCAGTCACAGATACTGAATTCACCAACCTTTTTGGCTCCAGTCAGAGCAGCTTTCTGCAACTTGCGGTAGCAGTACTTGGCATAACTGCTAATAGCCACCCCTGCAATTATACACAAATACAAAGATGCTTGTCAGCACAGGGCTTTCCAAATAAAACACAGAATTTGTCCTCAGAATCAGTGAAATAAATATTCTTGGGTGAAACTGAAATTTTGACATGGTGAGCCAAAGACTGAAACCAAAGGGTTTATTAATGTGTTGTTTTTAATTTGATGACATATAATTAAAAGAATTCTAGATACTTCACATGAATAGTGATTACAGATCGCTTGTCTAATATCCTTTTTTCACTGTTTATCTGCAGCTGTTCAAACTGTACTCTGGAGCAGGACAGTGAAAGAAAGACAGTGATTTAATTACTTTTAATTTAACTGCCATGCTTACTGTCTCATTTGAAGCATTCCAAATTCCATCCCAGACTTTCATCATTCATTCATATCTCAATTCACCGGCCCAACTGGCAGCTGGTACAAGATGGGCACCAAGCTTAGTCAGGGCACCAAGCCATCAGTAGGCACATGCACACGCACAGACACATACTTACTCATTCCCAATGGTACACTTCAGAGACACCAACTGATGTAACGCATTTCTAACCAATCAAATTCACAGACATCCCACCCCATTCTGAAATAAAATAAATATTTGCAAAACTGTCAATTACACAAGTCAAGTTTGGTTAGTTAGTGATGCCATAGTGCTTACATTAGGTGATGTTAGCAGGCCATTCTAAGCATGCACCAGATTTGGTAGTGGCTGTGGAAAATAGCCACTGAGAGGCAAAATCATAATTACACGAGAAAACAGGATACATGTCCAATGTCAAGGTAAACATCCTCTGACAGACACCTGAATAAACCAATATTAGGACATTTTTTTAAATGCATTAATTTCATTTAATTTTGGAAGATGTTGCGGGGGGTTGTTGGGGGGATAATGGGCTTTTCTATAGATGTGTAGCTGACTCTACTGTCAGGAGTAAATAGTACATACAGTGGGGCAAAAAAGTATTTAGTCAGTCACTGATTGTTCAAGTTCTCTGACTTCTGTAATTTTCTTTATAGGTAGACTTCAACTATGAGAGACAAAATGAGAAAAAAATCCAGGAAATCACATTGTTGGACTTTTAAAAAATTTAATTGTAAATCATGGTGAAAAATAAGTATTTGGTCAATAACAAAAGTTCAACTCAATACTTTGTAAACATAACCGTTGTTTGGCAATGCGAGAGGTCAAAACGTTTTCCTGTAAGTCTTCATCAGGTTTGCACAACCTGTAGCTGTGTATTTTTTGCCCACTCAATCCATGCGATATCCTCTAGAGAAGGGAGGTGGGATCCTTACACTTTACTTTTTTTTCTCTTCCCTCCCGTTTCTTCACCAGGCCTTGATCCTGCTTCATTTTTTTAATTGATATCCCCATCTCCTTTTTGGTCAATAACAAGTTCAACTCAAACTTTGTAACATAACCTTTGTTGCAATGACATATAATCAACGTTTCCTGTAAGTCTTCAATCAGTTTCACAACGTAAAAGCTTAGTATTTTTGTTGCCCACTCATCCATGCAGATCTCCTCTAGAGCATTGAAATGTTTTAGGGCTGTCACTGGGCAAAACACGGACCTTTCAACTCCCCTCCACAAATTTTCTATGGGGTTGGAGGTCTGGGGACTGGCTAGGCCACTCCAGGACCTTGAAATTGCTTTTACGGAGCCCACTCCTTCGTTGTTGCCGAGCGGTGTTGTTTGGAATCATTGTCATGCTGGCGAAGACCCAGCCCACGTTCCATCTTCAGTGCTCTCACAATACATGGGCCCGTTCATTCTTCTCTTAACACGGATCAGTCGTCCTTTCTCCTTTGCAGAAAAACAGCCCCAAAGCATGAGGCTTCCACCCCCATGCTTCACAGTAGGTATGGTGCAACTCAACATTCTTCGTCCTCCAAACACGGCAAGCTGAGTTTTTATCAAAAAGTTCTATTTTGGTTTTATCTGACCACATGATATTCTCCCAATCCTCTTCTGGATCATCCATATGCTCTCTGGCAGACTTCAGACAGGCATGGACATGTACTGGCTTAAGCAGGGGGGCACGCCTGGCACTGCAGGATCTGAGTCCCTCTCGGCGTAGTGTGTTACTGATGGTAGCCTTGGTTACTTTGGTCCCAGCTCTCTGCAGGTCATTCATCAGGTCCCTCCGTGTAGTTTTGGGATTTTTGCTCACCATTCTCATGATCATTTTGACCCCACAGGATGAGATCTTGCGTGGAGCCCCAGATCGGGGGAGATTATCAATGGTCTTGAATGTCTTCCATTTTCTTACAATTGCTCCCACAGTTGATTTATTCACACCTATACCATGTCAAAGGACTTATCTTTTGTCACATTACACAATGAAAAATAACATAAGTAAACATTTTCAGCTGTATTTACCCAGTATAACCTGCAACATCAAAGTGAAAATTAGAGTTTTCAAAAATCAGATCAACTGTTAAAATAGAACGAGTAAAATGCCTGATTTGGATAAGTGATAATCCCCTTTACCGTAAACATTCTAGACTTGCTCAGGTACAACCTGTCACCTTCCAGAACTGTAATTGGAACTCATCTGATAAAAACAGCTATTTCAGAAGCTTTGATTGTCCTTCAAATTACCATTCAGAGTATTATTAAGAGCTGGAACATGTATGCCACCACCAATTATTTGCCTTAATGTATTAATGTATTAATGTATTAAATGTATTAAAAAAGGCTACTAAGCTCTGCGTCCTCTTCAAAGCTCGATGGGGGCGTAAAAAAGGTTTTCCACCGATCGCGGCGAGGGGGGGTGACGCCGTGAGCATGGCGGCAGCGAGGGCGAGGCTGAAAACAGCCAGAGGAGCCCAGAAAAATAAAGTGAAAATAAACAAAAGGCTGACCCTACCCTAGGGTCCTAGCTTACTGAGCTGCCTCTAAGCAGCCCCCGTCTGAAGACCTTCGCGCCTTCAGATGTACCGCTGTCAATAACAAATAAGCAAAAGCGAAGGACTTGCACGTCTGTGCTTTAGGCTGGGCCGATCGCGTGTGGAGCATGTCAAATGCAGCGACACTGTGCGAGCCACAAAGGTGTGCAGGCAAAGTCAAATGCAAAGCTTGGTTTGGGCTTGGGGGCCAGCCTGACCGGCTCAAGGGCTGAGCTCGGCCCAGCAAGACTCGCGAAAAAGATGGGTGCGAGGCGTCTGGCCGGGCGGACGAGAGAACATGGCCGTGGCAGCAACGGTGGTGGCACAGGGATTGCAGCGGCATGCTCAGTAGTGGCGCTGGGTGGCGCTAAAGGCCCGAATACAGGGCTAACAGGTGTCGCGAGCCCTAGTATGGGGCTAAGCGGTGGCTCGGGGGCGGAGCTAGGTGCCTCAGGGGCATAGCTTAATTGCTCAGGTGTGGAGCTTACGAGCAGTGCGAGCACAGGTATGGAGCTAGGCGGCGCTAAATGCCCAAGTACGGGGCTAACGGGCGCCGTGAGCTCTGGAACGGAGCTTAATTGCTCAGGTTCAAAGCTAGGCGGTGCTAAGTGCCCAAGTATGGGGTCAACGGGCGCGGCGAGCTCTGGAATGGAGCTTAATTGCTTAGGTTCGAAGCTAGGCGACCCTAAGTGCCCACTAATAATAACAAATCAAGTGTGTTGCACAGACGCGGAGAACAAAGAGGACGAGGCAGAAAAGCTCTGCGTAATCTTCAAAGCACGATCAGGGTGTAAAAAGGGGGGGCTACGGCGTGAGCGTGGAGACAGCGGGGGCGAGGCTGAAAACAGCCAGAGGAACCCGGCAACATAAAAGTGAAAATAAACAAAAGGCTGACCCTACTATGTCTATGGCCATAGCTTACCGAGCTGCCTCTAAGCAGCCCCCATCTGAAGACCTTTGCGCCTTCAGACGTACCGCTGTCCCTAAGAAATAAACAAAAGAGAAGGACTTGCTGTCCGGAACGCCGTTAAGAGGCAGCACGAGCGTGTCTGTGCTTTAGGCTGTGCCGATCGCTTGTGGAGCATGTCGAATGCAGCGACACTATGTCGCCACTCTATCAATAATAAGCCCGGGAAGGGCTGATGCACATGCGATCGCGCTGCTGCTGCTCACACCGCCGAAAAGGGTCAACTACCGGCCACTAGTGGCCAGATAGCGACCCCTGATAGAAACAATATAAGCACAATTAAAATCATTAGCCACGAGAGTAAAAACAGAGGAACAAAGCAAGAGTGTGGAACTCCAATGCAGATGAACTAGAAGTATTATTAACATTACTAACTAGCATACTAAATAGAATATTAAATTTAGTCCTACTCTAGTAGGACTTAATCAAAGTCATTGTTTCATAGCGGAGAGCCGGTTCATGACCCGGAACAACCAGGCCAAAGGTGACAGTGGGAAAAAAAAAAACAAAGACCTGAAAGGAAACAGACTTAAAAGCGAACTCCATCTGTCTTTGGGTGACACCAGACAGTTCATGGTGTCTTAGTACAGCTCCATGAAACTGAAGGTAAGCAGTATTGTGTTGAAAAGATGAAAGACTTTAGGTGCTTCATGTTTCAAGTAAGAGACTAGCTGAGACTGGAAAACATGACATGTGACCATTTCAAATCACAGAACAAGTTCTAGGGAATAAAAAAGTGTCTGAGGTGTGGAATTAAATTAGTACACCACCAGCGTTTGACCCCCTTAACTCCACTTAGGGCCACGGTGGGCTCTGGTGTCTAGCCAGGAATTCACTGGCTGCAGATAATAATGCACCTTGGACTCAGCAGGGGTCACTGTTGAAATGCTGGGGGATGATTCCCCCTGCCTGCCCTCCCAACACTGAGACTCAGTCAACCATGCCTGGATGACGGCTGTTCCATCTGTAAGGCACCACTGTGGTGGTGGGCTAGCAGATCAAGCAATGAATATTTACGCATGCTATTTTGGTAGGTATTATGCGGTTTCAGAACTAGCCAGTGTTAGCCAGTGAAAGAGAATGTGTGAATAGTTCAAAGATTGTTAGAAAATATTGCTTGAGTTCATCCTTTCAATCAATAACTATATAGTTTTGAGATATACAAAATGCTAAATCTGTGAGAAAATTTGAGAACAGAAGTTAAGACACCACTCAAGACACATTTTAAATCAAAATTGAATCAATATTGAATAATATTTTTTAATGGGAGGGGGGTGGTTACTTCTTTTCATCAACAGGTGGTGGACTTCTACTGAGATAAATCTGCACAGAGTAATGGACTACTGTCACGCTCCACGGCATTACGGAGCGCCTCAGCTGTTCCGCGGACCTATCCGTAAGCCCCACAGCGATCGGACTCATTATTGAACTCACCTGTGGGGTTTCCTATATAAGCGCGTTCGCGAGAGACACTACTCATGGTTTATTCTTCCTCCTATGGGTATCGGTTCCGCTCCTGCCCTCCGCGTTCGTCTGCTATTCTCCTGTCCGTCTGCTATGGGTATCGGTTCCGTCCGTACCTTCCGAGCTCCTCCGCTATTGCCCCGTCTATCAGGTATCGCTTCTTTAGTATTTTCGTGTTGGTTTTGTTTTCCACCCGTTCTAAGGCTTCGGCTTTGTTTGTGTTTCAACCTGTTTTCAGTCCCTGCCTGTTATTCGTTTTGCACCCGTTCTACGGCTTCGGCTTTGTTTATGTTCGCACCCGTTTTCGGTCCTCACCTGTTTTCCGTTCCTCACCCGTATTCCGGCTCTGTCTGTTTCGCTGTGTTTCCCTTTTGTTGTATCTATCATTATTAAATCATTGTTTCTAGAACCTGCGTGCGTCTCGCCTATCCGTTCCCTTCCCAGCGTAACAACTACATTCACTGTGTTCGCTGAGCATCTTTGCTGGTGCCTTACAGGGAGCTCATCCCTCAGTTGGGTTTTCAAATGCTAAGTGACATTGTCATGATTACTAAACAGATTAGATGTCAGATTACAGTTACAATGTTTTTTTTTCTTTATTTGATTATCTGATTGATAACAACAGGCATTTTAAGTATTCTTGTCTCAGTCCTACCTTTGGTGTCATTGAGTGGATCAATGTGTCTGTAGATGTAGCCTTCCAGGTAGTTGTGGAAGCGGGGTGTTGGAGGGAAGAAAGCCAGACAGATGGCCATAAGCTCCCAACCCCTCTGCAGGCTGTCATAACGGAAGTTCTCTGTGGTCTGCCTGCACAACTGGATATAAAGCTCATCCCGAAGACCCTGGTTGCTCCAGCCACGTATGGCAATCTCCAAAGCCACAGACAGAGGCTCGCCTTTGCCCTTTCGGTCACCCATGAAGGTCTGGATGAGCTTGAAGAGCTCCACAGCTTCCCGCTTGACTGTACGGTCCATTGTATGGATCATAGGCTTCTTGATGGGCTCGCTGCTCCAGGACAGCATGTTTGCAATGGAAACCTTCCTTCTGAAGAGACCCTGACAGATGTAAATAAACAGGGGTTGAGTCAACAGCAAACAAAAACATTCTAGATCATATGTATGTGTCTGTATATCATATATACCACTCCACCCTGGGACTGAACCCAGGACCTTCTTGCAGTGAGGTGGCGGTGCTATCCACCGAGCCGTCCAATAACAATTTTGTCTTTCTAAGCTGTTTATAGATGCTTTGCAACTGAGCTCAGCCATAATCTCTAAACACCCTGCCTACTCGTGTCCGTGACAAATAATTATTGTATAACCTATTACTAACTATTAGCACTTAGACTAAAATGTGCATGTGTGTAGGAGGGTGAATCAAATACCTGTGTATGCTTGTTGAAGTGCTTAGATGCCCAGTTTTCAATATCAGTCTCAGAGGAAGGCTTTCGCAGAGAGAATTCTGGAAACACGCCACAGCTAGCACTGGGCATCATGTTCCGGGCATTCCGGCTTGCCTCAAATTGTGAGCATGCACCAAGATCTTCCGACTGTGAAAGAGACGGAAAACAGAGTTACAAACAATATATGCATATTTTATTCAGTTTAGAAAACAGCTTTTTTCAGCAAGAAGCAGGAGACAGGAAGAGAGGAGAATGTACTATAGAAGCTATAAGGAAAGCTTCATTTAGTTCCAATTTTAAAAAGAATGAACTATTGCTGGAATCCAAGCACATATCACAAGTAGCATGGTACAACTTGTAATGCAATACAAAAACGCACGCTTACTATAACTCTTAAAGTATTATTGTAACCATTCAGACCTTCACATTGTTACATCCACTGATAACACAAACTCTGACAATTGTAACATAAACTCTGAGGTGTGCACGAAACATCTGAAGAGCAGTATTGAGTAAAATGGGTCAGTAGAAGTGTGTCAAGAAGAAGAAGAAGAAGAAGTGTGTCACAGATTTAGAACAGGTGTTATCAACTTTGGCATGGCAAATTAACATCTGTCAATGGAGGTCTGAAAATACAAAACACTTCAACTCGCCAGCAAAATTACCAGACCTCAATCTGTGTAGTCCTAAAAATGTGGACTTATTCATAACATAACGCTAAAATGGCCAAACTCCAGCTAAATTGCATGTCTAGCTACTGGAAAGCTGATCTAAAATTCATAATAGCTTTATGTCAAGATATTGGTGAAATCCTTACCTATCCCTATTTGTGCTGTTGCTAAGGCAGAGAATGCTATTACACAGTGACACACCAAAATAAAACTTCTTGTGTGAAATCTTTAAACGCACAAAGACGTAAAATAAAAATGAAAGGTTTGTTTATTTGTGTTTTGAACAACATTATTAAAATAAATAGTATAGTATTATTGATAGCTCATGTGATGTGATTATTTTTGAAATGTCTCTGGAGATTGTGAAATGATTCCACATGGACAGTACTTAATTTGTAAAACATGAGGTAGGGGAACACTGAGTGTGGGGTGATCAGACAAGAAGGCAACAAGTAAAAAGGTCCCACAATGTATAGACATAACAGTCAAAACAGAATATCTATATCAAAGAAAAAGAATGACTTACATTGTCTAACTATCAGTTGTCTTTATTTGGCCATTTCCAAACCTCGTTGTCTGTTAGCACTCCTGAGGTTTGAGTGGCCAAACTGAGACTGATGGTCTAGTTACGCTAGGACTGCAGTCACCCTCAAAAAAAAAATGAGCCGTTTGGGTTTTTGCAAAGGATGTTACATATTATTATTTAATTTAAAAAATGTTTATTTTAAATCTATAAATAAACTTCAGTTAGTTCAGAATGCAGCGGCTCGAGTGCTAACTCAAACTAAAAAATTTGGTCATATCAGTCCTGTTCTATCATCACCACACTGGTTACCAGTTAAATTCTGCATTGATTGTAAAATACTTCTTATAACATATAAAGCTCTACATGGCCTGGCCCCACAGTATCTGAGTGAACTCTTAGAGTCTTAGAGAATCCAGCTCATCTACTTTTTGTTCACTGTGTGCAGGACTTCTTTTAGTTCCTAGAATAAAGAAGTCACAGCAGGGGGGAAGGCTGTGCCAGAACCGAGCCCACATCTTCAAGCATGCCCAAGGCACATAAGGAGTGATCACACTAGTCAAACAAACCGTGAACAGCCCGGGCACGGTGAATATGCCCTAAATGTATTTAACTGTCACAAAATCGTTTTTTTGGGAGGGAAGAACCAGCATTTTAGAATTTTTTTGTCTCAAATTTTATGCATCTCTAGTATAACATAATATCTCTTACTTAGCACTTAACATGAATAATGAAAAATGTTAGGATACATGACTAGAAGAATGACTATGTACATGTGTACTTGTCTGTACATATTGTGTGAGTTTGCTACCTGTGAGGGGTGCAAGTACGGTTCTGGTGATGCCAGGTTAGTTTGCACAGACAGACTCTTCTCTAACAGTGTCTGGGGAAATGCAAGTCTGTCCAGTGTAGCGCGTTTCCAGTGGCAGTCCTGTTGGGCCAGAGCTTCGTCCTCACTAAATGCCCGCACCACAGGCCCAGGCAGCGGCAGGGGCATCGCCCCATCACTCTCATATCCATCCTTAGCTCCACTTCCTGAAGTTCCCCCTCCTCGCTGTTGTATAAGCTGCTGGGCTTCCCAGGCGAGTCTTGCTTGGGTAAGCATTGCTCCTACACCTGCCCCAGTGCAGTCACCCTCCCCACCTGGCAAGGAGGGTTTACGATTTTTACGTTTCCGATTGCCGCCTCCACCTTCATGGCAGTGCTGTAGAGTAAAAGAGCCACCGTAGCACATTCCAGCTGACATACCACCCTGGCCGGTCTTTCCATAGCTAAAAAATCGTTCTGCTGTCCGGAACCTGGGAGAGGAACTAGACTGTTCCACATACACAAGCTGCTTTACGTACTCTCTTCCTGCTGCACTGTACTCACGTCCACTGGAGCTATAATCCCGCCCACCAGAACTGTAGTCTCTTCCGCCAGAGCTGTAGTCCCGCCCAGTGGAGCTATAGTCCCGCCCTGCAGTACTATAGTCTCGCCCACTCAAACTGTAGTCACGCTCTCCCTGTGTAGAAATCTTTTCAGGGGTGGAGCCTCTTTGTCTGGTCAACACCAGCTGACCATATGGTGATGAGCTTTGTTTGGGAGAATGATAAAGTCCAGGCTTCCGTGCTGGTGACCTTTCTGAACCATACAGAGTGGGATCACAATGCACATCAGATGGTGGTTCTTCATAAATAGGCGGGGATTGGTACTCTGAGGGTGGCTCCTCATAAAGTGGAGGTTCGTAAGCATAGCGTGGTGAAGGGGGCTGAGAATCGCCAGAACAGCGCCGCTGGGTTCCTCCAAACTCTGCTCTCTTCAAAAAAGGTGACTGTGTTTGCCGGCGGTCAGGTAAACCATGGGGATTATTTTCTGCTTCTGTGTTACTAGATGAGCGCCTGGAGCGAGGGGAGGAGCCAGAGTAACCATTTCCCTGAGACAGGAAACTGGGCTCCCTGTCAGATACTTTAATCAACATCCTGTCCTTACTGCCAGTGCCCCATCTGAAACTGAAGAAGCAGACATAGAGAAATTTTCACCATCCTGCCAAATCTGTACATCATATAAACATAACGTACACAGATGAGCATTCACAGTTCGAATGCAAAATATCGCTGATAATCTCATTACAACTGTGCTTGATAAATTCTGGGAAATAATAGACAATAGGTAAACAGTCAGTTCTCATAATACCAAATGACTGGGATGTAAAATCCCTGAAACTGTTCTCTAGCATTGTCTGAGGAAATGCAAGTCTGTCCAGTGTAACGCATTTCCAGTGGCTCTCCTGAAGGGGTAGAGCTTCATACTCTCTAAATGCCTGCACCACTAGCCCTGGTAGCGACAGAGGCATCACTCTCAGAGCCATCCAATCCAAAGACAGACAGGAAATAAACGGTCGGTTTTTATAAGGCCAGATGGCAAGGCTGGCAAGGCCCATATCGTCGTCAGAAGAGGACCAAACCATACGCGATTGCATCAAGATGCACTATGGGAAGAAGACAAGCTGGTGGGGGGAGTGTGATGCCCTGGGTAATATATGTAACAGCACAGGTTCTGGTGCATAAAGTTTAATTAAAGACAAAGTTAATTATACCCATGCAGTGTCAGGTGAGCAAACTGAATGCAGAGCATTGTTAGGCTGTTAGGACCTGAGATGATGATGATGATGTTGAGTCTTACTATATGTGCACTGGATCTGCCCTTTCCACAGTGCGAGAACCGCATGTGGATGGCAGGACACCTGCGGATTAGTTTGAACCAATGTAATATGTAAAACATGTAAAGTAAAATAATTTAACCCATCTCAAACAGTAAAAAATTTGAAAATCAATATGTGACGATCAATGTTGTCACTAAGTAAATATAATAATGTATGGAAAATACTGCAGTATCAGTCAATACCCGGTACACTACAGTATCCCATATAGCATTACGAAGGTTATGTTCCAGAGACCCCCGCGATAGGTGAAAACCCACGATGTATATATATATATTTATTTATTTTAAAAAAACCCGCAATACATTGAATCATTTTTTCGTGCTTGTGTCTATGACTTTCTGCTACTTATTTGTAACAAGCTGTAAATGATTTTTGTAAGTATATGTGCCTGTCCTATTGTCAGTAGTACTCCTTTGTTTGTCAGCGGACTAGGTGTATATTCTCTCTAACCTATAACTATATTAACTGGTTCACATTCACTCATTGAGTCATTGTTTCATGTGGTTGATCTTTCATGTTGTTCATAATACCATCAATGCATTTTTGGCTTTCATCAAACAATAGTATCAGGTCCACCATACCATCATTTTAAAAGTTATGGCTTTCACCTACACAGGGTTGTAACAGTACATTGTTGTATTTTATATAATTATTGGGAATTTTAATTTAAAAAAAAAAGGTTTAGTATGTGTATAACTATGTATGTGTATAAATTTGTATGTATAGACATGGTGGCATTAGGGATGCTGCCAAGTGGAAATTATGTAACCATACCATATCAGATAACTTTATATATTTATATATTTATATTTATATAACTTATAATTTATATTAATTTACATGTTAAGAGTCAGCGAGGAACTGGATAAGTAGTGCAAAAAACCTATAAAAATAGTAAGTGGCTCGTCAGTTTTTAAAGTAAATTGGATCAGTCTATGCCTCTTAGCTTTAAAGAGAAGCAGAGAGACAGTTGTGTGAAATCAATTCTAGGCTTGGCTTCACCCGCAGCCTGAGAACTCCCCATGATCAGACCTGCTGACACAGCCAAGACTGTCAAGAGTGTGTAAGAATGTGTGTGTGTGTGTGTGTGTGTGTTCCATTTAGGAATTGGGTTAAAACCCAGTTAAGCAACTCATCTCTCTCTCACTTGCCCATCCTTTTCTCAAGGAAGAAACTCACTAAAATGTGAACATTGTTTCTCTCTGATCATAAATTATTCATGAATATCAGTGCTGTGGATCAGTTCATTCAGACATTCTTTCTCCCATTCTCTCCAATGTCACACAGTAGCTCCTTTCGCTCTCACATGTGCTAAACTGTGTTAAAAGATTCAATTTTGATTTAAATATTGTATCTACAATGTAGCTTGAATGCAGCATTTCAACCTGACACATTTAAAGAAATTGAAATAATTTAAAGCCGATAATCTAAAGAATCTGATGAATCTAGCAGCTGACGTCAGCTTTTGTCCTTGTATTTACTTGTTTCTGTAAATTGGCAATGCTAGGCTTCTTAGGGAAACACTCAATACTATAAATGCTTATGTTAGACTGCAGCCAAATTACAAGACAGCTCTGAATTTGACATAAATGTCTGCTGTGAAACATGACACAGCCCAGCTTGAACTGAGTTTAAGGAAATTGTGTTTCCTCTCTTTTGCCTTTTAGCCATAGAGAAATCAGTGTTGATCAGCCACGTGCCACCAACTGCTTCTTTTCACTTGATAACAAAGGTTTTCTACAGGAAGCCATAGCACGTGGAGGACCCTGATATACTCCTCATATCCACTCAACCAAGTCCAGCTTTAGTTCCCCCAAGCAAGGTGACCAGGGTCTCAAATAGAATGCTTAGCTGGTATGGTGGCATAGTTGAAACTCAAACACAAGTTTTTTTCTGCTGTTGGATTAGCACATTAGACCCCTGTGTAACGTGAGCACTACGTTCAAATGTGTAAATTGGTTGATATACAGTGGGACAAAAAAGTATTTAGTCAGCCACTGATTGTGCAAGTTATCCTACTTATAAAGATGAGAGAGGTCTGTAATTGTCATCATAGGATTTAAAAATCCTACAAATCACATTGTAGGATTTTTAAAGAATTTAATTGCAAATCATGGTGGAAAATAAGTATTTGGTCACCCACAAACAAGCAAGCTCTTCTGTCCTCCAATCGTTACCTGTATTAATGGCACCTGTTTGACCTCGTTATCTGTATAAAAGACACCTGTCCACAGCCTCAAACAGCCAGACTCCAAACTCAACCATGGCCAAGACCAAAGAGCTGTCGAAGGACACCAGGAAGAAAATTGTAAACCTGCAGCAGGCTGGGAAGAGTGAATATACAATAGCAGGTTGATGTGAATAAATCAACTGTGGGAGCAATTGTAAGAAAATGGAAGTCATACAAGACCATTGATAATCTCCCTCGATCTGGGCCCCCACGCAAGATCTCATCCCATGGGGTCTAAATGATCATGAGAACGGTGATCAAAAATCCCAGTACTACACGGAGGGACCTGATGAATGACCTGCAGAGAGCTGGGACCAAAGTAACAAAACTACCATCAGTAACACACTATGCCGAGAGGGACTCAGATCCTGCAGTGCCAGGCGTGTCCCCCTGCTTAAGCCAGTACCTGTCAGGCCCATCTGAAGTTAAGCCCCAGAGAGGCATTATGGATGATCCAGAAGAGGACTGGGAGACTATCATGTGGGTCAGATGAAAACCAAAATAGAAGTTTTTGGTAAAAACTTCAACTTGTCATGTTTGGAGGAAAAATAATGCTGAGTTGCATCTCAAGATCACCATAACCTACTGTGAAGCAATGGGGTGGGATGCGAGGAAACATCATGCAGTTTGGGGCTGTTTTTTCTGCAAGGGGACAGGAGACTAAATCCGTGTTAACGGGAAGACGGTTAAGGGAAGAATGAACGGGGCCATGTATCGTGAGATTTTAAGCCAAAACCTCCTTTAAAAACCTTTAAAAATCCTACAATGTGATTTCCTGGATTTCTTTCCCTCATTTTGTCTCTCATAGCTGAATTGTACCTATGATGAAAATTATAGACCTCTCTCATCTTTCTAAGTAGGAGAACTTGCACAATGAATGGCTGAATAAATACTTTTTGCCCCACTGTAAAAAGCTCATGCAACTTGGAACTCTGCACAGGCTCAGTCTACATAAACTCTTCCTGATTGGTACTGCTAATCTATGCTAATCATGGCACAGTGATTAGTGCTGTCACCTCTCAGCTCCAGAGCTCCCTAGTTCGGTTCCTTGGTCTAGACTCCGTTTGTGTAGAGATTGCATGTCTGTGGGTTTCCTCCAGGTCTCTAGTTGACTGTACATACATTATTGATATAAAGAGGTATGAAAATGAATTGATGATCAATGAATATAATGTAATTGTGGACACCCTCTGCAATATCCTCTAGAGATGATGTGCTGGTAGACCCAAGTGCTTGATCGCTAAAAAGGTCTGGAAAATTGGTGAGCAAGGATCATTTTGTGAGGAATATTAGGAGTCTGTGACAAGGATGATCAAATGCCCGCACAGGAATGATTAGATATGGCTTTTTTAACAGTTTTTTATAAGTGTGAATAATTTTTCTGTTAGGGTTTCTATAGACTCAAGAGGGACAATTTGATTAGTGAAGCTCAACTTATGTATAAATTGTTTTTTTTTAAGAAAAATACTTATCAGCTTAGCACCTGCATCCTCCTGTTAATCTGCCACTGGAAGGATTAAATAATTCCTTACAAAGTTGCATACAGTGGTGCTTGAAATTTTGTGAACCTTTTAGAATTTTCTATATTTCTGCATAAATATGACCTAAACATCATCAGATTTTCACACAAGTCATAAAAGTAGTATCTGGTGTGACCCCCCTGTGCAGCAATAACTGCAACTAAACATTTCCTGTAACTGTTGATCAGTCCTGCACACCGGCTTGGAGGAATTTTAGCCCATTCCTCTGTACAGAACAGCTTCAACTCTGGGATGTTGGTGGGTTTCCTCACATTAACTGCTCGCTTCAGCTCCTTCTACAGCATTTTGATTGGATTAAGGTCAGGACTTTGACTTGGCCATTCCAAAACATTAACTGTATTTTTCTTTTACCATTCTTTGGTAGAACAACTTGTGTGCTTCAAGTTGTTGTCTTGCTGCATGATCCACCTTCTCTTGAGATTCAGTTCATGGACAGATGTCCTGACATTTTCCTTTAGAATTCTCTGATATAATTCAGAATTCATTTTTCCATCGATGATGGCAAGCTATCCTGGTCCAGATGCAACAAAAAAGGCCCAAACCATGATACTACCACCACCATGTTTCACAGATGGGATAAGGTTCTTATGTTTGAGGTTACCTTCTAACCGACGCTAGAGGGCAGCGTCAGTCTATTTTTCTCTGTAGGATCTCTGGCAGCTGCCGCAATCATGCATGCCTGTCTGTAAGCTACACGATTGCGGCAAACTTGCAAGACCTGCTATCCTGGCTTTTTAACAGCCTCGCCAGACTTGGCAGGTGTTGCGTCGTACAAACTTGCATGCGCGCATACGGCTTCATTTTGCGATTGCCATTAGCCGCGTATACCAGAGACCTCACCCGTCTCGTGCTCTCCATAGAGCCACCGCGATTCTCTTCCATTTCCGTTCCGTTGTTAGGGAGAGCGGATGAACTGAGTCCGTTTAGGGGCTCAGTTCCTGTAGCGCCAGGAGGCGCGAAGTAACCTTGTTAGGGAGTAGATCTATTGTAGGGTAAGCTTTCGCGTCTTTTGCTTTTGCATTCCGTTAGCGATCGCTGCCGGCTTCTCTCCCTCCTCGCCGCCTGATGCTATGCGCCGTTCTGCGCCTGCGCGTCGTACCAGCCCGGAGAAAAGGGGGGTGTCCTTTGGTCTCTCTCCAGCGCGGCCCTGAGCTTCTGTGTGTGCGCGGAGTTGTTGATCTACCACAGCGGGACTGTGGTAGCCTAACGGGTAAGGTACTGGACTATGGACCTGAAAGTCCAGGGTTCAAATCCCACCTCTGCCAAGCAGCCACTGTTGGGTCCTTGAGCAAAACCCTTAACCCACAACTGCTTGTTCCTAGAATTAAAAAAGTCACAGCAGGGGGAAAGGCTTTCTCATACATGGCCCCCCAACTATGGAATAAACTTCCCACTTTCGTTCTAGGCTAAAGACATACTTATTTAGGCAGGCTTTTGACTAGATTTAGACCAGGTTGCATGGCTTGGGTCGCTGGGGCCGGAGTCTGGAGTCATGTCTGGCCTGCCTGCCTTGTCCGCTAGCCGGGAGTGTCGAGTGGGCGGTCTGGCTGAACTGGGCTTCGGTCCTCGTGATCTTGACTCATGCATCCTTGCCTTAGAATAAGGGCAGAGCTGGGGGTTCATAGTCAAAGAGTCTTATGGTGATCAGAGACGTTGGGTTGCTGTCTTCTGCCGCTCGTGGGGTTGCCAATGTCTCATGTGATCCCTCTTGGCTGTGTTTCCTACCAGTTCTCCTCTTTCTAGCTTTCTAGCTATGCTGCTATAGCTAATGCTGCCGGGGTCTCATGCTACACTTGGCATCAGTGATTGACATGGCATCAGTGAATGTTAATAAACACTGTGCTCTTAATCAATAACTAATTACATTTTCTGTTTTCTCTCCGAGCTGTGTTCCGGGCAGTTCCGGCCCCACACATGATGTTTCATCTGATGGAGCTCCACTCAAGCTGCTTCCGTCATCAGCTCCAGCCCCATCATACCCGGGCCACTTAATGTCGATGTGAATACTTCACATTTTATTCGACCATGACTCCATGACTTTAGTTTCGCTCTTAGATTTTATCATCATACCCGGGCCACTTAATGTCGATGTGCATACTTCACATTCTATTCGAACTTTGACTCCATGACTTTAGTTTCGCTCTTAGATTTATCATCTACGCCGCCCAAGGAGGGTTGGGTCCCTTTTTGAGTCTGGTCCTCCCAAGGTTTCTTCCTAGAACTAGGGAGTTTTTTTTGGGATTTGGGATTGGACGTAGTTATTAGGAGATAATCTAAACTTGTAAAGTTTCTTTGAGACAATGCTCCATTGTAAAAAGCGCTATATAAATAAATCTGACTTGACTTGACTTGACTTGCTTGGATTGTAAGACTGTATCAATTGTAAGTCGCTCTGGATAAGGGCGTCTGCTAAATGCTGTAAATGTAAATGTAAAAGTTGATCTCTCCCTCACACACGGAAGCTCAGTCTTCCTTGTCTTTTGTTTTGAAGCTTCTCCAGTGGTCCGATGGTACATTCAGTTTATCTGTTGATTACCAATGCAGCTGACCCGTGTTCCATTCCCGGCCACTGAGGTAGCTTTCTTTGTTATTTGTTTTCTTAGCAATTTTTGTTAATTATTGTTTTATTTCTTTATTTTTTTTCAGTTCACTTATACCACCTGGAGCTAACTGCGATTGGGTCCCAAACCTTTATATTTTGCATTTATATGGGTTGTCATTCTTTTTAACATGGCAGATCGTAACATCTTATGCTGGAATGCAGTGTTTTCCTTTCTCTAAACATAACGCTTTTCTTTTAAACCAACCAGTTCTATTTTGTTCTCATCTGTCAACAAAACAATCTTCCAATAGCCTTCTGACTTGTCCATGTGATCTTTAACAAACTGCAGACGAGCAGCAATGTTCTTTTTGGAGAGCAGTGGCTTTCTCCTTGCAACCCTGCCATGCATACCATTGTTGTTCAGTGTTCTTCTCATGGTGGACTCATGAACATTAACATTAGCCAATGTAAGGGTGCACTCACACTGAGCGCGGTTGCCTGAACCAGGCCAGAGCACGAATATGGGAGGGGGGACAAACGCGCTCTGGCCCGCACTCACACTAGCCTCACACAGAAACGCGCTCCGGCACGCTTTCGTCATCACCATGCTCAATCGCACAGCACACTTCATGGTTGCACATATGATCGGGTAATCACATACGTTCATGCCGTTCTTTGCTTTCGTTTTGTGCACGCTGTGCAGCTGCCTCCGTAAGCACGAGATGCCGAAAAATAGCGCGCAAAGAGAAACAAAAAGTCACATAGTAAGTACAAGCATAAAGTCCGCTCTACAGCACAATAAGCCGGAACACTGAGCTGCACTATCAATACACTTATTATAAGGTGTATTAGGGCTTTGTGTTAGCGCGAACAAAGAGAAACAAAAACGTCACATATTACATACAAGCAGGAAGTCCGCTGTACAGCATAATAAGCCAAAATATAGTGTGCTGCATTATCAATGCACTTATTATAAGGCTTATTAGGGCTGTGTGTCAACGCGAACAAAGATAAAGAAAAAAAATCACATACAGTAAGTACAAGCATGAAGTCCGCTGTACAGCACGATAAGCCGAAATACAGCGCGTCGCATAATAAATGCACCTTATTATAAGGCTTATTAGGGCTGTGAGTCAGCACGCACAAAGTGAAAGAAAAAGCCATGTATAAGTATAAGCACAGAGTACGATGTGCATCATGGGAGGCCGGAACACAGTGGCTGCATAATCAATGCATATTTATTATAAGACATATTAGGGCTGTCTGTCAGCGCGAACAAAATGAAACCAAAGAAAGGTACAGAAGTATGTTATTACCTGATCACATATGCACAACAATGAAGTGTGCTGTGCTGTGCTGTGTGAGTGCGTCTGTGGTGATGAAAGCGTGCCGGAGCACGAAAGCTATTTCAAGCGGGCCCGAGTGCGATTCGTGAATCGCACCCCGGCGCGATTGGGAGCACTCACACTAGCCAAACGAACCGCGCTCGGGCACCAAACGAATTGCCTAGTGTGAGTACACCCTAAGAGAGGCCTTCAGTTGCTTAGAAGTTGCCCTGGAGTCCTTTGTGACCTCGCCAACTTTTACACGCCTTGCCCTTGGAGTGATCTTTGTTGGTTGACCACTCCTGGGGAGGGTAACAATGGTCTTGAATTTCCTCCATTTGTAAACAGCCTGTCTGACTGTGGATTGGAGGAGTCCTAACTTTTTAGAGATGGTTTTGTAACCTTTTCCAGCCTGATGAGCATCAACAACTCTTTTTCTGAGGTCATCAGAAATCTCCTTTGTTCGTGCTATGATACACTTCCACAAACATGTTGTGAAGAGCAGACTTGGATAGATCCCTGTTCTTTAAATAAAACAGGGTGCCCACTCACACCTCATTGTCATCCCATTGATTGAAAACACCTGTCTCTAATTTCACCTACAAATGAACTGCTAATTCTAGAGGTTCGCATACTTTTACCACTCACTAATATGTAATATTGGATCATTTTCCTCAATAACTAAATGACCAAGTATAATATTTTTGTCTCATTTGTTTAACTGGCTTCTTTTTATCTACTTTTAGGACTTGTGTGAAAATCTGATGATATTTTAGGTCATATTTATGCAGAAATATAGAAAATTCTAAGGAGTTCACAACTTTCAAGCACCACTGTAGATGAACACTACCAAAATTCATGAAAATTTTTAAGGGTCCACCTCAGGTCTTCAGAGACCCTGTGATTTGCCAGAAAACTAAAAACTATCAAATTTCCAATCATGAAAGGAGTGGCAATTTAATCACCATCTCATTTATTGCATTTTCTCTTTCTTGGTTCAGCATTTTCAAAACTTTGTACTTTTTCTTCCTTTACGTGTTCTTTGCAAGCCTTCCTGTGTATTTCTGGCTTTTGTGATTGAGCTTGGGTTTCCTTTGTTTATAGGGTGTACTTAGTGGCATACTTTCTGAGGAGATTTTGGCTTCTTCCTTCAAGCTGTCTTTCAGCATTCTATGAGCACTTGACTCTGGTTTGAGTTCTCGGTGTGGTCGGCTCAGAAAATGTCTAAAGTCCACGAAACACCTAGCATTTTTAAACCACACACTGCTTAAACCAAACTAGAAATGGACATGAGTAGTTCACTAATCAAGTACTTGTTTAGTAACCACATGTTCTATTAGTTAAGTAAGTAAACTTAAATATTTGAAATTCACATTTTGGTTTTCTTTTTTCTGATACAATATGAACCAGGTATAGATTATTTTCACACTACAACAGGATTCCATG
Source organism: Ancistrus triradiatus (assembly GCA_025084515.1). Taxonomy (NCBI): domain Eukaryota; kingdom Metazoa; phylum Chordata; class Actinopteri; order Siluriformes; family Loricariidae; genus Ancistrus; species Ancistrus triradiatus. Next base: position 44,326 of record JAJAGP010001161.1, read on the forward strand.
GTGCTGAGGCATTTCTACCTAATGTTTCTAATGTATACTTAATGTAATGGCAACATCAAGTGTGGAAATATCTTATTCTTACTGTAAATACAGAGAATTTTGAGTGCAAACTTTGGCAGCAGATATTACAATTCAACAAAAATACAAACCTACCGAAAAATCACCCCAAGCTTAAACATGCTAAAGCGGACTCACATGACAGACAATGAGCAAGTGCCAATTACTACAACATGGTTCAATTAGTCACTAAAGTGATAATAAAAGAGATTACTTTTAGTTTTGTTGAGGGAGAAGATTTAACTCTAATATATTTAGTTAATCTGTTAATCTGCCACTGGGAGTTACAGAGTTACGAAGTTACGAAGTTTGAGGCACCTGTCTATAATAAGTCAAAGATAACCATCACTTATACTGGCACTTATTAGAGCCAGTATAAAAATGTGGCATTAGATATAAAAAAATTAGAGTTTAGAGCATGATTACACGTTTATTTGCCTACTCTAGCCAACGTTTTCAAAATGACATAAGACATTCCGGATTTGGCAAACATAAACATATGCTATTTGTTTAATTATTTTTTATGTTGTGTTTAAAGTATATAACAATTGCTTGATTATTTATTTCATTTGAAGGAACTATATTATCTTTATGGTTAATAAATTTGTGTAATTAGGTCAAATCAACTTCCTTAACGCATATCAAGCTGTTTATTCAATCAGTTTATAATTTTTTGTGTTCAATATGTGACTAGCAAATACTCAAAATGCCCATCACTACTTCTCACTAAGGAGTACATTGGTGTACTAATTACACTGATATTTAGTACAATATGTTAGTACAGTAATGCCTCATAATGCACTCCTCTCCACAAGGTTTGAAACTCTGCCCATAATAATTTACACATGTTTACTAATCAGTTGTTACTACGTTAATAGTTGATTTTGGATGTTTCTATGTTGGACAGTGTCTTTTCCACATCCCTTCCATTTAGCTTTCTGGCCATTTGAGGACAGTGTACATGGAGACATAAACCAGGCTTTGTAGTAGCATTCACCCAGACATTCTTGACCACCACTGATGGTGCATTAACTTGATATACAATTGAGTATGATAAGATGTGGTTTGAGATGGAGCCAGAGACGCTAACATGCCTTTCTTATTGGCATCAATTAAAAACTGAATATACAGTTGAATATTATTTTCATCACCTCCTGTCCTTGACAATACTGTTTATCTAATATACTGCTGTGTGTGCTAATATTACTGTCACGCATCGCCTCGGACTTGGGCTTGCTACGCCCCTGCTCGCCACTAAGGGCGATCCGGATCCCGTCATTTGCGGTGCTCCGCCGGACAGTGGAGCACCTGAAGGAGAAGCTAGGGCCCTGGATTGGATTGTCTACAGCTGGGAATTATTGTATTTAAGCAGGGCCCAAGCTCTCGGAATTTGTGGGGAATTCCACTATGTCTATGCTTATGTTTATGCTTGGTTTATGTTTTGTTTGGTGGTATCACCACTTTTTATGACTAGTTTGCTCGCACGTTTGCGCCAGATACTCCTCGTCCACTTCAGACCTTTCATTTTGCAGCAAGCCCGCTTTAGCTCGCTAGTTGTGTCCGTTTTCGCTGTGTTAATAAATGTTGTTTAGTTTACCTGTGCTCGTCTCCTTCGTCCCATTACCCTATATACGTGACAATGTATATTGTCACGTATGTTGCTAAAATGAATTTGAAATACCAGTACATGTTCCGATTTAAAATGATTCAGAAATGTTTTTAAGGGCAGATCACGGGGCTAATCTAGATTTTTAGCAAAGCAATGTGCAGTTCTAGATCAGAACCCCAAATCAGAAAAAGTTGCCACTGTATGGAAAAAAAATAAATAAATAAACAGTGTTTCTTCTGTTTTTCTGCATTGATGTTTCCCTAGCAGAAGTGTAAATGACTTTTGCCAAGGGCACTGACACAACCCCATACCATGACATATCCTGACTTTTGGACTTGTTGCTGATAACAGTCTGGATGTTTCTTTTGCGTCTTTGGTCTGAAGCACACAGCGTCCAATTCTTCCACGAAAGATCTGGAATACTAATTTATCTGACTATGACACGTGTTTCTACTGTGTGAGGGTCCATCACAGATGCCTCTTGCCCATGTGGTTATATCAGCTTTTAATGAATGTCGGTTCTTGATGCAGTTTTGTCTGAGGTATCAGAAATCATGGGAATTCAGTTTAGGCTTGCTCTTACCCTTTAAACATTGAAATTCCTCCAGATACCTTGAATTGTTTAATGAGTAGAGGGAGAAATATGTAAATCACTTCCAATAATACAACAGGTGAATTACAATAGGTGTGCTTGTGTCTAAATTTTCGGATGTTCTATTTATTTGTCACCCTCTGTCCCATATAATCTCCCTACCTTACCTCTCAGAATCCTCTCTGGGTGCTGTTTTCTCCTCCTGGTCTTGAGACGATGTGGTGCTGACAGCACTCCTAGCGGGGCTGCTGTCAGCCGATCCACTAATCACAGATGCTACAGGAGGAGCTGTGTCTGTGTTCTGCTTGAGCGTCTGGAGCTTAGCTAGGGGAATGATATCACATCCATGTGGGCGATGCCAAACGGTACGCTGGGTGGAGGCATTGTAGTAGTAAAAGCGTGACGTGTTCGAGTCAAACAGTTCCCACCACTGGTCCTGTCCACTTCGTTTGATGTGCACACCAACTGGCGCATCCCATACACATTCGCCTGTCAGCAGGTTGGCATACATGCGTTCACGTGTACGTGGCTCTATGATCTCCACCCACTCCAACCTGAAAACATCAAAGAACCTATTAAAGATAGCACTTACTGTAATTATACAATATATAAACAGAACATCAACAAATTGAATATACATATGCAAACTCTGAACACCACTTGGATGTATATGTTTATTTCCAACCTGGCAAGGAACACTGGGACAGATGCAACTGAAATAAACTCTTTATAGTTCTCTTTAGTTCCACTTCCTGTGGAGAATAAAATGGACATTTGCCCAAAAATGGATTCTAAAAGGCCAGTGAGGCAATACTCTTGTTTCAGCAAAATGGATACAGAGAACAACTAGATATTTACAATGTTACTGTTACGGTTCGCCATGTAAAAATAATGACGAACCGTGTTAAACAAAAATATAAACGGGTTGGGAAACGCTGGCGGCTCAGGAGCAGAGCTCGACGACTCAGGGGCGGAGCTTGGTGCTGGCGGCTCAGGGGCGAAACTCGGCCCAGCGGGGCCCGTCAAAAAAGTGGGGGCTAAGCGTCTGGCCAGGCGGAGAGAAGAGCACATCCGCGGTCGGAGTGACGGGGATAACCACGAAGTGCTCAACAACAGCGCTAGGTGGCACCGAAGTCGGTCTAGACCAAGGCGCGGGGATCGGGACCACCGATCATGGCATGGGAGTAGGTCTCTGCAACCGTGGCGTGGGGATCGGGGCCAAGGATCGCGGTGCTGGAATTGGTCTAGACCGAGGCGCAGGGGTCGGCGGCAACAACCGATTCGCAGCTTGACCAAACGTAGAGCTGAAACGCTCAGACATGCGGCTGAGAGGTGCGATGGGCTCCTGTACAGGGCCAGGTGGCACTAAATGTCTCACCGTTGAGTCTGTCTGCTCTAACACGGGGCTGACCCTACCCTATCTAGGGCCCTAACATTACCAAGCTGCCTCCTAGCAGCCTCCCATCTGAGGGACTTGATTCCCCCAGACTACCTTTATCCCTGACAAAAAAGAATAACAAATAAAAGAAATGAGAAAGCCGTCTAAAAGCCGGAGTGCAGACAGCAGCGATCGTGCGTGCGTCAGCTTTCCCAGGCCATTACTGGGTAAGTGGCGCCAGCTGTAGTCGAACCTATATAAACACACCTTAGGGACTCAGTGGCTGCCACTGCCTCGCCCTCGCTCACGTGACTGGCACTCACGTGATTTTTTGAATGCACCCAGCGACTGACGCGTTCGCTGCTGCCTGCACGCCGGCTTTTAGACGGTTTTCTCATTTCTTTTATTTGTTATTCTTTTTTGTTAGGGATAAAGGTAGTCTGGGGGAATCAAGTCCCTCAGACGGGAGGCCGCTAGGAGGCAGCTGGGTAATGTTAGGGCCCTAGATAGGGTAGGGTCAGCCTTTTATTTGTTTATTTTTTTTTGCTTTTACCTCCGGCAGCTTTCTGCCTCGTTCCCGCCGTCTCTTCTCACGCCGTCAACCCTCCTCACCACGATCGGGAACATTTATTTCCCGATCACGTTTGAAGAGGACGCAGAGTTTAATAATCTCGTCCTCTTCACTTTCCTGCGATCGTGCCACGCCCCCGCGGCCGCGTTTGAACCGCGATGGAGCCGCACGTGCTCGCAGAAGCTCCGTCAGGGGTTGCTGCGCGCTGCACATGCGCAGACCCGGCGCTTGTATTGCGCAACGAAGGCAAATTAAATCAAAGATATAAATAACTAAAGAAACTAAATACAAGATATGATTAATAAATAAAACTAAATAAACTAAACTGCATGCCGTAAGCGTGACGTACTTTAATTGACAGCACGCTTACGGCGTGCAGTTTAGTTTATTTAGTTTTATTTATTAATCATATCTTGTATTTAGTTTCTTTAGTTATTTATATCTTTGATTTCATTTGCTTTTATTTATTTATCTCATTTCAGTTATAAATACCAACTGGAGCTAACTGCATTTGGGTCCCAACCCATTTATATTTTTGTTTATTACGGTTCGTCATCCTTTTCATATGGCGAACTATAACAGTTACATAGTGTCTGAGGCAAGGGACGTCCCTCTAATAGTGTACTCAAATAGTAGAAGATTAATGAGAATAAATTAACACGCAGTACAATGATACAATATTACAATGCATGACCAAATATTTGTATCACGTTTTGGCGAGGTTTTTAAAAAAATTTTATTGGCCTGGTAAGACACACCTCAAATCCAGGGATTTAATAATTGCTCTGAACTAGTCTCTCTTGACTGAACTGTTACTGTGTTCTTAATGTGGCGCTACTGCTTGCTTTTCCTGTCATATGCAGTGCCTTGATAAAATTTCTCTTCAAGTGATGTCTGAACCTTTGGCTTCACTGTTCCTTTGGCGCTACTGGTTGACGCCATTGGATCAGACAACCATAATCTCATATGCTCTTGTCATTCCAAGTTGCCAACAGAGGCAACTTGCAGACACAGCTCCTTTCTTCAGCACAAGTTCATGTCTTGCATCTCCAGTCTCACTTCTTTATCCTCCACTTCTGTTTTCTGTACTGTGTTCTGTTCTGTTGTTTTTAATCTCATAGCAACGGAGCTTCTCCCATCTGTAAACACACTGTTATGCTACCTTGCTAGCTATCAAGCTGTATCCCGCATTGTGTTTGTTTATGTCGTTCTACGCAGTGCTCCATAGCGCTTCTAGTGGTGAACTTTGGCTGTGGTGGCTTAGCGATTAAGGTTTTGGACAGTGGATCAGAAGATTCAGGCATCATATCCCACCTCTGCAGTTCTGCTGGAATTTTAAATCACCTCAGTATCAATGCCGGACTGAAAATTGTCCACCAATCTAATACTGTCCGTGGCAGCATCCTGTATGAAGGATAGAGTATGACTAACACAAACTGTTCAGCAACAGATGAGATATTGTCTCTGACTTCTCTGACTACATCTACTACGTGGAGCAATAATGTGAATGTCTCTAATAAAGTGGACAGTGAGTGAACAGTGTTTAAAACTCCAGCATAACTGCTGTGTCTGATCCAATCACACCAGCTCAACACACACTAACACACCACCACCGCTTCAGTGTTACTGCAGTGCTGAGAATAATCCACCACCGAAATGGTACTTGATCTGTGGTGGCCCTGTTGGGTTCCTGACCATTAGAGAACAGAGTAAAGGAGAATAACAAAGTATGGAGTGAAACAGACAGACTACAGCCTGTAATTGTAGAACTACAAAGTGCAGTGGCCAGTAAAACATAAATAAACTATAAGCAGAATATACACTGAAAAATAGAATGCCTTAAATAAACAGACTTTTGCACACTACTGTAAGTGCAATAATACCTTTTCATTAGAGGTTATATGAATAGAATCTTTATTGTCATTATACCAAAGGTATAACGAAATTGTATATGGTGACCTCTGTCCATTAATGGATGTGGGTGTAAGCGAGAATGAACATTTGCATGCACAAAGCATACAGTGCCTTGCAAAAGTATTCGGCCCCCTTGAACTTTTCAACCTTTTGCCACATTTCAGGCTTTAAACATAAAGATATGAAATTGTAATATTTTTGTGAAGAATCAAAAACAAGTGGGACACAATCATGAAGTGGAACAAAATTATATATGATATTTTAAACTTTTTTTAGAAATAAAAAATTGAAAAGTGGGGACGTGCAAAATTATTCGGCCCCCTTGCATTAATACTTTGTAGCGCCACCTTTTGCTGGGATAACAGCTGCAAGTTGCTTGGGGTATGTCTCTATCAGTTTTGCACATCGAGAGACTGACATTTTTGCCCATTCTTCCTTGCAAAACAGCTGGAGCTCAGTGAGGTTGGATGGAGAGCGTTTGTGAACAGCAGTTTTCAGCTCTTTCCACAGATTCTCGATTGGATTCAAGTCTGGATTTTGACTTGGCCATTCTAACACCTGGATACGTTTATTAGTGAACCACTCCATTGTAGATTTTGCTTTATGTTTTGGATCATTGTCTTGTTGGAAGATAAATCTCCGTCCCAGTCTCAGGTCTTTTGCAGACTCCAACAGGTTTTCTTCCAAAATGGTTCTGTATTTGGCTCCATCCATCTTCCCATCAATTTTAACCATCTTCCCTGTCCCTGCTGAAGAAAAGCAGGCCCAACCACAATGCTGCCACCACCATGTTTGACAGTGGGGATGTGTGTTCAGGGTGATGAGCTGTGTTTGCTTTTACGCCAAACATACGTTTTGCATTGTGGCCAAAAAGTTCGATTTTGGTTTCATCTGACCAGAGTACCTTCTTTCCACATGTTTGGTGTGTCCTCCCAGGTGGCTTGTGGCAAACTTTAAACGAGACTTTTTATGGATATATTTGAGAAATGGCTTTCTTCTTGCCACTCTTCCATAAAGGCCAGATTTGTGCAGTGTACGACTGATTGTTGTCCTATGGACAGAGTCTCCCACCTCAGCTGTAGATCTCTGCAGTTCATCCAGAGTGTGTTCATGGGCCTCTTGGCTGCACCTCCTTGTTTGAGCTGAAAGTTTAGAGGGGACGGCTGGGTCTTGGTAGATTTGCAGTGGTTTGATACTCCTTCCATTTCAATATTATCGCTTGCACAGTGCTCCTTGAGATGTTTAAAAGCTTGGGAAATCTTTTTTGTATCCAAATCCGGCTTTAAACTTCTCCACAACAGTATCTCGGACCTGCCTGGTGTGTTCCTTGGTCTTCATGATGCTCTCTGCACTTTAAACAGAACTCTGAGACTATCACAGAGCATGTGCATTTATACGGAGACTTGATTACACACAGGTGGATTCTATTTATCATCATCAGTCATTTAGGTCAACATTGGATCATTCAGAGATCCTCACTAAACTTCTGGAGTGAGTTTGCTGCACTGAAAGTAAAGGGGCCGAATAATTTTGCATGCCCAACTTTTCAGTTTTTTATTTCTAAAAACGTTTAAATTTCCAATAAATTTCGTTCCACTTCACGATTGGATCCCATTTGTTGTTGATTCTTCACAAAAACATTACAATTTCATGTCTTTATGTTTGAAGCCTGAAATGTGGCAAAAGGTTGAAAAGTTCAAGGGGGCCAAATACTTTTGCAAGGCACTGTAAGTCGGCTTAAGACTGTATTTTAATCAAGTGGAAGCTATAATGGAGTGCGTACGAAATACATAGATGAGTCCTATATTTTAAAGTAGGTACCTCTGAATTCAAAAACATATTTCTTTCAAACTTTAGCTCGTCTTAGTCGACAGTATTTGACTCTATAGATTATCAACTGAATGAAATTTGTAACAAAAATAAATAAATTAAATCACAAAATTGATGAGCAAAATGCAGGGTGTATGACGTGTCAACATAAAAAATGATATTTAATCTTTCACTGTAACATGGAGGCACCTCTGGTCTGCTTATGCTACAACAGACCCAGTCCTCTATAACTGAAAAGCTTTGCAATTCAGATGGCCTCTTGCATGGCTAAACTGTGAACAGACAGAGCAGTTTCTGAGTTCCTTGTGTTTAGGGTGCTGGGTCTGTGGTATCGCAACAATACCAGGGGTGTTTTCACATTACACTCACATTCAAAATATTGGAGGATGACATTGTTCCCTGTATCTGTTAGCAGGAGTACACACTAACCACACCTGTATCAGTCAAAAGTAAGAGATCCCTCCTAGGTGTAACTAATCACCAACACACAAGTGCAACCTCGAGCTCAAAAGGTCATTAAAGGCAAAACTTTCACCACATCAAATGTCACAATGCTTTCAGTCAAGACTGTGGCAGAACAGTATTCAAACAGCCTTACAAACAAAATTCAGGCTCTGACAGACATGGAAAGAGGAACCACAAACCCTTGAGATGGCAGAAGATGAAGAAAATGTTGTTGAAGTGAAATCAGGAGTCTGCTGATAAGCAAACAAAATGCACAAATAGTGGATCACAGTCAAAACACTAAGGAAAACACTAAAAAGCAAAAAAAAACAAAAAAAAAACAAATACAGTGTTACGGGGGGCCTGGGGAGGCGCACCGAAAAGAGGGGAAATAACGGACTCAAGTGCGGGGGTCTACACCAAACGACCCAAAGGAGGGCATACATAAAAGAAATCCCGTCACTGAGCGGGGAAGCTACTGAAGGCAGCCCGTCACGGGATTCGAAGCCAGAGTCACAGTCTCCGGGGGTGGGAAAGCTACCACTGCACCACGTATTCTGTGACCTGAAAAGGGAAAATAAAGGCAATAAGCCTACGTGCAAACTGAGGAGTCGCTTCCTGGCGATCTCAAACAAAAGAGGATTGTTAGTAATGATGTTGATATAGAAGGAAAACGAAAGGCAAAGGAAAAAGGCGGGATTGAACCCGTCAAAGCTCTATACTGAGCTGTAGGAAAAAAAGGCACGCACAGCACTCAGAGCGCGAGTGGGAAAGCGCTCTGTGCAGAGATGCTGTGTGTGTGTGGGGGGGGGGCAGCGCGGTGAGTACACGCCTGCAGCGCGCTGTGTGTGACAGAGACGCTGTGTGTGTGTGTGCCTGTTGCGCTCTGTGTGTGTGCTGTGTGTGTGTGTGTGTGTGGCGAGCGACTGCGCATGTGCCAGGGGGCTTCGCGAGCCAGGCGCAATCGGCGCATCTCTCGGACGCGAAGCACGCGTTCCAAAGCCCGGGGGAAGAAAGGCTATACTTAGCCCGGGGTGCGGTAAGCACCGGATAAAGCCGGAGACAACAGGACCCGCAACAGGAGCTTATCAACATCCCGAGGGAACGGAGAGAAGCGGAAGATGGCCGCGGGCGTCTCGGGCTGCAGAGAGAAGGAGGTTAGTGGCGTTACCCAACTCTCCCTAACCTAACCGGCTACGGCCCTAGCGATTACCTCAAGGCTTTTGCCTCTACCACATCCCGCCTCCTGTGCGACACGGGATTACCTCTGTCCAGTTTAGCCAAAAGGGTAACGCCAAACGATGAGCTCTCAGAAGTCGCGTGGATAACGAGACAGTGCGCCGAAGGCCGGCATTCGGACGCTCATTTTATAGGAGGCCGGCCGCGGCGTTTAGCGGTCCCGCGGCGACCAGGGGCTGGAATGCGCCCCCTGATAGTACCCCCCCCTTAGGGGCGGCCCCCGACAGCCCCAAATCGGATGAACGGGCCCTCCGGAAGTCGCGGATGAGGGTGCGGTCCAGGATGTGGCGTTCCGGGACCCAGGACCTCTCCTTGGGACCGCGCCCCTCCCAGTCAACCAGGTACTGGGTGCTACCCTGGACCCGCCGGGAGTCCAGCAATCGACGGACCACATAGGCCGTGGACCCCTGAACAACACGGGGAGAAGGGGGAGCCCCGGACGAGCCACGGGTCTGGCAAAGGTAGGGTTTAAGCTGGGAAACGTGGAACGTGGGGTGTATCTTCATGGAAGGGGACAGGTCCAACCGGTAGCTGACCGGGTTGATCCTGCGAAGTACCTTGAAGGGCCCCACGTATTTAGGAGCCAGCTTACCCGAGCACCCCTTCAATGGGAGGTCCCGAGCGGATAGCCAGACGTGTTGCCCATGGTGGTAGGAGGGCACGGGCCTGCACTTGCGGTCAGCCTGACGGCGCATGGACTCCGCACTACCCGTGAGTGCCGCCCGGGCCTTGAGCCAGGATCGTTGGCATCGGCGGACGAACCGCCGAGGAGACCCCTACATCCGCCTCTTGGCGAGGGAAGAGGGGAGGCTGGAAGCCGAACTGGCACTCGAACGGGGACATGCCGAGGGCCGAATGCCACAGGGTGTTATGAGCGAATTCGGCCCATGGCAGATGTTCCGTCCATGTGGAGGGGTTGCCCGCCGTCAGACATCGGAGCATGCGCGCCAGGTCCTGGTTCACCCGTTCGGTCTGGCCGTTAGACTCCGGGTGAAACCCCGAGGAGAGACTGGCCGTGGCCCCCACCGAGCGGCAGAAAGCCGACCAGACGGCGGCTTGATAAATTGGGCCTGGGGACCTCGATCTGACCAGTAGGTCCCCGGGGGGAACCCGTGCACCCGGGCCACATGCCGGAGGATTGAGTTCAGCCGGTTCTCCTTGGCTTGGACTTGCCAGCTTCTTGGCAGCGGCACGAGCTTGCACCCCCCTTGGAGAACCGGTCCAAGCGCCGCCACGAGGACAACCGTGTTCCCCTTGGACGGGGGCAGACCCGTGACGAAGTCCAGGGAGACGTGGGACCAAGGGCGAGCAGGAACGGAAAGAGGGTGAAGAAGGCCAGGGGGCCTCCTTCTTGGAGTTGCGGGAGTTTTTTTGTTGTCCCGTTTGCGGACAGACCTCCCAGGAGGCCACGAACTGTCTAACAACACCTCCTCCATGCGTGGCCCACCAGTAGCTCTGTCGGAGGAGCTTGTCGTGGTGGCCGTGCGGCCCAGGGGTAGTGTGCCGCGAAAGGATGGCCTCGTGCCCCCAGACGGCATCACTCGGGGGCGAGCGGAGGCCGGAACGAACCGCCGGCGACCGGAGGGGAACGACTCCGTACGGGGGGGGTTGTGGATCGGGTTTCGCGACGGAAGGGCCTTAGTGGTGACCACCGTCGTCGATTAGCCCAAGTGAGGGCTGCTACCACCCCGGGGGGGCCGGGAGAATAAAAGGGTCCTGGAGAAGTGGGGGAGTCGTGTGCGGTCCCACTGCCCTGGATAAGGCATCCAGGCTTGATGGGTTTCTTTGAGCCGGGCCGGAAAGGTGACAGTGAAGTCGAAAGCTGGCTAAAGAAGAACAGAGACCCAACGAGCCTGTTGGGGTGGGTTAGCCTTTTGTGCCTGAATTTGGATGTATGCGAGGTTTCTGGTGGTCTGTCCAACAGCCCCCCCAGGAACAGGGTCTTGGCACGTTCCAGCCAGTGACGCCACTCTTCCCAGTGCCAGTTTCATGGCCAGGAGCTCCCGGTCCCCCAATGGGGTAGTTACGCTCGGCGGAATGGGATAGACGCCGCGAAAAGAGTAGGCACACGGGTGGAGTTTGCGGTCCGATCCTGTTCCGCTGAGACAAGATGGCCCCCACCGGCCGATCCGATGTTGGACGCGTCTACCTCGACGACGAACGGAATTCTTCTTCAGGATCGGGGAATCTGAGGACCAGGGGGGTTAGTGAGTGCCGTCCTTGATGACACCGGATTTTCACGCTTCCCGAAAATCGGCCTCCGGCGTCCAGCTTTTTGGAGAAAGGGCCTGGGGTCTTGCTCGTGGAGGGCGAGTTAGCAGGAGCCGCAAGGGCTCCGACGAAGTCCCGTACGAAGCGCCGGAAATAAATTACCAGTTAGCCCCAGGAAACCGTTGGACAAGGCGGAGGGAGGTGGGCTGGGGCCAAGTCCCCCCGGCACCACCTTGGAATGGATTATGACCCCCCCCCCGGGCTGACCGTGGTCCATGTTCAAGCAACACCCCTGGGACACGACGAAGCCCAAGAAGGCCACCGAGGGGGTGTGGAAAACTGACTTTTCCAGTTTGACGTAGAGCCGGTTTTTCCAGGAGTAGCTGCAAGAACGACCCGGCGGACGTGACCGATGTGGTTCCTCGAGCGACCGGCTGAAAGATGAGTATGTCGTCGAGTTAGACGAACGCATATCGGTCCAGAGCCTCACAGAGCACGTCGTTGACCTGTGGGGCGTCAAAAAAGGCTGTCTTCCATTCGTCTCCCTAGCCGGATGCGGACGAGTTGTTTTAAGCGCTCCGGGAGGTCCAGCTTAGTGAAGATGCGGGCCCCCTGGAGCGCCTGAGAAAGCCGCTCCATAAAGGGGCAGTGGGGGGTAGCGGTCTTTGACAGTGGATCGCGGGTTGAGGCACAAGAGGCCAGTAATCGATGACACGGGCGTAGGGTGCCCTCCTTCCTGGCGACCGAAAAAGAAACCCCCGCCCCCGCCGGCGAGGAGGAAAGGCCGTTATGAAAGCCCTGCTGGAGCACCTCAGCAATGTATTGCCGCATGGCCTCCTGTTCAGCGGAGTGCGGCCTCAGGGAAAGAGGGAGCGGTGCCCGGCAGGAGGTTTTGATGGCGCAAATCATATTCCCTGTGCGGCAGCAGACTTGGGCCGCCCCTTTGCTGGAACACAACCCCCAGATCCCGGGCCGGTGAGGGTTCGGGGACGGTTGGACAGGTCGGGTACTGTTCTGCCGAACACGAGGTTGGTGATGGGGGGTGGATAGCGGAAGCAGGCATGACTCCTGGCACTGGGGGGACCAAGCGTAAACGGATCGGGTTTGCCAGTCGATCCGCAGGTTGTGGAGTCATAACCACGGGTAACCCAGAACCAATTGGAGAGTAGGCGTGCGGGTGACAAGAAAGACGACTCTCTCGGAGTGAAGTCCCGTCTCCATGGTGACGGGCAGGGTCGAAGACCCGGCCGTCGAAAGCCCTGAGCGGCTGGGGGCTGGGGAGGGCCTCGACGCGAAGGCGCAAACGCCGCACGAGCGCGTCGTCGATAAAGTTGCCCTCGGCCCCGGAATCGACGTAGGCGGAGAGGCGGGTCCGACCACCCCCTCCCTGACGAAGAACGACCGGGAGGGTGAGGCCTGACAGGGGGCGAGCCGATACGCCTAAGACCGGCCCCCTCGACCGGCCCTGGCTCTTGCGTTTCCCGACCCATCAGGAGGCGGGGAATCGGCCCCACCGGAAGGGTTCCATCCAGCCCTTCCAAGCTCCATGGGTTCGGGGGCGTCGGAACGGGCGCTGCGATGGACCGCGGGGTCGCGGCCCCGTGGAGCGGCCACGAGACCCCGCCCTCTCACGGGCCCGTTGCCTCAGACGGGAGTCGATGGTGGTGGCGAGGTTGTAGAGGTCGTCGAGCGTGGCGGGGGGGTCTCGACCGGCCAGTTCGTCCTTCATGGATTCACTGAGTCCCCGTTCGTAGCTGGAGATGAGGGCCGCCTCATTCCAGCCACTCTCCGCCGCCAAGGTCTGGAACTCGACGGTGTACTCCGCCACCGACCTGGCGCCCTGCATGAGACGCGCCAAGCGAGAGGCGCGCTACGGCCCCCCAGCGGGTCAAATGAAAAAAGGTACCCTTGAGGGCCTCAGCGAAGGCCTCTTCATCCTCACAGGCGGGGGACCTGGCATCCCACTGGGCTGTGGCCCAAGCCAGGGCCCGGCCTGAGAGGAGGGAAATAATGTAAGCGACACGGGATCGAGGCGTGGGGAATTGGGACGAGCGCAGCTCAAAGACGAGCGAGCACTGCATCAGAAAACCCCTGCAGTGTTCAGGCTCGCCCGCGAAGCGTTCGGGAGCGGCGAGGGGGAATCCCCCGCGGGGCGAGGCGGGGGAGGAGGAACCATCAGAGGCGGAATCGGAGCAGGCGGAGGGGGGGCGACCGCCTGGAGCCCGGAGAGGTTGGCAGACAGCTCCTTGACCGCCTCAGTAAGAGCCGCTACCTGTTGAGTGAGGAAGGTGAGTTGCTGCTCATGATGCCCCAGGGTAACACCGTGGTGGCGAAGAACGGCAGCTGCTGGGGGTGGGGACCCTTCTGGGTCCATATCGTGCGCCCCTGCTGAGTCCATACTGGGCGCACTGTACTGTTACGGGGGGCCTGGGGAGGCGCACCGAAAAGAGGGGAAATAACGGACTCAAGTGCGGGGGTCTACACCAAACGACCCAAAGGAGGGCATACATAAAAGAAATCCCGTCACTGAGCGGGGAAGCTACTGAAGGCAGCCCGTCACGGGATTCGAAGCCAGAGTCACAGTCTCCGGGGGCGGGAAAGCTACCACTGCACCACGGATTCTGTGACCTGAAAGGGGAAAATAAAGGCAATAAGCCTACGGGCAAACTGAGGAGTCGCTTCTGGCGATCTCAAACAAAAGAGGATTTTTAGTAATGAATGTTGATATAGAAGGAAAACGAAAGGCAAAGGAAAAAGGCGGGATTGAACCCGTCAAAGCTCTATACTGAGCTGTAGGAAAAAAAGGCACGCACAGCACTCAGAGCGCGAGCGAGCGTTATGTTGTGTGCCGTGGGAAAGCTCGTCTGTGCAGAGACGGTGTGTGTGTGTGGGGGGGGGCAGCGCAGTGAGTACACGCCTGTGCAGCGCGCTGTGTGTGACAGAGACGCTGTGTGTGTGTGCCTGTTGCGCTCTGTGTGTGTGCTGTGTCCCCGGTGTGTGGTGTGTGTGTGGCGATCGACTGCGAATGTGCCAGGGGGCTTCGCGAAGCCAGGCGCAATCGTCGCGAGTCTCTCTCGGACGCGGAGCACGCGTTCCAAAGCCCGGGGGAAGAAAGGCTATACTTAGCCGTGGGGTTGTGCGGTAAACACCGGATTAAAGCCGGAGACAAACAGGACCCGCAAAACAGGAGCTTATCATCGTCCCGAGGGAACGAGAGAAGCAGGATCAATGGCCGCGGGCGTCTCGGGCTGCAGAGAGAAGGAGGTTAGTGGCGTTACAGTTTTGTTTACCCCAAACTCTCCCTAACCTAACCGGCTACGGCCCTAGCGATTACCTCAAGGCTTTTGCCTCTACCACATCCCGCCTCCTGTGCGACACGGGATTACCTCTGTCTTTAATCAGTTTAGCCAAAAGGGTAACGCCAAACGATGAGCTCTCAGAAGTCGCGTGGATAACGAGACAGTGCGCCGAAGGCCGGCATTCGGACGCTCATTTTATAGGGGGCCGGCCGCGGCGTTTAGCGGTCCCGCAGCGACCTCTAGGGGTGGGAATGCGCCCCCTGATATACAGAAAACAAATTTATACAACAGCCAAACATAAGTAGCAAGGAAAAAACCCATGTACTGTGAACAAAGACAAGCAAAAAAGTAACAATATGACAAAACAATTATACACCATCAACTTGGTGCATGAGTAATTCAAGATACCATGAAGGAGCTATATGATACTACCAGTCAATTGATCATTCACAGACAAGAACATCAAGAACTCTAACCCAACAAGACAGTTAATTGACCTGACAACCAAATCAGATTAGGGAGGTACTGGACAGACCACTGAGGTAGCCTACAGACATACCACAATCAGTACATGAACTTGCAGTAAACACAAACAAGCCAGGTAAACTTCAGAGCAAGAAATCTATACTTAAGCAGGCACCAATTATTGTTGAGTTACTACCAGAAGCATTGAAAACTGAACCAAACACATCGGAGAGGTACTGTAACAACTGCTGTATCTGGGCGCTTTAAGTTATGGTTCCAGAGGATTGGAAAGTGTGACATCTACCAGAGCAGCCAAATAAGGAAACCTAATTATTCTACTGTCAGTCCTAAAGAAGAGTCTTAGTAGGATGTTACATGCCAGAGCACACGTTTTCTTTCTGGTTGTTTTTCCCTCCATGTTTGTTTTCCCTCTACTTCCTCCTCTCTATTAAATATTATTGGATGTGGACCTGAGCAAATGAGAGACTGCTCCTGGTTGGAAATCAGAGTCCAATTTCCAATCAGAGTTAGTGTGTCTCCTGTGTAAGGCATGGTTTAGCAAATAAAAGGCTGAGTGTCTTGGCTTGTTGGAGAAGACACCAGAGAAGAGAAAATACCAGAAACAGAGAAGACACCAGGAAGAAAGAGAGAGGGAGAGAAGGAGAGTGAGCACAAACAGAACACCGGTTTAGAGTTTAGCTAAATGACTGAGTAATTAACATATGATTGCTGACTTCCCATATGGTTAATACAGGTATGCAGTGTTTAACCTCCGCATTATGTTCTGTGAAACAGGATGTTGACCAGGAATTACTAAAGCCACATAGTATTTGTATGCTACATTATGTAAATATAAAGGCTATTTTCACAAGCTAACTGCATGCAAACGATATCTAAATGCATCAGAGATACCACTGAAAACAAGTGACTGATGAGTGAAACGACTGATACGCATGTTTGACGGAAGATAAAATGCGTTGATAGACAGTATTACAAACAACACAGAAGATCAGCCAGATGAAACAGAGGCTCAGTGACTGAATGTGAACCAGTTCATATAGGCATAGGTGATAGAGAATATAAAGGTAGTGGGGTCCTATTCTGTCCTATTCTAATTTCTTAGAATAGGACAGGCAAATACACTTACAAACGCAATTTATAGCTTGAAACAAATAAGTAGCAGAAAGTTAAAAACACAAACACAAGTAATTTGCACAAAAATGATCTAAACACAGTTACCGAGTTCAGTCTCCAGTCCAAGCATGATCTAATGGGCAGGCAGGCACACGACCAGTAAGGTAGTGAGCTTTCAAGTAAATGACAGACTTCCACTCTTAATATCGAACTCCCGTCACTGCTCGTGGATCTGCAGCGTTGATTGGCTTACATGACCAGTTGGGTACTAGTGTGCAACAAGACAATAATAATACGCTGCCAGTACATACATAAGTGATTAACATAGGAAGTAAAATATGGTAATTAGAGTTCAGTACAGTACTATATACTCCAGCATCATACAACATTGAGCAGTGCTGTACAGTGTCTTTGATGTACTGAGTCTGTTTCGGCCGCTATGTCCAGGGACAGATTTTCTTTAATAATTTTTAAGACCTTGTCCATTACAGACGTTGATCAGATGGATATTAAATTCTGTATACTAGGATTATTTTAATAATCGATTAATCGGTCGATTATTTTTTCGATTAATCGATGAATCGGATTAAAAAAAAAAAAAAAACTTTCTTCAATGTCTTTATTCAGAAATATAACATTAAATAACAGAGCAAAACAAGTGCTTACAATAAATGAATAATAATAAATAAAATTCATTATAAATTAAAATAACAAATTAAATAATAAAGAAAAATAAGTGCATCTCTGATGCAAACACTACATACAAACTCATTCACCCCTTTCTTTAGGAACTTTGCATTGCAATCCAAAAATGTTATTATGTCAACATGCTCCAGGCTAAAGCTGGCTCTCTTTTTAGAGACTATGGCCCTGTCCCACACGAACACGGGTATTTTTAAAAAACGTAGCTTTTTCTATGCGTTTTTGACCGTTCGTCACACGAAAACTGACTTTTTATTGCAAAACTCCTTCCAGGGTGAAGATTTTCAGAAACTCCATTTTCAGCGTTGTCGTGTGGACTGGGGAAAACGGAGTTTCTTGCTTGTAACGTCATTTGTGCGCCGTTATCTCCTTTGTTTACATGAGGCGATTTTGTGCAATAGCGGACGCAGCCAAAACAGTGCCAGCTGTAACACTGCTGACCGAACTTGTTACAAATCTACAAATAAATTTACAATTATTACTTTTTCATTACACTCAAGAACAGAGGCGCCAGAAAGCGCTATGGAGGTCACTACTATATCCATCACACCCACGAAGCAGTTCCCGCCCCCAGCGTCGCTGGTTTTGGACGAGACCCGGTCGGACCTCTTGTTGGTGGGATAGCTTTCAAAACAAAGTGGTTGTTGAAGAAGAATGGCGAGAAAATTTTCGCATGCATAAGACATTGCTGTTGTCGTTGAGTGAGCTGCTTTGCCGGCATATAGGACTGCTGGTTTGGCATTGCTCTTGACAGCGACTGCGCGCGTTTTTGCATTTTCATGTGGACGAAGTTTTTTGTTTAAACAGTGCTTGTGTGGACGGGATGTTTTTTATAAACGAATTTGAAAACCCCGGTTAAATAAAATACCCGTGTACGTGTGGACATAGCCTTAACGCTAACTTATTTTGAAGATTCCATGTCCGCGCCGGCTCCGCCTCGCTCCGTTCAATCGCTCGTGTTTTTTTCCAGCGCTGACCGCAAGTGCCACAAGTAACGTAAGCGGATATGATAAGCCGGGGGACACATAAATCATGCAACACAACGAATCGATAATGAAATTCGTTGTCGACGCTTTTAATAATCGATTATTATCGATTTTATCGATTCGTTGTTGCAGCCCTACTGTATACCTTTATATTATTTTGGTTTGTATGGGGATTTAAGTAACGAGATCTGTGAATGAATGGCGGCACGGTGCCTCGGTGAGTAGCATCGCCGCCTCACAGCAAGAACGTCCAAGGTTCAATCCCAGGGTGGAGTGCCCTGGGTCCTTTCTGTGTGGAGTCTGTATGTCCTCCCCGTGTCCGCGTGGGTTTACTCCGGGTACTCCGGTTTCCTCCCACAGTCCAAAGACATGCAAGTTAGGTTAATTGATTACACTAAATTGGCATGGTTTGAGTGTGGTCTCTGGCGACAGACGGAGCGATGCGTCGGCTGGAGTATTCTCGGTCGCATCGAATAAATGGCATTGGGCTGACCCCGCATCCGGCGGGAAAAGCGCCAGGAAAATGATGTTAATGATCTGTGAATGAATAATATCTGTGCGTAGAGCAATAATGCTGTGATAATAAGTCATTGATGTTGTGTTTTCTTGTTATTCTTCCAAGTGCCTAAAGATGGGACCGGTGTACTTTAACCTCTTGAAACCTCCTTAACCTCCTCGGAGCTCTGATTTTTTTTATGTATTAAAAACTGAGCACCATCTTTGAACAGGAGGTATTTTTGTTTTTGTGAAATGCTCAAGAGTGTCTACAAATGAGGACTAAGTTAAGCTAATGAAGTATGAGGTGTAACAAACTCAAAACATCCACAAGGTCTCAGTAGGTTAAAGTAGTACTTTAGATGTTTAAAGTGGTACTTTAAAGTAGTACTTCAGATGTACTTTAATATAGGGAAGAACTGGTTAGACAGGTAAGCATTTCTTCTTATGTTTATTTCTTTGGCACCATTCAGTGTTCACCTTTAGTTCACTTGGGAATTTACTTATTGTAAAACACATATGTTAAGACAAGTACTGTGACAACTGACAAGTAGTAGACCTGGAAAAAGTGTAAACCTTCATTTACCTTTATTTATACTGTAGAGCTATTGGGAAAGATGATGGAATGGATATATATTTACGAGCAAGTATATGCAAACTCCCACAACATCAAGCTCTGAAAAGTCAGTTCAAATGTAGTCAGTGCTCCATTGCCGCTTAGTAATGGGGCTAAAACTAAACTTTAGACTCTCGTCAATAAGTGCCTGTGTACGTTTTGGAGGATGCAGTGCCTAGACACCTTCAGTAACAAAAACCTGTGGAAGCAAACAAGACAGAGGACAGAAATGTAAGTGGGGCTAGATGGGACACATTTCTAGAAACACTTCCACCAATATAACTAATCTTTAACATGGAATCCAGTGGGGAAAATGAGCTGTGTAAATTGGGTTTAAAATATCATTAACAACATAGATGAAAGAACTGTGATATAAGTAGAAGGTGAAGCAGCCCAAAAAAGAGGAGAAGAAGCTGCTGTTAGGGGTGACAGAATAAAACGTGTGTGTTTCCAGATTGTATATGCATGTATTTTCATAGATACACTGGCAATAACAAATTTTTAACACACCTTACTTTTATAAAATATTAATATGAATTGTACAGAACTGAATAGGTCTCAGTTAACAAAGAATATTTGCGTTTACTTAGAAACAGAAGAAGGAGGTTGCAAGAGGTTAATGAAAAACATGTAGTACTTATTAGGAGTCGCTATCCGTCCACTAGTGGCCAGTAGTTGACCCGGTTTTGCGGTGTGAGCAGCAACAGCGAGTTTGTGTGTACTTCAGCCATTCCCGGGCTTATTATTGATTGAGTGGCGACACCTGTTGCTCAACCCATATAAGCACACTTTTGTGGCTTGCACGGTGTCGCTGCATTCCCCCATCAATACGCTTCACAAGCGATTGGCTCAGCCCCACGAACAGACGCATTCACTCAGCCTGTTCAAACGGCATTCCGAACTTTTGTCCGTTCTTTTGTTTATTTGTTAGGGACAGCGGGTACGTCTGCAGGTGTCAAGGTCGGCAGACAGAGGCTGCTTAGAGGCAGCCTTGGTAAGGTAGGGCCCTAGATAGGGTAGGGTCAGCTTTATGTTTATTTTCACTTTTATTTTGCCGGGCTCCTCTGGCTGTTCTCAGTCTTGCCCCCTCTGTCTCCGCTCTTACGCCGTCCCCCCTCCTTGCCGCGATCGGGGAAACCCTTTTATCCCTTTGATCGCACTTTAAAGAGGACGCAGAGATTTTCTGCCTCGTCTTCTTCACTCCCCGCGTCCGTGTCACACTTCAGTGAGCGTTCAGTGAGGCCGGGAGTAAATGTGGTACGCGGGAGCTCCGCGGGAGCTCCGCTCAGGTTAATGTACAGACCCGAAACGCCATCCGTACCACACTTCAATGAGCGTTTGGCCGGGAGTAAACGAGGTACACGTTCGCGGGAGCTCCGCTCAGGTTTATACGCGCTTCGCATGCGCAGACCCAAAACGCAGTCTGTACCACACTCCAGTGAGCGTTAGGCCGGGAGCAAACGTGGTACGCGTTCGCGGGAGCTTCGCTCAGGTTAATGCGCACTGCGCACGAGCAGACCCGTAACGCCAGTGGCGCAGCGGAGACAAGTCGTAAGCGCACGCTTTGAATAGCGGCACCGTACACGTACGGAGTGCACATTTGTTATTTATTATTTTGGATATTCTTTATCGTTTTCTTTTGTTTCTTTTATTATTTATATTTCAGTTCACTCATACCACCTGGAGCTAACTGCATTTGGGTCTTAAAACCTTTATATTTCATTTACACGGTTCGTCATCGTTTTTAATATGGCGAACCGTAACAGTATTCTCAACAAATGTACAGTGTTATTCATCCTTTTACCCTAATAACGTCTAGCCTCTTGTAACCTCCTTACCCTCCTCGGAGCTCTAATTTTTTTATGTATAAAAACTAAGCACGGTCTTTGAACAGGAGGCATTTTTGTTTTTGTTTTTGTGTAGCAAACCCAAGACATCATGTCCTCATGTAGGGACACAAGATTAATAAGCAATTTCGTTATTAAGGTCCCAATGGGTTAGTCACGTTTTAACCCAACTTCAGGTGAAACAGACTAGCAGTAGGTTTTAAAATCATAAAAATTATATAGGGTCACGGGAAAGCTGGCGCTAACCCGCAAACCTGACCAGGACTAAGCTGATAAGAAAATAAATGAATGAACGAATGTTACATCCCACCTCTGCCACTGCAACTGTTGGGTCCTTGAGCAAGGCCCTTAACTCACAGTTGCTTGGATTGTTTGACTGTATAAATTGCAAGGGGCTCTGGATAAGGGCGTCTCCTAAATGACGTAAATGTAAATGTAAATATATAGGGGTTGAATAATTGTGACATAACAGTATTAACCAAATACCCAGCTACTCTAAACAGCTACATCATTTATTTTATTTGATCATTTGCTGTAAATGATAAATAAAACACCAAGATCTAACTCTGTTGAAAATTTTAAAGTTATAAATCCTTACTTTCTTTGAGGGGGTTGAATATTTCTGATTGCAAGTGTATGGTCATATTTATTGGGATGAAAATGTATAAATGTCCAGACTATGTGGTCGCTGGCCAGGCATTGAAAAAACACATACTATGCAATTTGGAATTTTACATACTGTAAGTATTTAATTGTTTACAATAACCTGTTCTGGAATACTTTGCTCACATGTATGAAAAGGCAGGTGAATGAGATTTGTGTATGAACACTTGGTTAAATTTAAATGAAATCTTCTTCTTCTTCTTTTTCTTTCGGCTTCTCCCTTTATCAGGGGTCGCCACAGCGAGTTAAACGTTTCCACCTCACCCTGTCCTCTACGTCCTCTACTCTCACCCCAACTCCCTACATATCTTCATTTACCACAACCAAATAACTCCTCTTTGGTCTTTCTCTCCGTCTCTTGCCTGGCAGCTCCATCTCCAACATCTTCCTACGAATATATCCACTATCCCTCCTCTGCACATGACCAAACCATCTCAGTCTTCCCTCTCGAATTTTGTCTCCCAATTTTCCAACCTGTGCTGTCCCTCTGATGATCTCATTCCTAATCCTGTCCACCCTAGACACTCCTAAAGAGAACCTCAACATCTTAAGTTCTGCCACCTCCAGCTCTGCTTCCTGTCTCTTTGTCAGTGCCACGGTCTCGTAACCCATACAACAAGGCTGGTCTCACTACTCT
The DNA here is from genome assembly GCA_025084515.1 of Ancistrus triradiatus. Classification (NCBI taxonomy): domain Eukaryota; kingdom Metazoa; phylum Chordata; class Actinopteri; order Siluriformes; family Loricariidae; genus Ancistrus; species Ancistrus triradiatus. The sequence continues at coordinate 67,015 of JAJAGP010001161.1, forward strand.
CTTATAAATCTTTCCTTTCACTTTTGCTGCAACCCTTTTTGTCACACAGCACTTCTGACGGGGGGCACTCTTCTCCACCCATCCATCCTGCCTGTATTCTCTTCTTCTTCACCTCCTTTCCACAATCCCCATTTCCTTGGAGAGTTGATCCCAAGTACCTGAACTCCTGGACCTTTGTGTGACCACTGATCACTGTAGCCTGACTGTTCCACCTGCCTCCCTTTTCATTTACACACATGTATTCTGTCTTACTACAGTTGACTTTCATTCCTCTCCTTTCCAGATTATACCTCCACCTCTCCAAGTTCTCTTCTACCTGTTCCCTGTTCTCACTACAGATCACAATGTCGTCTGCAAACATCATAGTCTACGGCGATTCCTGTCTGACCTCATCTGTTAGTCTGTCCGTCACCAGAGCAAATAAGAAGGGACTCTGGGCCGATCCTTGATGCAGTCCCACCTCTACCTTGAAGCTATCTGTCACTCCTACAGCACATCTCCACCGCTGTCACGCTGTTTGCATACATGTCCTGCACTAATCTAACGTACTTTTCAGCCACTCGAGACTTCTCCATACACCACCACAGTTCCTCCCTTGGCACCCTGTCATAAGCTTTCTCCAAATCCACAAAGACGCAGTGTAGCTTCTTTCTGACCATCTCTATACTTCTCCATCAGCAGTCTCAAAACAAAAATCGCATCCATGGTGCTCTTCCTTGGCATGAAACCATACTGTTGTTCACACACCGTCACTCCTGTCTGAGCCGAGTTTCCACAAATCTTCATTGTGTGGCTCATCAACTTTATGGCCCCTGTAAGAGCCACAACTCTGTACATCACCCTTCTGCTTAAAAAAGGTACAAGTAAACTTTTCCTCCATTCCTCCGGATACTCTCATTCACCAGAATTCCATTGAATAATCTAGTCAAAAAAAACCACTCCCAGCTCTCCTAGGACTTTTCCATTTACCTCAAAACCGGTATGTCATCAAGTCCCACACTGCCTTTCCGTTCTTCATCCTTTTCAAGCTTTCCTCACTTCGTCCTCGCCTATCTTTGCTACATCAACCGTATCCACAATTTTTCACCCAATCCAACCTTCTTCATCCTTTTCATTTTCTACATTCATCAACTCCTCAAAATACTCACTTCCATCTTGTCCCTCACCCTCTCTCACCTGTCCAGTACTTTTCCATTCAATTCATTGATCACCCTGGACATGCTGCAACGTCCTTTCCCGCTCTATCTCTCTGTCTCGCCAGCAGATATAACTCCTTCTCTCCTTCCCTATTGTCTAACCTTTCATATAACTCATCATAGGCCTTCTGCTTGGCCTTTGCTACCTCCCTCTTTGCCTCCTTTGTACTCCTGCCTACTCCCTTTTAGTCCTGTTCCCTGTCCCATTTCTTCTTTGCTGACCTCTTTCTCTGAATAAACCTCCTGCCCACTTCCTCGTTCCCACCACCAGGTTCCTTTTCATCTTTGCCTGTCCAGAAGACACACCCAGTACCTTTCCTACCTGTCTGTCTAATTACTGTTGCTGCTACTACCCCAGTCCATCTGGGAGCTCTTTTCCTACCACCCAAAGCCTTTCTCAGCTCCTCTCTGAATTCCTTACAACATTCTCCCTTTCTCAACTTCCACCATTTGGTCCTCTGCTCTGCCTTTGTCCTCTTCCTCTTCCTAACCACCAGAACGCCATCCTGCACACCCACCATCCGATGCTGCCTAGCTATACTCCTCCCCTGCCACTACCTTACAATCACCAATCTCTTTTTAAGCAACCTCTTCTACATAGGATGTAGTCTACCTGTGTGCTCCTCCCTCCACTCTTATAGGTCACCCTATGCTTCTCCTTCTGTTGGAAATATGTGTTAACCACAGCCATTTCCATCCTCTTTGCAAAATCCACCACCATCTGTCCTTCTAGGTTCCTATCCTTAACCCCAAACCTGCCCATCACTTCCTCATCTCCTTTATTACCTTCACCAACATGACCATTGAAATCTGCACCAATCACCAGTCTCTCCTCCCTGGGAATGCTCTCAACCACTTCATCTAACTCCCCCCAGAATCTCTCTTTCTCCTCTAATTTACAGCCAACTTGTGGAGCATAGCCATATTATCCTATCTGACACCCTTTTCACCTCAACGACATTCTTTACATAATCCTCCTTCAGGACCACACCAACTCCATTTCTCTTCCTATCCACACCATGGTAGAACAGTTTAAACCTTGCACCAATGCATCGAGAATTGCTACCCTCCCACTTTGTCTCCTGCAAACACAACACATCGACCTTTCTCCTCTGCATCATATCAGCCAGCTCTCTACCTTTCCCTGTCATCGTCCCTACATTTAGGGTTGCTACCCTCAGTGCTATATTCTGGAACCTCCTGATTTCTCTCTGTCTCCTCACACGCTTCCCTCCTCTTTGTCTTCGGCAAACAGTAGTCCAATTTCCGCTGGTACACTGTTTGCTACCAGTACCAGTGGCGGTCGTTCTTAAATAATAAATAATAAATTTAAATGAAATCAATCAGACATTTCTTTTTTTAAGTGCAGGTGAACAAATTTCACAAGAGAAAGCCAATACCTACTTGATTTTCTGAGATTAGGATATAGGCCAAGTCTGTTAATCAGTAGAGCCTGCTCCAGTTGACACAAATGGACTGATGTAATCAGTTCAAACATAACCATGATTACAAGCCAACACTACACCCTGCCAGCATTCTCTTGACAGCATTCACAGGATGATCCTAATGAAGTATTGACCTAAATATCTAGGTCACCCTGGTCTTCTTTCTCATGTTTTTTCATCTAAACCCTATGGAAGTCTCCCCATAAACTATAGTTTAACTTCACTCTCCACTCTTATGATAAGAAAATTGAGACACATTTGGGTACAAATAAGAGATGTACTGAAATGTTGGTCAACAAAAATGATCAGCCAAAGAATGTAAAACTTTAATTTCAAAAATACAATTTTTGACCAAAAAGAGGTTAACACCATGCTTAGCAAAGAGCAGAGATAGCAAAAAAATTGTGCTTAGGGAATAAATGGCTTAAGTCTGGTACAAAAACAAAATCTGAAAGCTAATGGCTTCCCCTAGGAAATGAGAGAAAGGCGAGAGGAATCAATAGGAATGTGATCTTATAATGGGTCTGGGGGGTGAGGGTGTAAGCAAGTCTGTAATGTGACTTTGTGTTTTGGCCAATAATTTTTATTTCAGTACAGTACTAGTACATACACATTTTATACTCTTGATATGTAATATTTGATCAATACAAAAATTGCAGGCTATATAACCTCTTGCAACCTCCTCACCCTGCTTGGAGCACTGTTTTATTGGAGCACTGTTCTATTTTATGTATATAAAACCTGAGCACCGTCTTTGAACAGGAGGTATTTTTGTTTTTGTGAAATGCTCAAGAGTGTCTACAAATGAGGACTGAGTTAAGCAGAATGAAGTATGAGTTGTAGCAAACCTCATGTGGGGGAACGCGAAGCCTCAGGACGTTAATGAATAAGAATTAATTCATAGGAATGATTCATGCTATTAATAATTTCCCATAATAAGAACAGTTTTCTGACTTATTCACAGTCTGACAGCATTTGGGTGTCATCACGTCTTTGTGTCATAGAGAAGATGCATATTTAGGCTTATATATGAAATAGATTATATGTAGAATTGTCCATGTCACTCCCATTAAGTACTGAACTTGAACAGCACACATGCACATCACGACTGTTGTGTTTGTTTTTTATAACATTAACTGTATTATTTTAAATAAAATTTAAATGTCAGGTCAATTACCTTGGATAGAGTGAGGTTGTAATCTTGCAAGCTTCAAGCTTCAAGTGAAGTAATAAAGTAAACCACAAAATTATTTTTTATTGTTTTGATTCTTTGATTCTTTCATCTGTTTATGTCTGTAGGAGTGAGAGCAAAAATCATATTTGAATATTAATACTCATTTACTCAATACTCAATACTCAATACTTCTGTTCTGATCCAAATTTTCCATGGGACTGTTAAATGTGGGCTTCATTCATTTTGACCTTCGTCTTGTAGTAGTGTTTTAATTGAACCAACATTCACCAATAGCTGATGGGCAAGGGATTACTTTGGCAAACCTTTATAAAGCACCACAATACAGAGTTACATTTACAAATGCCACTTAAAATGTTACTGTACAAAAAACAAGCCTTATGTTAACCATGTCCTAAAACGGCATTGACATCTGGGATGGACCATCACGCAATGGAAACGTGTATTGTGGTCAGACAAATCAGTATTTCAGATCTTTTTTGGAAGAAATGGACACCGTGTGACTAAAGTCATAGAATATCCAGGACCATCCAGGCTGTTATCAGCAACAAGTCCAAAAGCCAAGTCCAAAAGCCTGTCATGGTATAGGGTTGTGTCAGTGTCTTTGACAAAGGTCATTTTCACATCTGTGAATGCATCATTAACCTCTTGCAACCTCCTTACCCTCCTCGGAGCTCTGATTTTTTTCATGTATAAAAACTGAGCTCCATCTTTGAACATGAGGTATTTTTGTTTTTGTGAATTGCTCAAGAGTGTCTACAAATGAGGACTGAGTAGAATCAGAATAAAGTATAGAGGTGTAGCAAACCCAAAATATCATGTCCTCATATGGGGACGTGAGGTCTCAGGAGGTTAATGCAGAAAAGTACACTGATATTATAGAGCAACTTAAGCTGCCTTCAAGACAACATCTTTTCCAGTGACATCCATGCATTTTCCAAGCCAAATTGGATAAATTTAGGACTGAAATATGTATCTCCCTTCCAGGCTTTCTTGGAGGAACATTATTTTAAAACATTTCAATAATTTTGTCATGGATTTGTTGATGAACTGGGCATCATCTGCCCATCTTTACTCCTAAAATACTCAGACTTTCGTGGATACTGCATTTGTACCAAATCATGATTATAATTACCTGCTGACCAGTGTTAATTTTGTTGATGAATGATTTTCGTCACAGTTTTCGTCAATGACCTTTTTTTCTAAGAAAACAACAAAAAACTTTTGTCAACTAATAAAAATGAGACGAAAATGTTTGGCAGAGATGACAAGTTAGGAAAAGATCCAATCATAACTTGAGTATATGTGGAAAGGCGGGATGAGTTGGGTAGCAATCCAATCAGTAATGCGTAAGACAGTAATGCGGTAATCCAGTCAGTATTGCGGTTTGATCTGACCCCACCCGGGAAGACCGTACTAGCTCTTGGGTGAAAGAGGAGAGTCGATATACAGGCACATTACTCATTTGATATCAAGGAAAACAAGACTCTTTGTAAACCATGTGGGGCGCCATCTCCGGTAAATATACGACAACGTTTAAACAACATCTGCAGGCATTTAAAGTAGGCCTTAATATATGCTTTCAGTTCGTGACCCGGATATATTTTAACTTTGTCTGAAAAGTGTTCATATTATATTTTATAGTAAAGTATTTATAATATTCGGGTAACATGACTCGTTTTATACTGTAATTATGAATAAATGCATATAGAGCGTGCACATATATCCGATCTTACATGTTTAATAAAGCTCATAATATATCATTTATACTAACTTGATTCTATTCTACAATATCTCATGAGCATCCACACCGAGTTTGAAGCAGATCTTTGATGGAAGTTATGAGTTTTGGTGACCACTTTACTGTGTATAGTTACTATAATGCATGCATATAGACCTGAGCTTATATCTCAATTAGATCTTACAATATATCATTCATTCCAACTTGATTCTCTTCTAGAATATCTGCTGAATGTCCACACCGAGTGTGAAGCAGACCTATGGTGGAAATTTTGAGTAATAACCACTTTAATGTATACTTTTATTATCAATGCATGCATGTATATGTTTCATCATAAAAGGGAAATGTTAAAAAAGCATCTACCATATTTTTTGGACCATAAGGCGCACTTAAAACCCTTTAACTTTCTCAAAAATCGACAGTGCGCCTTAAAATGCGGTGTGTCTAATGTATGAATTAATTCTGGTTGCACTTTCTGACCTAGAACCGATTGTAGATGGTATATGGCGCTCATAAATCTGTCAAAATATTTTAGCACGGCCTTGGTAAGTTACGAAGTTTACGGCAACCGTAGTGCGCATCATCGCAAAGTAATACGGTCTGTGCTTCAGCATTAGGGTACCTGCATTCATTCATTCATTTTCGAAGCGGATTTCAAACTCAACGCTATAAGTCACGCAGGACAACATGGACATAGAGCAGCTGCGAGAGAATTCAACATTAACGAATCAATGATACGGAAGTGGAGGAAGCAAGAAGACGCCCTGCGCCAGGTAAAGAAGACCAAACTGAGTTTCCGACGGAACTTAAGAGTTTCGTTTCATTTCATGCGCCTTATAACCCGGTGCACTTTATGTATGAAAATAAATCCGTTAGCAGTCGATCATTGATATCGCGCCTTATAACCCGGTGCGCTTTACAGCCCGAAAAATACAGTACATATTGCAACGTTTACATTTCATATTTTAGTCAACTAAAGCTACTGTAGACTATAATGTTATTATAATTAGTCAACAAAAACAACACTAACACTAAAAACAATTCAGATAGCTAAATTATGAATAAAAACTAAATTACATTTTAGTCAAAAGACTATAACTAAAACTAAATTAAAATTTGCTGTCAAAATTAATACTGATGTTGACATTACCTGTTTGAAATCATATAATTAATTACTTTTGTACCTCATTACTGTCACGGTTCGCCATCGTTTTAAAAAAAAAGAGAAAAAAAAAGATTGTGACGAACCGTGTAAAAATAACTTGGTTGGGACCCAAGTGCACTTAGCTCCAGTTGGTAGTGATAACTGAAATAAAACCAAAATGAGAAAAATAAATGATCTCGAAGATCTAAATAACTAAAGAAACTAAATAAAAGAAGCTGCACGCTGTAAGCGTAGAGATCTGTTATCCACCTGTTATCCTCCGATTGCGCAACAAGCGCTTCGGGTCTGCGCATGCGCAGCGTGCGAAACCCGATCGGAGCTTCCGTGAACCAGCTACGCTCGATCGCAGCTCAAACGCGGCCACGGGAGCATACCACGGTCACGGGGAATGAAGAGGACATGATTATACACACAGTGTCCCCTTCAAGCGTGAAGGGGGGGTCACGGCATGAAGAAGGGACGGCGGGAGTGAGGCTCAGAGCTGCAAGTGCAGCTCGGTGAAAGTAAAATGATAAATAAAAGAAAACGCTGACCCTACCCTATCTAGGGCCCTACCGTTACTGAACTGCCTGACATACTGAACTGACGTGGCAGCCCACGTCTGGAGGTCTTGATACCCCCAGGACGATACCTTTGTCCCTCAAAAATAAATGAAACAGAAAAGAAATGAAAAAGCCGTCTGACGAAGGCAGGCAGCAGCGAGCTCGTCTGTGTGCTTCAGATGCCGGGTGCCTTCGTGAAGCTCGAGGTTGCACATGAGAAGCGCAGAGCGCAGAGCGAATAGTGATGCAGCGACACCGAGCCAGCCACCAAGGTGCGCTTATATGGGGTGAGCAGCAGGTGTCACCAATAAATAACTAATAAGCCCTGTAAGAGCTGATACACACACAAACGCGCTGTTGCTGCTCAAGTCGCCAAACCGGATCCACTACAGGCCACTAGTGGCCAGATAGCAACCCCTGACAGTACCCCCCCCCCCCCCCAAGGGGCGTCGACCCCTAAGCGCGACAAAGACCTCCCCGGCCTGTCTCACCCCCGCTCAGGGTTGAGCGTGTGGCGCCAGCAGACCGGAATGACCCTGAAATAGTGGCTGAAGAGGAGGGCGGGGCACGTGAGAGCCGGTCCAACGCCCCGACAGGCTTTGGCAAACAACCAGGATGACTCAAGGGCAGAGCTCAAGGGCTCAGAGACCGACCTTTGCAGCTGAGGCACGGGGGTCAGGGCCAACAATCACAGTGCAGGAGTAGGTCTTTCAGACCGAGGCACAGGGGTCGGCAGCAACGACCGGTGTGCTGTATGCCCTGCGTGGAGCCTGAATGCTCAGACGCGGGGCTCACAGGCGCAGTGAGCTCCTGCACGGGGCCAGGCGGCAGCAAAAAACCCAGTGTGGAGCTTGATTGCTCAGACACGGGGTCATCAGGCGTGGCGAGCCCAAGTACAGAGCTAGGGGGCGCTGACAGCCCAAGTTCAGGGTTAACGGGCACGGCGAGCTCGAGAACTTGAGTTGCTCAGGTTCACAGCTAGGCGGCGCTATGTGCCCAAGTACGAGGTCAATGGGCGCGGCGAGCTCTGGAATGGAGCATAGTTGCTCAGGTTCATAGCTAGGTGGCGCTGAGTGCCCAGGTACGAGGTCAACGGGCGCGGCGAGCTTTGGAACGAAGCATAGTTGCTCAGGTTCACAGTTAGGCGGTGCTAAGTGCCCAGGTACGGGGTCAACGGGCGCGACGAGCTTTGAAACGGAGCGTAGTTGCTCAGGTTCACAGCAAGGTGGCGCTGAGTGCCCAGGTACGGGGTCAATGGGCGAGGCGAGCTCTAGTGCTGAGGCAGGGGGCGCTGTAGCGCACAGCTGCTTAAGAAACGCCGATCGGGTCGAGATCTGCTCTAATAAAGCGGACAGTCTGGAGGCGGGCTGGACCTCCGTGACCTTAATAGACCTCCCCCTGGCCTGGAGAAGCCGGGATTCGGCCTCCATGGCCAAGTCATAAATCAATCAAGGAAGGCGGATCGAGTCAATCAAGCTCGTCCTGTATTTCCTCGTTGAGAGCGAGCGAAAAGAGGGTCACTAAGGCCCGGTCATTAAACCCGGAGGGGCCGGCTAGGGCATTGAATTCCCCCACAAACTCTGACACCGACCTGGAACCTTGCCTGAGATCATGGATCCCAGGGGGTCTCAGAGACTTGACTCGTGGCCGAGGGGCCATCCCGATGCGAGGGATGCAGGTAGAGGCAGGGTCAAACCCAAATTCCAGGTCACTTGCTGCAACAGGTGGCAAAGGGTGAGGCCGGGGAGGGAATCGATGCCGTCTGCGTCGGGAACTGGGTGGTTCTACCAGTTCTGGGAGCCAAAAGTAGGCCACCCCAGTATTAAGGTAGCTTACCGGGCCACCAAATGCTAGCCGGAAACCGGGTAGCGAAATACGCCGGCAGCGGTAAGTGGGGGCCTCCATACTGGAGGTCCAGGAGCTAACGCTAGGTCCCTTTACTGGTCGCTGCATTCTGTCACGGTTCGCCATCGTTTAAAAAAAAAAGAGAAAAAAAAAAAGATTGTGACGAACCGTGTAAAAATAACTTGGTTGGGACCCAAGTGCACTTAGCTCCAGTTGGTAGTGATAACTGAAATAAGACCAAAATGAGAAAAATAAATGATCTCCAAGATCTAAATAACTAAAGAAACTAAATAAAAGAAGTTACACGCCGTAAGCGTAGAGATATTTTATCCACAGCACGCTCACGCATGCGCAGTGCGCGAAACCCGATCGGAGCATCCGCGAACCAGCGTCGCTCGATAGCAACCCCTGACAATTACTAAACCTAAATTGCCCGTCCCACTTTTTTTGGAATGTGTTGCAGGCCTGAAATGCAGGAATGGATGTTTATTAACAAATGAAATGAATTTGACCATAAAAAAAAAACTTAAATATCCTGGGTCCATGCTGCTTGCAATGAAATAAGTCAAAGTAAATGTAAGAAACACTACACATTCAACACTGTCCCAACTTTTACTCATTTGGGGTTGTATAAACAGTATACAATGGGGCCAAAAAGTATTTAGTCAGCCAATGATTGCGTGTCACCCCCAGCTCCAGCGCGCACCGCCAAATGCGTGAACCTATCGGGAAGCCCCGCGTTCAGATTAATGATCGCCTACAGCTGCGAGGCTTCCCATATAAGCGGGCGCGCTCAGAGCTGTGGCGCGGATTATTGACAATGTTCCACGCCGGTCACGTCCCTACGCACCGCGCCTCATCTCGCGTCCCTACGCGCCTCGCCGCTTATCGCGTCCCTTCGCTCCACGTCCCTCCATTCCGCGTCCCTTCCAGGTATCGTGCCGTTTGACCTATTTCCCTGTTGTGTTTAGTTTCCACCTGTTTTGCGGCCTCGGTCCCGTTTATGTTCCACACCCGTTTTCGGTTCCCTTTCTTTTCTGTTCGCTGTGTCTCCCTTATTTTGTTATATAATAAATAAAACCCCTTTATTTGGAACCTGCGTTCGTCTCCTCGTTCCTCTCGCCTCCGGGCGTTACAGAATAATCCGCCGTAAAACATGGAGACGGCAGGTTCCCCTACCTCTCCGTTTTTTCTCGGCCATTTCAATGGCAATCCTGCCTCCTGCCGGCCGTTCGTTGAACGGTGCAGGTATTGTTTTGAGACCTTTTCTTTTGACTCCGAGTATGCCAAAGTCTCCTTTTTGGTTCTCCACCTTGCCGATGAAGCCCTCATCTGGGCCACCCAACTTTGGCCGATGCTCAAGGCAGGAACCTCACAAGAGTTCCTGGAGACGCTGGAGTTTAGCTTTGGCTCCCCACGGGCTTGTATGGGCATCAAAGCCACTGGTTGTGAACCCGTTCGCCCTGTCCGGCCTGCCTTGATTGGTAAAGTGCTGGATCATCAGCTTGCCACCAGCCGGCCTGCCCAAGTCAGGCGTCTGCCTGCGCTCATGATACCCGGACCTCTAGTTCTCGGTGCTCGTACCTCTAATCGCTCTAGTCTCGCCTCAGAACCTCTAGTTATCGGTACTCGTACCTCTAATCGCTCTAGTCTCGCCTCAGAACCTCTAGTTCTCGATACTCGTACCTCTAGTCTCGCTTCAGAACCTCTAGTTCTTGATAGTTGTCATGCACCCACTCCTGCACCACGGACATTCGTGCCCGCACCTGCACCGCGGACCTTTCCGACTCTCTGCTCTCCGACCCCACGTCGTCAACGTCTCTGCTCCTTCTCAAGCACCACGTCCGTCCACGACTCTGCTCTCAAGCACCACGTCGTTCCATGACTCTGCTCGGCAGCCTCACGTCGTCCACGACTCTGCTCGGCAGCCTCACGTCGTCCACGACTCCGCTCGGCAGCGTCGCCTCGTCGACTCAGCTCGGCAGCCTCACGTCGTCCACGACTCAGCTCGGCAGCCTCACGTTGTCCACGACTCAGCTCGGCAGCCTCACGTCGTCCACGACTCCGCTCGGCAATGATGGCCTGTTGCCTGAGTGAGGAGGCAAAAGAGTCGAAGAGGATCAACGCCGAGATCGACAAACAGCTTCGCCGAGACAAGAGAGACGCACGGAGAGAGCTCAAACTTCTCCTCCTGGATGGTGGCAGTAGAATGGCTTGTACTGATACCCTAGAGAGACTCAATGTGACACACATCTAGTGGAACTCCCTTTGAGAAGAACAGAAGCTGTTGTAGCAAAGGTACGGGCGAGAGTGGAAAGAGTACATTCATCAATCGTCGACTCAGCTCTCAAGCGTCGCCTCGCCGCCTCTGCTCGCCAGCCGCCTGACTGCTGGCGGTCTCCTCCTGGGGTCCGCCCGGCACGGCGACCCTCTGAGGTGACCATGCACCTGGGGGTCCCTTTTTGGAGTCCTAGCTCCGACTCGGACTCTGTGGGGGGGGGGCTCTATCACGCCCAGCTCCAGCACGCGCTGCCAAATGCGTGAACCTATCGGGAAGCCCCGCGTTCAGATTAATGATCGCCTACAGCTGCGAGGTTTCCCATATAAGCGGGCGCGCTCAGAGCTGTGGCGCGGATTATTGACGATGTTCCACGCCGGTCACGTCCCTACGCACCGCGCCTCATCTCGCGTCCCTACGCGCCTCGCCGCCTATCGCGTCCCTCCGCTCCGCGTCCCTTCCAGGTATCGTGCCGTTTGACCTATTTCCCTGTTGTGTTTAGTTTCCACCCATTTTGCGACCTCGGTCCCGTTTATGTTCCACACACGTTTTCGGTTCCCTTTCTTTTCTGTTCGCTGTGTCTCCCTTATTTTGTTATATAATAAATAAAACCCCTTTATTTGGAACCTGCGTTCGTCTTCTCGTTCCTCTCGCCTCCGGGCGTTACATTGCGCAAGTTCTCCTACTTAGAAAAATGAGAGAGGTCTGTAATTTTCATCATAGGTACACTTCAACTATGAGAGACAAAATGAGAAAAAAAATCCAGGAAATCACACTGTAGGATTTTTAAAGAATTTAATTGTAAATAATGGTGAAAACAAGTAATATTTGGTCAATCCCCACAAGAAAAGCCAACATTTTCTGCTGGCAAATTTCTCACAGACCTGTAACTCCTTCTTGAAGAAAGCTCTTCTGTCCTCCACTCGTTACCTGTATTAATGGGACCTGTTTTGACCTCGTTATCTGTATAAAAGACACCTGTCCATAGCCTCAAACAGTCACACTCCAAACTCAACCATGGCCAAGACCAAAGAGCTGTTGAAGGACACAAAGAAGAAAATTGTAGACCGGCAGCAGGCTGGGAAGAGTGAATCTACAATAGGAAACAGGTTAGTGTGAATAAATCAACTTTGGGAGCAATTGTAAGAAAATGGAAGACATATAAGACCATTGATAATCTCCCTCAATCTGAGGCCCCACGCAAGATCTCATCCCATGGGGTCAAAATGATCATGAGAACGGTGAGCAAAAATCCCAGAACTACACGGAGGGACCTGATGAATGACCTGCAGAGAGCTAGGACCAAATTAACAAAGGCTACCATCAGTAACACACTACACCAAGAGAGACTCAGATCCTCAGATCCTGTGTCCCCCTGCTTAAGCCAGTACATGTCCAGGCCCCTCTGAAGTTTGCCAGAGAGCATATGGATGATCCAGAGGAGGATTGGGAGAATATCATGTGGTATAATATCAGAACATTTTGGTAAAAACTCAACTCATTGTGTTTGGAGGAAGAAGAATGCTGAGTTGCATACCAAGAACACCATACCTACTGTGAAACATGGCGGTGGAAACATCATGTTTTGGGGCTGTTTTTCTGCAAAGTGGACAGGATGACTGATCCGTGTTAAGAGAAGAATGAACGGGGTCATGTATCGTGAGATTTTAAGCCAACACCTTCTTCCATCAGTGAGAGCATTGAAGATGGAACATGGCTGGGCTTTCCAGCATGACAATGATCGAAACACACCGCTCGGCCAACAAAGGAGTGGCCCCATAAAAAGCATTTCAAGGTAGTGGAGTTGCCTAGCCAGTCTCCAGACCTCAAGCCCATAGAAAATTTGTGGACGGAGTTGAAAGTCTGTGTTGCCAAGCAACAGCCCCAAAACATCACTGCTGTAGAGGAGATCTGTATGGAGGAATGGGCCAAAATACCAGCTACAGTGTGTGCAAACCTGGTGAAGACTTACAGGAAACGTTTGACCTCTGTCATTGCCAACAAAGGTTCTGTTACAAAGTTTTGAGTTGAACTTTTGTTATTGACCCAATACTTATTTGTCAGAGGTCCTACTAACCGATGCTAGAGGGCAGCGTTGGCCTAGTTTGTACGGTAGGATCTCTGGCAGCTTCCGCAATCGCGCATGCCTGTCTGTAAGCTACGCGTTTGCGGCAGATTCGCAACACCTGCTATTCTGGCTATTTAAGAGCCTTGCCAGTCTTAGCGGGTGTTGCACCATTCAACCTCCAAGGCGATCATGCCCCACGATCGCCGCCACGGCTGGAAAGTGCAATCGCTATTTCGCTGCGTGTATTTCGCTGCGCTATTTCTCATTTTATTATTTTTGTTAGGGAGAGTGGACAAACTGGGTCCGACGCAGGCTTGCTCAGCACCGTGCATGAGCTGTGCACGCGCCCAGCTCCACACCCCCCTTTCTCAGTTCACTTTTTCCACCTGGAGCTAACTGCGATTGGGTCCCAAACCATTTATATTTTATTTTTCACGGTTCATCATTTCGTTTAAATATGGCGAATCGTAACATTATTTTCCACCATAATTTACAATTAAATTCTTTAAAAATCCTACAATGTGATTTCCTGGATTTTTATTTTCACATTTTGTCTTTCATAGTTGAAGTGTACCTATGATGAAAATTACAGACCTCTCTCATATTTCTAAGTAGGAGAACTTGCACAATCAGTGGCTGACTAAATACTTTTTTGCCCCACTGTAATTAAACTCGTTGGTTTAGGGGTTTAGGATACACTCAACATTAGTTGGTTGGTAGGACCTCTGACAAATAAATCGGGATGCACCTGTACTTGAAGAAATTTGGAAGAAATTGAAACCTCTTGGGTTATCATTAACAACTTTCTGCCTCATTTAGCTTGCCATATATGAAGGCCATTTACTATTAATAAAAAATCTTAAACCAGCATCCATCCTGATGCAGACTAGACTGAAAGGATGAATATTTAATATGGCTGTTACTGCTGCATGTTAAAAGAACACTGTGTTACTATAAGAAAACTGTTGTTGGGCAAAAATATACTGGACTTTTTCTAATGCACAATGTCAAACCATGTAAGACAACCCAGAGGAAAGAAATTCTCTAAATGAGATCTTAAGTTTGTCTCATTTATTTCTCCTAGACATAATTAAGACGTGTTTGAGATTTAAGCTTATTTCTCCTGTTTCTTAAATTCATCTTAAGTTTGTCTCATCTCAGATTTGTCTCATCATGCAAAACATAAGAAACATTTGAGATCTCATAATTGGCTTTTTTCGGTCTCTTCTAACAAGTCAAAGTTCACCTTATTGTTGACTCGTAACAAGAAATCCATAAGAAACAGCGAATTCCCAATTTTCTGAATATACCTTGATAAACTTATCTGTCATTACTGATAAAGACGGGACTGGGAAGAAAAAGGAAAAGGGCAATGAAGAGGGTGAGGGGGGGAACGGGGTAGAGGGCAAGCGAGAAGGAGGGAAGGGAGGAGAGGAATTGGAGAGAACAAGAAATCCATAAGAAACAGCGAATTCCCAATTTTCTCAATATACCTTGATAAACTTATCTGTCATACTCAAATCTATTTATTTTGAGAAAGTAATTCTAAATAAAATCACAATTCAAATCTCCATATGTGTATATTAAAGTACACAAGTTTATTTTCTGCACAATTTACTTTTACTTACAGGTGTAGATAAGGCAACAATAAAAGTATCCAAAGAAAAACTAAAAAAAACTAAACACAATTTCAAATATTTGCTTCCATGTTCTATCAGAGCCAATTCTATTCTGTTGCTCTTCATGCTTGTGTTCTTAGTTCTATTACAAAACATTCAAGAATGAAATGTTAAACTGTCACTGTGTTCCCTGACAGTATGATGGACTTAAATTAAAATAGAATTAAAATTATTCAATGCGTGACTCACTCTCAGATTCATCACTCATTCTCTCGCATTGACTTATTCCACACAAGCAACTCCATTATACTGCATATATGAAAATCTACAATCCATCCAACAGTAAGCTCTGATCATGCCTCAATTACTTTTCATTTTAGTGACATACAAAAAACTACAACCAGGCCAAGATGATGATTTAATACATCACTCATCAAAGACAAAGAATTCAATATTCAAACATACAAATAATTCAATTAATTCAATAAAAAATCATTCATAGGACACACATTACTCAATACAAAATGTTCAAATGGGATTTGGTAATTTTCAAGTATATGTACACAGTGCGTAACCAACAAAACTTACGACTACTTTCACTCGTTCTAGACTTGCAGACTAGTCCACAAATTCTGGGGAAAAGCAACTTCAAAATGATCTCTGTGTCTGGGGAGCAACATTCCTATGTCACCCTCCGTATGTCTATTAAGAAACCTCTCAGTGGTAGAATCACTAATTGAAAGCACAATTCCATTACTTATATTGTTAAGTATAGCAGCAACAACAACAACAACAAAAAATTCCTCTTAAATTGGAAAGATAAAAAAAATTATCTAACACAATGGATCAATCTATTAAAAGAGCACCTAGCCTCAGCTGCAAATCAAAACAATTAGGCAGTTTAATCTAGTCTTCTCAATAACGAATGAATTCAATAGTGAATTTTGTAGTAGTGGCCCTATAATGTAATTAAAAAAGCAACTTGCACTCTCTCAAATGCAAATTTGTTAGCAAAATGTACATTATGATTTTTTTTCTCACTGTCTCTGTATATTGTTTGTAGGCATAAATGTATGCATTTATATTTAAACTTTCACTCGGTATATTAAACATTGAACAGATGACACTGATTGAGTAAGGAGTAGTATACACAGTATCAGTGTGCAGTGCTGTGAATTATTATTATCAGTATTATTATGTTTTTTCCTCCCACCCTATCCTGTATACTGTCTGTCAGTCATTATTATTTTGTGTAGCTTGTCTTACTTTTCACCTTATTCGGTTGTCCTGTGTACTGCCTGTTTGTTGCCATTATTACTGTCGTTTTTTTTTCTTTTTTACCTTGCTTATTTGTCTTGCGTATAGCTTGTCTTTCACAATTATTTTGTCTATATGATGTTATTTTTGTAATTAAAAATAAAATTATTCTATTTATAGTCAAAACTGTGAAGAATAGTTCAAAACGGGTTAAACCATTAAAGTCCACAGAATGAACTGCAACCTTTAAACCTAAAGACAGCACGGAGCGTCTGAGTGATGCCCTCCATTTGACTATTGGTCAGAACCAGCTCATTAGCATACTGTGGTAACAAACATGGCGGATACTGCGGCTTGTAAGGGAAAGCGGTTTTCTTACTTATTGGTAATTAAATACTTCATATACTCGCCTAAACTGGATTGGTAAACATTCTGTTTTAAACATGTACATAGTTTACGATAAAGGACTTAACTTTTGGTAACATCTTAGAAGTTTGCGCGTTTTTGAACGCCAGCACGCGCGAGCTTAGCTAACGGTCCGGTGCTCAGTCACAGAGTGAGTTACTGCTGCCGCAGAGCTTTATTCTCCTCACGGCCGCTGCTGTTCTGTGGCTGGAATCGTAGTTTGGTAAGTATTTTTTGAAGTTATTATTGTTATTTTAACATTTTAATTCGTTTTTGTGATAATAAAAACTTTATTGTAGTTTTCAGACCAAATGCTATGCTAGTTTCTGTTGGTAGCATAATGTTAGTCAGAGTTTGCTTTGCCCATAACTTGGATTGTAGAGCAGCTCCAAAAGAGAAACGTTAAGTCCGCTAATGTACATTACATTTACATATATATTTTTAGCTGTACTGAATGTTAGCACCTGATGCACCTTTTGTTTTTGTTTTTTTATATTTTGCAGGTTAACGTTAGCATGCGCATTCGGTGACCTAGCTATCTGCAGCCTTTCAGGTGATATTATTAGCTAGTCTATCATGACCAAAAACAAAGTGATAAATTAACTGTATTTTTTTTTTCAATTAAGTCTATAGGAATAAAGTGTGGAATAAGGTTGAAGTTTTTCTGCACTTTCACTGCAATGCTTCTTTTGTTATGTTTGAAGGATTTGCACAAAACACATTTTCATGAACTTTGTTTTTATGTTTTCTGTTGAATAAACAGAACAATACAATAAACATCAAGTCCATATTATGATTAATATGATCTTTATTAGATGTTTGCACCTTAGCCTGTATTGTGCTAAGGTTTTACACAGGTGTGGAAAAATGCTGCAGAGTAATAATGCTTTCAAACATTGAAGTGTTAGTAGTTTATTTTTGTCAGTTAACAACATGCAAAGTGAATGAACAAAAGAGATTTGGTGTAACCACCCTTTGCCTTCAGTTCTTCTAAGTACACTCGCACACAGTTTGTGAAGGAACTTGGCAAGGAGGTTCTTCCCAATTCTTCACAATTCTTCCATGAAGACCACTTCTGACCAGACTTCTCAGAACAGTCAATGGGTGTGTCAGTGCCCCACTGGTTTCTGCCACTTCTGCCACTGCTGGACATCTTCCAGTTTTTAAGGGAAGTAAGCATGAGGTGCCTGACCACTGCATCTACGGTCCTCAGCATTGCCCATTTCTTTGTACTTTTTCAAATG
Organism: Ancistrus triradiatus; assembly: GCA_025084515.1. NCBI lineage: Eukaryota > Metazoa > Chordata > Actinopteri > Siluriformes > Loricariidae > Ancistrus > Ancistrus triradiatus. The sequence continues at coordinate 85,012 of JAJAGP010001161.1, forward strand.
AGCTTTAACCTCCAGTCTACTTTGAAATTCTTGCCTGGGCGAAACCTTGCTGATGCAGTATACCTACCATGTGTCTTGTTACTGTGCTCAGACTTGCCATGATTGTATGTCCTGTGACACAAAACTGTTTTCCCACAACCTTATCTTTGTAGCAGAGTTTGGCTGTTCCTCACCCAGTTTTATGCCCCTACACATCTGCTTCTTTTTCATTTAATGGCTGTGTTGCAAATGATAATTATTATCATCGGTTTGGTATAATTGGTTAATCATACACCTGACTATAATCCTACAAAATCCCAGACTGTGTGAGTGTACCAAGAAGAATTGATGTTGTTTTGAAGGCAGAGGGTGGTCACACCGAGTATTGGTTTGATTTAGATTTCTCTTGTTCATCCACTTCGCATTTTAATTGACACAAATGAACTATTACTACTTCTATTGTGAAACCGTTCTTACTTTGTAGTAGTTTATTTCACACCTAAAATGCAAAGTTATTACAAATAGATATACATTATTTTGGTCTGAATGTTTTTATTTCTAGAAGTGAGTCGAGGCTTTGTGACACTTCCAGACTCTATGAGTATAAATATAAAATCATATCCTTGTTTTTTTCTGTGTAGATTATGTTTTGTGATTTTCCACACTTGTCGAGATGAAACGTGGTTGAGGTGGGGAATTTGAAAAAGGCCTTCATTAACAAAAGTCGTCATCATGCCAGACTGACTGTCGAGACACAGGCGAACAGAGACCTTGCCAGCCTCCTTTCCAAAATGATGAAATGACTCCAGGTTAACTTTGGCTGTTTGAACACAGCTGTACTGGACTCTGAATCTGACACTTGAACTGAATGCACACACCAGACATTTGTTTGTTTTTAAGGGGAATTGTGAAATGTTTTTTTTTGAATAATTACAATGGTGCTTGAAAGTTTGTGAACTCTAGAATTTTCTATATTTCTGCATAAATATGAACTAAAACACCATCAGATGTTCACACAAGTCCTAAACTTAGATAAAGAGAACCCAGTTAAACAAATGAGACAAAAGTATTATACTTGGTCATTTATTTATTGAGGAAAATGATCCAATATTACATATTAGTGAGTGGCAAAACTATGTGAAAATTTACTTTCAGTATCCCTCCTCCCGCCGTGCAGCAATAACTGCAACTAAACATTTCCTGTAGCTGTTGATCAGTCCTGCACACTGGCTTGGAGGAATTTTAGCCCATTCCTCCGTACAGAACAGCTTCAACTCTGGGATGTTGGTGGGTTTCCTCACATTAGCTGCTCACTTCAGGTCCTTCCCAAACATTTCCATTGGATTAAGGTCAGGAGTTTGACTTGGCCATTCCAAAACATGAACTTTATTTTTCTTTAACCATTCTTTGGTAGAACGACTTGTGTGCTTAGGGGCGTTGTCTTGCTACATGACCCACCTTCTCTTGAGATTCAGTTCATGGACAGATGTACTGACATTTTCATTTAGAATTCTCTGATATAGTTCAGAATTCTTTGTTTCATCAATGATGGAAAGCTGTCCTGCCCAGATGCAGCAAAACTGGCCCAAACCATGATACTACCACCACCATGTTTCACAGATGGGATAAGATTCCTATGCTGGAATGCAGTGTTTTCCTTTCTCCAAACATAACACTTTTCTATTAAACCAAAAAGTTCTATTTTTGTCTCATCCGTCCATAAAACATTCTTCCAATAGCCTTCTGGCTCGTCCACGTGATCTTTAGCAAACTGCAGACGAGCAGCAATGTTCTTTTTGGAGAGCAGTGGCTTTCTCCTTGCAGTCCTGCCATGCACACCATTGTTGTTCAGTGTTCTTCTGATGGCGGACTCATGAACATTAACATTAGCCAATGTGAGAGAGGCCTTCAGTTGCTTAGAAGTTTCTTTTGGGGTCTTTTGTGATCTCGCCAACTATTACAGGCCTTGCTCTTTGAGTGATTTTTGTTGGTCGCCTCCTGGGGAGGGTAACAATGGTCTTGAATTTCCTCCATTTGTACGCAATCTGTCTGACTGTGGATTGGTGAAGTCCAAACGTTTTAGAGATGGTTTTGTAACCTTTTCCAGCCTGATGAGCATCAACAACTTTTTCTGAGGTCCTCATAAATCTCCTTAGTTCGTGCCATGATACACTTCCACAAACATGTGTTGTGAAGAGCAGACTTTGATAGATCCCTGTTCTTTAAATAAAGCAGGGTCCCCACTCACACCTGATTGTCATCCCAGTGGATTGAAAACATCTGACTCTAATTTCACCTTCAAGTAAACTGCTAATCCTAGAGGTTCACATACTTTTACCACACATTAATATGTAATATAGGATCATTTCCCTCAATAAATAAATGACCAAGTATAATATTTTTGTCTCATTTGTTTAACTGGGTTCTCTTTATCTACTTTTAGGACTTGTGTGAAAATCTGATGATGTTTTAGATGTGTTGATGATGTGTGACACACACGTGCTGCCTGATGTATGATGTCTGACACATTGTGTTTTATGGTAGTTTGGTGTTAAAGTTTTGACTTAAACTGTATTTTAAATGGCAGAGGGGAACATGGAGAGAGTTATTCGGCCCAATAGTCGACAATGAGAACTTATTCCAAATTCTCCATTGTTTTACCATCAGTAACATTACGTATTTAAAAACTCAGACACGTGTTGGTTCATTGATGGTTTTGGATAATAAATAAAATAGTTATCAGCAGTGACTACAACACAAATAAAAACATTTTATCCAAATATCACCAGTGATCCGACACGTGCTATCTGAGTTTTTAATATATAATGGTTATTTAAGGGAAAAATGTAATCTAAAGGAAAAAAATGTTTTAATTAAATTATTTAAATATTCCTCCTCCATGAGCGGAATAAAATGATTATGATACATTTAGACTTTACTTTCTGTGAGGGAGCTTTTAGAGGTGGCCGTCTAGTTCCTATCAACACCACAATTTTGACTCTAACTTTCTACAGAATGCAGGATTTTATACCAAACCCCTGTGACTGAACATTTAAATCATCTCAGCCATTTCATTATGAACTGAAAATTCAGTGGTGTTCCACTCTAAGAACTGTTCTCTTAGTGTTCACATTGTTATGCAGTGTTTCTATTTACTATGTGTACTTCATTTAGTTAGGACTATTTACTACGGTGGTAAATATTGTTTTGTACATTATGTAACATTGCTTTTTATGTGTGTATGCATTTGTTGTGTTTACACTGTTGTGTAACTGCTGTTATAATGTGTACAATTCAGTTGCACTAATTCTTTTTATACAATAAAAGCTCTGAACCAACTGCATCTGTATGTCTCAGGAGTTTCTCCAGGTGTTAGTAATGCAGCTTTCAACTAGACATGGGTAAGAAATAAATAAGATCTCAGTGGTGTCTTATGTTTCTTACGTTGATCTCTTTTATATCTGAATAGAAGCTTATTCTCCTTAAAGGTTCATATAAGACATAAATGAGAAACATATGAGACATAATTCAGCAGTAAATGAGTCTAGAATGAGATCTCATCTTTTTCCTCCTTTGTCTTCTCCAATGTCTTACAAATTGTCTCATCTGTTTCTCCTTGTTTCTCCTAAGGGGGGTTTAGGAGAAATAAATGAGAAATAGGTAAGCCTTTGTTGAGACAAAATTAAGATCTTATCTATTTCTCCTACATGTCTCCTGAGATATAGAAAAGACGATCTTGAGAAATACTTTTTTCCTTTGGGAACACAGATTTTTAACTTAGTACTTAAACTCCTAGACAATTTTCCCTATTGTAAAATGTCCTATTGCTTATGGTTATTCTTGATAGTAATACATTAATAATAAAACATACTTTAAAACTTCCATTAGAGTAGTTTCACAATAGGTTATTTTAACTCTAACTCATCCCAGAAAGACACCATTACTCCCATGTAAGTACAGTTGTACCTGTTGTAACGAAACAACTGCAAATTCTGAGCAAATTTTTCCCATAAAGAATAATGTCAATTGAATTAATCCAATCCAAACTCATAGAAAATCCAGTGTATAAGGTATTATATGATAAACTGAAGAGTTTATTTAGTGTTTCGTAGAGTGGTCTATATTACATACATACATACATACATACATAAATGCATACTTACATACATAGTGGAGCCTAAGTAATGATAAGTAAGTTAACGTTTAAAACACTTACATTAACCTATAGCTGGACAAAATCATTAACACAAAGCTTATTTTTCAATTAAAGTGTTAACAAATCTCATGTAATTTAGTGAGCAATGGATTGAAAGTGAAAAGTAAATGCAAAACACTTACTCTATTTGTGAACTCTGGGCGCTAGCATGGCTGATAATCCTAACGGCAGCCTGTGTTCTGTAGTATTAAATTCCTGTTTCCATTTCGTTTGGCAGTCATTGCAACTCTTTTTAGGACCCATGGAGACTTATTTGCACTAAGAATACAGGACTGTAGATGAAAAAACTGCAGGAAAAAAACAATGAAAATAGCAGAGATCTTCACTGAGCCATGGCTATCACGAATCTGAATCACTGAATCACTGTGTACTGAATCGTGAATCGAGTTTGGGCTGAAATGAGTCGCAAGGCTCGACTCATACAAATTTAAGCAATTGAGCAACTGCACCGACCACAGACAAGAACTGGGACAAATTTTTCTGGACAAAGTGAGTTGAGAACCATATTCTACAAGTTTTGAGGTGGTCGAGAACCGAGGTACCACTGTATAATTATTTCGTTTCCATTGTATAATTATTTCATTTCAGGAACATACAGCCTATACAGCCCACCTCAACACTCACCAGGAGATGGAGCAGATGAAGACATCAGAGAAAAGGACATATATCAATATCTGAACAATCCTTCAGAACCTAAGTGCACACTCCAGATAACCTCGATGAGAAACAGACCTACGCTGTGTTCTTTTATGTTTTGTTGGATTTGGTTTGTTTAATGTCGCTATCAGCATCAGTGGCCATTACATCGACACACACAAGGTTACATCTATACACAAGATTACATCAAGACTAGTCATATATGTGTGTGTATATATATATATATATATATATATATATATATACATATACGTTTGGGGCTGTATTTCTGCAAAAGGAGTTAGTGATGTGGTCAAAACTAATGGCCCCCTTCACTGCTGAGAAATACAGGCAGGTCCTTGTTATTTTTTGTGTTCACTGGATAGTCAGACACATCTCAGACACACTCCAACGCAATGCTTCTGTGGGTGTTGAGATGAATCATGGTATTCACACTACATCCCACAAAAGTGATGATCTTCTTATGGCTGCTCCTGTTAGGGTCTGCCACAGCAGATCACCACATAGTAATTTTGGCACAGGTTTTAGTCTTGAACCCTTCCAGATGTAACCTTCCAGCACTTGGGGTCAGCACTCCTAGTACATCCCCAGTGACTGGGGTTTTTCTGTAAATGAACCACTCAACATTCACATTGCACCCCCGACCAAGGATTGAACCCAGGCCTTTTGACACTTTTCCAGCAGCTGGATCTACCCACTGAGTGACCAGCCTGCATTACAGCCAACAAAATTAACCTTGGCACAAGCCTTTCCCCACCCTATTCACAGTCAAGTCAAGTCAGATTTATTTATATAGCGTTTTTTACAATGGAGCATTGTCTCAAAGCAACTTTACAATTTTAGATTATCTCCTAATATCTACATCCAATCCCAAATTGAGCAAGCCTAGTCCTTTAACAACTGTAACGCATATATTCTTACAAAGGGAGGGGGGATCTGAAAGCGATACATTTCACATAACGACTTCTTTGACAGAAATGTGTCAATTTCTCACACATATTACACACAATACATACATGCTCGGCATGTCACTCTTCCACAGTATCAATCAATACAATACTGATATCAAAACCTCGATATCCGTCTATCACAAACATCATCACAGTAACCAAACTGAATTTCTGCATATTGTGAATATGAAGAGTAACAGATGTGCCTTCAGCCTACTGTTCACATATAAGATCTATGTGTTGGCAGTCACCACACACAGCCACAGCATAAAATATATCAGTGAATCAGAAAACATGGCACATATGAGCTGATAAACATCTAGATTTTCAAATTTGGCTGGGGCCCTTAAAACCATTTCTAAAGTATTTTTACATTTGTTGTAAAAAAATACTATTCATTATTTTCATTCATTTTTGATAACTACTCTGATCTGACTGGAACATCAGGTCATTTCAGTAGGTTAGAGCATCATAAGATCACAATTTTTGTTAAAAACACAACTATCTATAGTAAATAATGTACTATAATATAAAACACATACATCCAGGAGAATGTCAGTTATAAAATACTGTTTTCTAATGTGAAGTGTGTTAAGAATCAAATCAGTTAAACTATATATTCAGTTAAATAGGTTAAGTAGAACAATTAAACTAAGCCACAACGTAACACATCAGTGTGACAAAAAGACAGCATATATAACTGTGGATGAAAAATTTACAGATGCTTACACAGGATAACCAGCCCTTCCTTTATTCATTTATATAATATAACCTAAAGCAGTTGTTTTCTCCCTATCACCTCTTTTGGTTTAATGCATTTCTGAAAAAAAAAAACAATTTGTAAACTTACATGAACAATTTCAAGTCTATGAACATTCAGACTATATATTAGTACAGTCCTAGATATAACTGCTTGAAGTATACTACAGAGATAAGCACATGCAATACACTGTTCAGACCTAAGGACATATAAAGGAATACAATAATAATCCTTTCATATTGTCAGGAAAATATATCATTGTCTAATAAAGACCAATAGAAGATTATGTTTTTAAAACTAGAGAACAGATTTGTCACATTTGCTATTAAAAACTATGGTATGAGAGGCAATACATATGGCTGTGGGATGTCCTGCACATATCACTGAGTTGTTAGTCTCCCTCATATCACTAATAGGGCTGACCGACTGACCTATGCGATGGTTCCCCAGATCATCACTCCAGCAGTTGTGGCAGTGTGTCACTCCACAGCAAAGGCAGTATTGAAGCACTCACACAAAGCCTCCATACTCAAAAAACTCAGTTTCCACTGTTAGCAATTCTGAGTACTCTTAAACCTTTGTGTTTTAAATTTGTGTTTAAGTGCAGGATATCATTAGATATACAGTTCCAAACTAACTGGCCTTCACCTGATGTTACCTGTTGTGGTTCTGACAACTTCAGAATAAAATAGGCTGTTCCTTAAGAATTCCGCTGCTTTCAAATGGGCTCTGGGATAAAGTTGTGGAAAGGTTAGGAGAAGGATACAAAAAGATTTCAGTGGCTTTAACTATCCTTCAGATTACTGTTCATAACATTATTAAAAAGTGGAACTACCACTAATAAATTATCCAGCTGGGCCATTTCTCCAACCTGGACAACTAAGACTTGAGGACATGGATCAGGGAAGCTCCCAACAGGCCAATGGCAGCTTAGAGGCCCCTAGGGAGCTTCCTTGATCAGAGGCCAGGGACAGGCTTTTATGTCTTATATTGGTTGGTTTGTGCATATAACAACATTATCACAAGCTTTACACAAAACTGACCAGTATGGCAGGGTGGCAAGAAAAAGTGCCACATTCAAATTATTGAGGAAAACCTGCAGCTCACTGAAAGACAGCTGAGGATGGGCAGGTGGTCCACCTTTCAGCATGAAAACTACCCTTAACATACCATCAAATAAAAAAAGAAAACAAAAAAACAACGTTGTGGCTCACAGATAGGAAGGTGAATGTCCTTGAGTGCCAAGTCAGAGCACTATATCCAATAGAACAACTGTGGATGGACCTAAAGAGAGCAGTCCATTGCCCCTCAAAACAAAATTTGACTGAATCTGAAGAATTCTGCAAAGAAGCATGTGCATATATCCCCTTAATATAAGTGTAAAAAGCTGTATTCAAACAGGTTGATGGCTCTATTACGGGTATTATTTTTATTGTCTTTTTTCTCATAACTTGAATGTTGTAAGACCAAAATATTTGCACAAACTTTAATAGGTTTTGATTTCAAGCTGTAAGACAAAAAAGTGACAATTTCAATTGGGTATGATGGTTTTCAGTAGACACTGTATCATGTGGACTTTGATATTATAAAGGACATCAGTGCTGAATCCATAATATGTACCACGTATGGTGAAGTATTGGTGTGATCACGTACCAACACTTCCATCACTTCTGAATGGACTGGACTATAAGAAACACGGCAGAAGTAGAGGAGGGTAATGTGGAAAAAATACTGACTGCCCCAAAGTGCTGTGTAGTGCTTTTTTGGCTTTTGGAGTGTTGGAAAAGAAATAGCCAACAAGAATACTGTAATATAAAAGATGTTTAAGGATAACATCCGTTTGATCATCAGTGTTCTCTTATTAATGTGATTCTAGACCTGCTCCAAAGCTACACAAGGCTACACAAGTGTTCCCAGCTTCAAAACAGAAATAAAATAACAAATTAACAAATGACAGAATTCATCTGTAAAGACATGTGACCAATACAAATAGTAGATGGAGAGGGCTTTCAAACCTAGTGAGTGCTTAATCCATGCTGTCAATACCCAGTTGGGGTTCTGGGGGCAACTGAATCATTCAGCTTTATGATTCCACAGTCAAAAATGTGAAAGTCATGTTGAAGAACCAAAGTGTGCCAATAACAACAGATGGGTGGTATACTCTGCCCACAGATGCATATGTTACTGCTACTGCACATTTGTTTGCAATTTACTAGGAAATCAAGAGACATGCTAAAAACTGAAGAGCTCATGGAAAGCCACACAGCAGTAAATGTTGTTGAATGCATTATAGTATTTTTAAATACTTTGATAAGAAATTGGAATCACGGACAGCTGACAATCCAGACAATTACTTTAAATCTGTGGAAAAACACAAAGGGCTTCGAGTCTGATCCAGCAAAACTGCTCCTTTCAGTGAATTAGCCACTGTCCAAGAGAATATAACACATTCATGACAAAATATGAAATAGCACATAAAACTGCTCTTTCTGTATAGGAACTAATGTTTAGTAATGTAGTTATACGTCCAGACAAAGAAGGCCAAACCCCAAATCAATTTGAGCAAGGGCTGTGTCCAAGAGATAACTGCCAGATAATGAAAATCCCCTTGTGTGGTAGAAAACCACTGTGTCCACACATAATGCTGAGCTAGCAACGAAATACTTAAGATATCAGGTACGTCTGTCACAAGTGTGTGTTTTCTTCAGCTGGAAGTATTGTCAGCAAGAAGTGTGTTAGGGTTCACCATAATAAAAATCGGCAAACCGTGAAAACAAAAGTAAAAGGATTTTTAGGACCCAATCGCAGTTAGCTCCAGATAGAAAGGGTGAATCAAAAGTTTAAATAAATAAAAGAAAGTAAGAAAATAAAGGAAACGCTACTAGTGCGGAAGTGGAGACGAACAAAAAACTCAGCAAAGAGCCGAATATGCCCAAAGTGAGCTCCGTGGACTCACACGCACAGTGCAACGCACGCAGATTTTGGGAACACGGTAACTCAGTGCAGCGTTCCCGAGACAAAACGAGAAAACGCTCTGAAAGGCTCTGAAAGCAGAAGCACTTGGAGGAGAGTGCTGAAAGCACTCAGCATTAAACAATGATGGAAGAGAGAAAAACAAAAGGGAGTATAAGCTCGCCGAGCCGAAACCCAGAGTCCCAAAGGAGCCCGAAGTCACGAAGCCACTAGGGAAGGGGAGCAAGGGGGGAGTGCAGCCCTGGAACAGGTGACCAAGAGAGCCTGACCCTGTCCTGACCAGCTAAAGCCCTGGCATACCTCAAGCCTTGCGACTCTATGTAGCTGACCCTCTTCAAAGAGCAACCTGACCACTCTCCCTGGCTGGATGCGGTCACCGAAAGCGGGAGGTAAGAGAAGTGGGATACTAAAATCCTCTGTTGTGATACGAAATGCCAAAGATTTCGAGGAGACCGCCCTCAAAATGGCGAAATGGGTGCGACACCTCACTAGGCTCAGAGACGTTCTTAAATACTGAGTCAGCAGTTGTTGTGAATTTGGCAACCAATGCCACAAAAACTGGCACCTGTGAGCCACAGAATGCCATGTCTTGCTTCTGATCAAGTTATATTATGTTTTCAATCCCAATATGTACAGTGGTGCTTGTTTGCGAACCCTTTTGGATCTGGTATGTGCCATTTTACAGTCATCCAATCAATGTCAGTTTGCTTTAAAGATTGAGGTCTTAAAAGATAGAAAAAATTACATTAATTGAATGAATCCGTTCCAGATCCCCAGAAAATCCACACTGTATAAGGCATTATATGCATTAATGGAGTTGTATTGTAAAGATGTCCCCTGTAATAATGTTTTAAGAGTGAAAAACAAAAGCCTTACTCTTACAAACCACTTACTCTGTTGGCAAAGTCAGTGCGCTGCTGCTGAGCTATAGGAAGCCCGGCATATGCAGGGGAGTGGTTCTCACAGTTTTCCTTTTGGTTGGCTGTTATCACTAACCTTCTTAGGTCCCATGATGACTTATTTGCACTAAGAATACTGTACATTAGATGTGAAGATTAAGAAAAACATGAGAAACTCAGCGGAGATCAGCACTGAGCGAGAGCCATTCAGTGAGACTGAATCGTGATCCGACGTGTCAGCTCAAACGAGTTGTGCGGCTCAACTCATGAGTGAAGAGTTCCAAACAAACAAAGAGTGCTGAGACAAATTTTCTCTTCAAAATGCACCGAGAGCTGAATTAGATGAGCTCCGAGGTGGTTGAGAACCAAGGTAGCACTGTTTAATAAAAAATAACAATCAGTCTTTTAATTCCAGACATTGTGACCATACACAGCTGGTGACTTCATCAGCAAATCAATGCTGTGGATCCACGAGCAGAGGTGGGACACAGAGCTAAAAGTGGAGGTCATTTGTGTCATCTGTGTGTGTGTGTGGGTGTGTGTGTGTGTGTGTGTGTGGGTGTGTGTGTGTGGGTGGGTGTGTGGATGGGTGTGTGGGTGGGTGTGTGTGGGTGGGTCGCTTGCTCGATAGCTCACGTTTGGACTAGTGGCTGTTCTAACTTTGCTGATGTGTTTACAGATGTTTTTGCACGTTACCTGTGTTTGTGTGAATGACTTTTTGCCACTTATGTGTAACAAGCTGTAAATGGCGTTTGTAAGTGTACGTGCCTTTCCTATTGTAAATAATACTCCTTTGTTTGTCCCCCACTACCTGTATATTCTCTCTAACCTATAACTACTTTATATAAACTAGTTCACATTGTGTCTCTGTTTCATCTGGCTGATTTTCTGTGTTGTTCATAATACTGTCTATCAACACATATTTTGCTTCCATCAAACAAAAGTATCATTTAAATTTACAACATTTAGCAGACACCCTTATCCAGAGCGACTTACAATTTGATACAATCTTACAATCCAAACAATTTTTGGGTTAAGGGTCTTGCTCAAGGACCAAACAGTGGCAGCCTGGCAGAGGTGTGATTTGAACCCTGGACCTTCTGGTCCATAGGCCAGTACCTTAACTGCTAGGCCACCATAGTCCCTATCAGGTCCGCAATATTAAAAACGAAAAAAAATTAATAACTGGTTAGGTATGGAGCACACGAGCAGGCACGGAGCTGGGCGGCGCCAAACGCTCAGGTACGGAGCTAGGCGGTGCTCCAAGACATGGAGCTAGTCAGCCCTAAAAGGTGCTAACGGGAGTGGCGAGCTCAGGTACGGAACCTGCAAGCGCAGCGTGCTCAGGCACGGAGCTAGGCGGCGCTAAATGGCCACAAAGGAATCCAGGGTAACTTCTAAGCAAATAAAGGTCTCTCTCACATTGGCTGATGTTAATGTTCATGAGTTCACCATCCAGAAAACACTGAACAACAATGGAACAGTCAATAGCAGGGATTCAAGAGAATGCCGCTGCTCTCAAAAGGGAATATTGCCACCCATTAAGCAGCACAAGTTTTTTTTTTTTTTTATGTGAACAAAATTGTGGATGGGTAAGATCTAAATAGGATATTTTGGTTAAAATGAGAAGTGTTATGACTAGAGAAAGAAACACACCGCATAAATTCATAAGAAACTTCTGTGAAACAAAGTGGTGGTAGTACCATGGTTTGAACCTGTTTTGATGCCTCTTGGATATGATGGAGCAATGAATTTGGAATTATACCAGCTCATTCTAAAATACCATGTTAGGCCATTTTTCCATGAACTGAATCTCAATAGACTGTTGGTCATAAAGCAAGATATCAACTCTGAACACACAAGTCATTCTTCCAAAAACATGATTAAAGAAGACTAAGGGCTTACTCACACTGGGCAATCTGAACCACGCCTGGGCACGTCTGACCGCCAAAGCGGGAGTGGTTTGACTAGTGTGATCAGTACGCAAGTTTCGGATTCAGGCATGCTTAAAGATATGGCCTCGGGAGTAGTTCTCTGTGCGGAATACACCATCAGCTGCCTCCATAAATATCTTCTAATACATGTAGCAAGAGAAGCTGAAAATCACAGCTTTGCATAATCAATAACCTTTATGAGATACACAATAACCTGTGTGTGAGAGTTCTGTGTGTCAGTGTGCCCAAAACAAATTTTAAAAATCCACAAAGTAATTACAACCATGAAGTCTGTTGTGCGTGCTTGGGCACAGAACGTTTGAAGCGCAATATGAAAGCAGAGCAGCGGAGGAGTGGGGAGAGGGGACAATCCCCCAATCGCACTTTGGTGTGGGTTCAGGCAAAAAATGGCCTCAAAGTGCAGCCTTAAAGTTTAAGTGGCCAAGTCAAATTTCAGACCTGGGTCCAATATAAATGTTATGGAAGCAATTCATGCAAGAAAATCCACCAACATCCTAGAGCTGAAGCTGTTCTGTATAGAGGAATACAATAAAATTCCTCCAAGTAAAAGTACAGGACTGATCAACAGTTACTGGAAACGTTTTGTTGCTGTTTCTCCACGAGGGTGTCAGACCAGCAAAAACAAAACTCAACAAATAAATGAGCAGGCATAATATTCACTTTTAGGATCTGTGTGAAAATCTGATATCATTTTAGGCCATTTTTACGCAGAAATATAGAACATTCTAAGTTGTTCATAAACTTTCAAGCACTACTGTCAGAGATAAAGACATTGATCAAGTTAGTTAATTTACCTAGATGGTGAATTGCTAAAGAGCAACACATCTTTTTGTATGTTTTGATGCATTAAAGCTCATATCTTTAGTACATTTAGTACCCTTATGCAGAATAGCTATCACATGATACAACTTTATAATCCAAGCATTTAAAAATTAAGATCAATGCAGCGGTGGGATCTGAACCCTGTACCTTTTGTAAAACACATTTTAAAAGCTCTATAGCACACTGAATGTTATTACTAATATGCTATTTCTTTGTTATGGGGTCCTTTACGGGGTCCCTTGCGGCTTTATGTGGGCTATGCTACTAGAAACTGGTCACTGTGGTTCATGCTTTCAAGTTTCTTAGGTCTATACTTCTGTAATCTGGCAGTAAGCCATGAGATATGAGGCAAACAGGGGACTATGCAGTGCTCATGAAATAACTTCACTGCTCCATGAATCTGAGGTCACGCACTTGAACAATCTGTATGTAGTAAGGTATTCAAGCACCTACTCTATGTCAAATTCGCATTGCAGAAGCAATATCTGGTGATCTGTTGGGTGGCAGATGTGACAAATGTTGGAGATGGCTGTCTCCAATGAGAAATTCCACCATTCCTGTGACATTCAGGACCTAAAAATGGCAACCACCTGCAGACTCTGCATTGTAAATGCGTCCAAAAACTGTGCCAATTGCAATGTTTCCTCCCCACATTTCACCATGTCTTAGAAACATCAGGGAGAACACGTTTAATATTTAAAAGTGTTTAAAAATGTATTTACACTAACTCAGATGTTCAAGTTTATGTAACCAACTCCTACTCTCCACTCTCCTCCCCCAAGCTGTGCTGTAAGAATTTAGCTTAGCCACTTGGCTTGCCCTGTATTTTTGTACAGATTTGTGGTTACATTTCGTGAGTAAACTGTGGGGATATAGTTTTAAAAAAAGAAACTTGCAAGCAGTGCCAGACTCTGTCTGGCAATATAACGAAGACACTGATCTTCACTGAGCCAAAATGCATGGCTGAGGGCAAATACTCATTGTTTATATATTCCCCTCCACAATTACTGACACTAATGATGAATAGAAAGAACTACAAGATATTCCCTTTTTGGTGAATTAGCTTAACCTCACATTGAAAAAAATGAGTTAATTAAAATTAATTAAAGTATATTTAGACTGAGAAACAAAATGCCATGGGCCACAATTATTGGGATGTCTGATGGCAATCAAAACAAGAAACGCTTCACCTAAAACAACTTGTTCATAAAGCAGGGATGAGAACATTCCTCTTTACAGAATCTCTCTAGATCATCTAGGATCTTGGTCCTTTCTTGCACACTCTCCTCTTTAGCTCACTCCAGAGTGGGGGTGGGAATCTCTAGGCACCTCACGATTATATTTGATTATGATTCAGGGTTGCAATATCAATCAATTATCGACGCATCCTGATGCATTTTTTTATATACAGGGTTTCTTTTTTCTCACAGTGATTCCATGACTTCAGTTTTGGTCTCATTGTAGTTTGTGGAGATCGTTGGGTCAGTAATGCCGGCCATAACACCAAACGACTTTTCAATCAATTTCACTCTCGCAGACAAATTTCCAATTTTTTTCTCGTCATCACATTCCAGTGCAATCAAATGTGTTTAATATTATCATATTATTAGGTCTTAAGTCATTGCTCACACAAAAAGTGAACACTGGTGACAACCAGTAGGTGAGCCCTCTCCAGCACCAAACGGGAATCTGGATGGCACAGGTAAAGGCAATTTTTACGGTTCCATAGGGGTAAACCTACAGGTATCTGACTAATTAATAAAAACACTTAATTTTATTGCCGTACATTTATTTGTAAAACGTATAGGTATCGACAAAACAAAAACTCACAAAAGAAGCAGTTTGCTGGAATTGAATAAATGAAACTTTATATGCAGCAGTGTCATGCTATTAGAAGCGCGCACGCGCGACAAAAACAAAACTCACCAAGAAAGCAGTTGCTGGAAATTGAATGAAACTTTTATATGCATGAATGTAATGACGATATATGTAAGTGATCACAGTTTAAAGTTTACAGATTAAGGTTTATTGGGGAAAACTATACATTTGAAAGGAGGCACTAGTACCCTGTTAGGCCACCTGTGTAGCTGGATACAAGATGAAATACAGTTGGTCATTGGAGGCAAAACAAGTTTCCATATCATATCCTGTGACACATTTGCCCACAGATGTTGCACCTAGGCCTGTAGATCCTGCTCCACAGCGGGTCCCATAAATGCTGAGTTGGCGATAAAATCTGGCAACCCTGCAGACCACGGAATTGTTGCAATCTGGTGGAGACATTCCTGGGCAAACTTTTGCTGTTCTTGTTCTTGCATTATCCTGCTGAAAAATTCCAGTTGGAAGCCCTACCATGACAGGCAACACATGTGGCCACATGAAGCTTTGCACATATCGCTGATGTGTTAGTGTCCCTCGTATCACTACTAGGGGTGACCGACTGTATGGCTCCCCATAACTGCATACATAAGAGACATAACTGCATGCTGAGCTTTGTAGCAATCCAACATTTCTATCTGGTTGCGTTAATTTTTTTGGACTGTTAACTGTTATGTATATTTGTCAGAGTTCTATGCAAATTCCTGCACTCCAAAGTGTAAGGAATATGCAAAATTCAAGCACTGAAATAACACAGAAATGTAATACTGTACATAAAATAATTAAATGTGTTTTTTTTTTCATTTGATCTTAAGATACCATTACAGTACCTAAACAGGCACTTGTAGATGACTATGTTGTTTTTTATTAACTGATTATTTTTAGGAGTGTGCTTTCAAAATATTTTAAATGATCTCAAAAGAAATCTAGTGGGAGTCTTTCCAATAGTTACCATGTTAACTCTGAAAGCCTTCCAAATCCGAATGTCACCAGTGATGCTACTGTTTTGACATACTATGATGTTTGTGGTGAAGTCTTGAAGAAACAGTCCCAAGATGGAGTATGTTGTGTTTTACACTACGGCTGTGCTTCAGATATTTAACCTGTTATGGTTTAAACGATACAATAACAGGTTAAATATCTTACAACTGAAACACTGTACTATCCTCCCTGGGTCCTCCTTGGGTCCGTTCACTGTGGGTACTGTGGTGTCCTTCCACATTCCAAAGGCACGTGTTAGGTTATCTGGTGTGTGTGTGTGTGTGTGTGTGAGAGAGAGGAGTGAGATGAGTGTGGGAGAGAGTGTGTGTGTGTGTGTGAGAGAGAGAGAGAGAGAGAGAGGGAGAGAGATTGTCTGTGCCCTGTGCTGGACTGTCTAATCTTTGAGATTAATTTGCTATGGGACCTTATGTTAAGGCAGAGCCTGGCCAACAGGGTGACAATCACATTCACAGGTGTGCAGACTTGTGCTGATGAGATAAAATATGCACTGGAACAAGTGCCACGATCACAAAAAGCAGAGATGGAGGGCATGACAAAAATAATCGTTGACTAATTGACTAGTCTAAAAAATAATCGACAGATTAGTCAACTACCAAAATAATCATTAGTTGCAGCAATACTAAAATACTGAAATCTAAAACTTCATCATCAACATACATCAGCAGCAGTCTCATAAACAATCTGGCGAGTGGCTGAGCCATGAACTGAATTCTGACATAAGATTAGTGAAAGCACTGTGATGTTTATGTGTGGCTGTGTTTGTGCCGCTGTCGCCATAGGGCGGTGCACAACTGTATATGTGACCGGCACAGAATCGTTTATATGAGACTGATCGGTTATGGCCAATCGCGCTGAAAACCGGTCATCAGACAATCGATTAGACAAACAACTATTTTGATATTTGAATAATCTATTGATTATTCGGGTTATGAATCGCTCAATTACCAAATAACTCTTATGTACCGATCAGCCTTTACATGTAGCTTGAGATCGTTTTATACCTTTGCTAACACTGGAGACAATAAAGAGGAATATCCTTATTTAAAAGTTCATGGTTTAAATGAACTTTCCTGCTTATACAAAAGAGATATAAAAGTCTGATATCTTTTACTTGTCCACATTTTAAAGTCAATCATAGGATGCTCTTAAAATGTTTAATTAATAAAATATTTTTGTACATGTAAATGTACTCTAATGTAATATAATGTAATCTGTGGTGTAAGATTTATTGATTAGCCCATTTGGCATTTTGTACAGACGTGAGCTTGATGAGTAAAATGTTATCAGGAACAGATCATGGAAGCTGAGGTCAAGTATTGGAACGAGATGTGTAGCAGTTGCTACTCCCTATGGCTTGTATTCAGAGGCACAACTGCCATTCATTTCGCTATTCATTACACAAGCACAACTCCCATTAATTTCCAAATTGTGCACTAATTTGGAAACTTGTGTCCCAAGTCCAATACGTACACTTACTGTAAATGTTACTAGCAGAAATTGTGCCCTGAGGGAAAGCACACCCTGACTGCTTATGCAACTAGTAGCTTCAACATTCTTTGATCTAGATATTAACTGACTTTTTCCATTAAATATGCAAAACAGCTGATTATCCTTCCACTGTTATTCCCTGTGATCAGCAATAAACAGCAGCTGTTATTAAAAAGAAATTAGTCAAAAGGTCTATCCAGACTGTTTTTAAGGCCTTTTATGGGGTAATACAGTGTATAAACACTACTTTTACTGTAATTCTTACAAATTAAATTCCACTGATTTTAAGTATTTGGATTGAATTAAACATGGTGTCAGAACAGTGGCACCTCATCAAGTTTTTATTCATCACAAATTAACAATTTTAACCTGGTACTTGTTTTAGGGGCAAAAAATATCCAGATGAAGCATACTCAGAAAATGAACTGAACAGTGAGGAAGCATAAATATATAAAACTGCTAAGCTGAGCTTTTATCCAGCCTGTGGGAAGCAAGTGTTGCTGCACCAACATGGAGTGTGAAGTTTTGTTGGCTTCCCATTGCGCTGGCACTAACATACTATCATGTAGCATTGTTTCTGAATGTTGTAGGCTGTAAACCTACATTCTAGTTGGACTTTGTTCACCAGCAATTTCACAGACAGTCTCACACATTTCCATAGGTGTACAAAGCAATTTACTTGCCAAAAATACATTATAACTTGCTTATAATACCCACACACAAATGCATATCTTCAAAACAGCCTAATGTTATGGTTAAAATTAATTATTGCCAAAAATATTATAATTGAATTCCCATTTAAAGAATTTACTATGTAATATTATTTGTGTAATAAACAAATTAGGAACAATTCAAGTTTTCAAAAAACCTAATACCAGAAAACTGGTAACGTACATTAGATGCACTGCAAACAAGACAAAATTCAGAAAGCCTGTTTCCACCTGGCACTGCTTTCAGTTAGTAGCTTTTAAATTCTGGCTGTCTACCTATACATGCTGCTTTCTCTTGGGCTGATTAGGACTTAGCCTTCCAGAAATGCACCCTGCAGACCATTTGCTGCTGGGATGCATTGTTCTGGGATGCATTGTGTTGGAATGCATTGTACTGGGATGCATTATGTAATGCATCTCTTTTCATGTGCAGATTTCCACTCACAAAGAGCCGGGTACACCTCTTTTGGATTACTCACAAAATGTAAGTGACTTAGCTTTGTTGCTTGGCAAATGTCATTCGTGGTCACCACTATGGTTATCTTAAGCATGTTGGATGTGAAATTAGTTGTTTCTTATACTCTCTAAAGAGAAAAAAACACACATAAGTGTTTATATACTTATTTTTTTATCATGTAGTCCACTTAGTCAACTAAAACTAACTACCAAATTAGTTGGCAACTAATTTAACAGTTGATTTGTCGGTGACATTATCACGCAGGTTTCTCACTGTAAGTTTTGTTATTAACACTTACTGGAGAGTTAACAAAAGAGTGATAGCAGCCTCAAGAACAAAATCCTCATGTATGGGACCATTTCACACAAAAAATGTTGTCAGTTGTACCATTTGTAAATCCATGGCATGGGACCACATGCTACACGTTGGAGCGTCTGAAGAGCAAACACGTCAGTGCACTCACTGAAGATGATTAAGTTAGTTTTGCTAGCTAGCTAATGTTATCAGCTTTTCAGTTAGCTAATGTTAAAGCTGTCCTACTTCATGGTACAAGCTGTACCATTTTCTCGTTTCAACTGCATGTTCTCTTGAACCGTTAATGGCATTGGACCTGTTCACATTCTAAATAATGTTTTAAACATTGCATTGTTTCTTAACATACAGGCTACAGGTACACTGAAATTCGGTGAACACAGGAAAGTGCATCAGAGGTATCTGATCACCTTGAGTTATCTGTGAACGTTTGAAAACACTCTCAAACAGTTTCAGGAGGGAGTTCTCCATGAACATACAGGGAACATAAATGAAATAATTCAAACTTAACTTTTCATAGTGAATGAGTTCACCACAAAGGTTCGCCAAGGTTTGCTGAATTTGAACGCACCTAAAGCTTATGGCTGGAGATACTGATTTACCGATTTGGTCTTGTTAAAATTTATTGCTGCTACTTTGCACATCATTAGTTTTGACGGGAAAATAGACAGGAAAATAGAGTTTTGTTGGAGTTAAAAGAGTTAAGTTAAGCTGAGGATCAAACCCTGATCCCCAGTATCAGGGTCAGTTGCTTTCACGTCACACCACCACCAGACTGACAGCTGATATGAGTTTAACAGGACTAAAAGAGGCAAAAGCAAGAGCTGCTGAGCAACAGACTCAAATGCAAAGCAACACCCTAAATATGAGGATTAACGGGGGAACAGCAAAGCCCCTACTGGCACTCAGATGCTCTATGGCAAGCGCAGGGAGAAAATAAAAAGAAAAACATGAATTTTTTAAAACAGAGCGAACGGTCACTCCCGAACCACGCATGTGCAGAACGCAGCTCAGAGAGAGAGCAGGGCTTGCAGTGACCTGACTCCCCAGATCCCAGAGGCTGCGCAAAGTGTGTAAGGGTACTCCGTACAGCCCATGTAGCGTGAAACAAATGCGAAAGATGGACATGCGGGAAGAACCACAGAACCACGAACTACCAGAGCGGAACACGGATGCGATCGCGAGGCGTAACACGGTAATGCCCACTATGGACAGCGTGAAACAAAAGCGGGAATGAGAAGAGACACTGTTAAGCAGCACTGCGTTCCTCGATAGAGCGAAGACGGGGGAAGCCCAATACCCGATCACTCTGGGAGGAGTACACAACCTAAATAAGGACTGGAGCTGTGATGGAAAACATGGGGGGCTGTATGACGCAGCGAATGAGCAGAAACCCACTGAGGAACAGTGAGGAGTAATCAGGTAAGCGTAAGATGGAATCTTGCCCTGCGTAACTTTCTATGTCCTGCCTCCAGCCTCCTGGCTGCACATTACTGACAGTCTAACTGATGGAAGGAGGTTTTGGCTTAAAATCTCACGATACATGGCCCCGTTCATTCTTCCCTTAACACGGATTAATCGTCCTGTCCCCTTTGCAGAAAAACAGCCCCAAAGCATGATGTTTCCACCCCTATGCTTCACAGTAGGTATGGTGTTCTTGGGCTGCAACTCAGCATCCTTTTCCTCCAGTTGAATTTTTAACAAAAAGTTGTATTTTGATTTCATCTGACCACATGATATTCTCCCAATCCTCCTCTGGATCATCCATATGCTCTCTGGCAAACTTAAAGACAGGCCTGGACATGTACTGGCTTAAGCAGGGAGACACACCTGGCACTGCAAGATCTGAGTCTCTCTCAGCATAGTGTGTTACTGATGGTAGCCTTGTTACTTTGACTTTTGGTCCCAGCTCTCTGCAGGTCATTCATCAGGTCCCTCCGTGTAGTTCTTGGATTTTCTGCTCACCGTTCTCATGATCATTTTGACCCCACGGGGATGAGATCTTGCGTGGGGCCCCAGATCAAAGGAGATTATCAATGGTCTTGTAATGTCTCACATTGCTCCCACAATTGATTTTATTCACACCAACCTGCTTGCCTATTGTAGATTCACTCTTCCCAGCCTGCTGCAGGTCTACAATTTTCTTCCTGGTGTCCTCAACAGCCCTTTGGTCTTGGCCATGGTTGAGTTTGGAGTCTGACTGTTTTGAGGCTGTGGACAGGTGTCTTTTATACAGATAACGAGGTCAAACAAGTGTCATTAATACAGGTAATGAGTGGAGGACAGAAGAGCTTCCTAAAGAAGAAGTTACAGGTCTGTGAGAGCCAGAAATCTTGCTTGTTTGTGGGTGACCAAATACTTATTTTCCACCTTGATTTACAATTAAATTCTTTAAAAGTCTTACAATGTGATTTCCTTGATTTTTTCTCTCATTTTGTCTCTCATAGTTGAAGTGTAGCTATGATGAAAATTACAGACCTCTCTCATCTTTCTAAGTAGGAGAACTTGCACAATCAGCGGCTGACTAAATACTTTCTTGCCCCACTGTAACTAATCTGAAATGCTCATTCTTAATGTGACCAATCCATCCTCTTGTAATAAAAGTTCTACTTACTTTAGCTTATCACTATTATAGACTATTATTATGTCTGCTACAGTATTCACCGATACCTTGCTAGACCTTACTAATACATCTCAGAATGAACAGGGCCCAGGCAAGCATGTACCCTGAACGGGGCACCACTCAGACTCAGGGCTGGGAAGGGTTCGTTGTTGCAGTGTCAGGGGAAGGTCTCCCCTCCTACAGACACTACCAATCGCGCCTGCAACCCCAGATCAACACTATGGTCTACTGTTAGGTATAATTATTTGTAAACATTGTATTATACTGATAATACCCAATTGTATATATCAACCAAATTAACCCAAATTAATTTAAAAGAGCTGTTTAAATATTACTTCACACAACTGAATGTTGAGTAATCACAATTTCAAATCCTCACACCAGTGCATCTGCTCATTTCCTTTTCCAAATTTCATTCTCTCTGAATTCCTCAATGATTTCCTTAAGTCAAATTCCTTGACATTAGGAGAATTCCTATTTCTTTATTCACATTCTAAAAAGACTTGTTTTTGATTTTAAAAAACTGTAACTGCCAAACCTGACACCATCACCATACCTTCACAACCACAATGCAAATGCACCACCATTCCAACTGCATCCTGTCTCTCTGTCACAGTAAAGATGCAAGCTTTACACTTTCCAGTCATTTGTAAGCCATTACAGTCTCTAACATTCTGTATAGCATGTCCAGAACACGCTAGAATCCCTTTGCACTGCACTCTGTTCTCCTCAAACAACCTCAAGGCCACCAAATGTTACTCATATCAAATGCCTGCCTTCGCTCTGTCACTATAGAATGGTTTGCTGCTAGGAATTGACAGCTTGTAAGCATGAAGGGATCTATGGATCGCTGAACTACACAGGCCGGTTAACTGGGGTTTTTTTCCCGATGTGAGCCTTGAATGTCTGAGACTTCTGTGGGTATGTCTTTATACGTGTGTGATTTGTCCGATAAAGTCATCACAAAAACAATTCCTTATTCAAAGTCCCACACACTCTTACACAGATACAATGCAACACATCTGAAGAAAAAAAGGTTTTCCCCATTCTAAATTCCAACATTCCACACATTGTCTAGTCTTTGCCCCCAAAACCCCTGAAGAATTTGATTCTTGTGTGATTCGTTATGAAGGTTTCACACACTTTCCCTCTCTTTCTCTCTTTACACACACACACACACACACACACACACACACACACATGAGTTTGTCTTTGTATAACTCTGAGGACTTTCCATTGACATAGTTACTGTAGCCAATTGAACTTTTAAAAAATGTTGCTGCTTTTGTTCAAAAGCAAATTTCTAAAGGTAAACAATGTCAGACCTTTCAGTCCTTTCGGGGATAGTTGGGCTTCACAATGATGCATAAACTTAGACACCCCCCAACCCAACACCCCCCCACACACACAATATCAAGATATTAACACCCTTCCCCCAGCCCACTCACAAAAACCACCTGCTCCATCATTTCAAACTTACCCCTCACCCACTCTCACTCTCTCTCTCTCTCTCTCTCTCTCTCTCTCTCTCTCTCTGTCTCTCTTCCGTGCCCACACACACACACACACACACACACACACACACAATATACACAATATCTCTCCTGCTGCCACTTCACACATCCTCTCACATGAGTCATGTCCAAATGGGAGACGTATTCTTGATGTAAGACACATAAATTACAAATTGGCAAAAATCAAATGAACACATTCACTTCTAATATAATAAAAAATGCTTTAACAAGGCCTCAAAGAAAAAACCCAGAAAGTGTTAAGAACAAAGTATTCATTCAACAGTGAAGCAAAACTAATGCGCTTTTTATCCAACAAGAAGTCCAACCACACTTCAATAAAGCTCACACACAGACACAGTGAAATGTAGGGGCACCCCTGGTCAGCGTCACATGATACTATTGACCTAGCCCTAACCTCGAGGACAGCTGAGACTGGAACCTCTGTTGAGGTTCAACATTAGGGAAACACATACAGTGATGCTTGAAAGTTTGAGAACTTTGATTTTATATATTTATGCACAAATATGACCTAAACATTATCAAATGTCCTAAAACTATGTCAAAACTCGGTATTTTAAATGTTAATTGATAACGTAAGACGTAGGTAGATAACGTTGATACGTGTAGACGAATGAACACCCAAACAGTCAATAGTATGCACATTAACACAGACACAAACAAGCAATTTCAATGCTTCCACCCAACTTGGAAAGAACTAAGTTCAACTTTTATAGGGATTTGCATCCATATTCAGTCACTGAGAACCAGGGCTTTCACATTATTTTGGAGCCACAATACATCGTCCCATCTAAAAGATATTTAATGCTAACCACAAGCTATATTACTTTGAAAAGACTCTGAAACAACTTTGAATAGTCTAAAGTCTGACACCCTCTCACATCTAAAGACAAGTCACAAAGTTATTAGTCGCAAACTATGATTTTATAAAGATTGAGGACCTTGTATGGTCACTATTTGAAAGACTAGATTATTTTTGAGGGGTTTTTTTTTCAAATCTGAGTCAACAAACAACCAATATGGTTGAATAAACAAACAGGCTGTAAAATAAACAAAGTGGCTTCTTAAGTACTGTAATGGTAGCTTAAGATGAAGTGAAGACACCACATTTCATTATTTTATATACAATATTCATTTCTATGTTATTTCAGTGCTTGAATTATATATATTTTTTTTTATCATTTCCCTTACATTTTTAAGTGTAGTAATTTGCATAGAACTCTTTTTATCGGAACGTCAAGACAAGAAAAAGACTGACTTAAGACAGCTATCCTGACAACCTCATACAAAATGATAGAGATAATGCGAGCACAACACAACTCCTACAAAACTCTCATGGGGTGCCTAGCAATTCCCACCTCTAGCCTTCAACCCTCTCTAGGAATGGTCGACTAACAAAGATCACTCCATGAGTGATCTTTAAAACATGGGTCATGCAGCTAGACAGCAACCCTAAGCATACAAGTTAAGTTAACTGTTATTCTACCGTTTTGGAATGGCCAAGTCAAAGTCCTGACATTAGAAATCTTGTGAAATCAGCTCATGTGAGAAAACCCACCAACATCCCAGAGTTAAAGCTGTCTTGCACATACACATCTAAATGCTGTTCAGTAAGCTTGGTAGCAACAGTAACACACAGACATACCAAATTTATGCACTAAGCTGGCTGTTCGATCACCCACTCACACACCCCCGCACACTCACCAAAATAAGTGCTGATAGTATGTGAGCACTCTTGCTACTCATAGCCTAAATCGTTGCTTTCTGGTTAAAACAGGAGTAATGTGTATTCTGTTTTCAATCACACAACTATCATTTTAGAATTATAATACGAATGTTACAAATCTTGATAACAAAACGTTTGGCAGTTAAATTGGAGAGGATTCAGGAACAGGCATGTGGAGTCACAGTACAGTACCACTAACTAGATATCCTAGAGGTGATGGGGAAATTTTTATTCGTAAACTAAGCGTGTCACTACGCTATAAGGCGAAAACAACATACCCCTTAAGAAGCCTGACTGAGCATGTGGAGGAATCTGCAATACTATTACTTTCCACAAAACATGAAATTTAGCACTGCATTGCACTGAAGCTTACTGGCCTGGTCTCTTTTAATGCAGTGATGTAATAAGCACATGGCAGACCAGAACGCTGCAGGTGGAACAATCTATGTTCATTGTTCATACAGTATCTACTAACAGACTAAGATCCAGAGAAGCCATCTATGCTCTTCTGTTTGTGTAATTACATGGCTCTAGCATTCTGCCACTGACACCACAGTTGGAATAAATTCACTGGATCCCACTGTTTATGCCCAGAGGCAACATTGCACAAAGTTTCTAGCTGAGAAATGTATTAGCTGTTTAGTAACCATGACAAGTAAAATGAGAATAATATTTACAGAACATCACCTTATAGTTTCATTATCTTAGCTAGAGATTAAAACCTCACTGAAATTTATACATTTTTGAAAAAACAGAATGCCGTTCTAACATATGGCTGAGCATATCCCATTCTTCTGGGGGTTTTTGTTTTGGGTTTTTTATTTTGTCAATTGAAACAAGTAGCCATTTAGCTTATTTTCTTATTTTCATTTACATATGGCTGCATGGTGACCCAAGCAGGTAACAATAAATGCAGCTAGCAATGTATTAATTATTTGAATTAACCAAAATGTGTTACTATATTGTAAACTTTAAAACGATCTATTATTACCATTAATTATATGTACGTATATGCACTGCTCAAAAAATAAAGGGAACACCTAAACAACACAATATAACTCCAAGTACATCAAACCTCTGTGAAATCAAACTGTCCAATTAGGAAGCAACACTGACTGACAATCAATTTCACATGCTGTTGTGCAAATGGAATAGACAACAAGTGGAAATTATTGACCTATGCTTTCTGGCTGATGTTTTGGTCACTTTTGGAATGTTTGGTGGTGCTTTCACACTCGTGGTAGCATGAGACACAAACTACTACAACCCACACAAGTGGCTCAGGTAGTGCAGCTCATCCATGATGAACACAATCAATGCGAGCTGTGAAAGAAGGTTTGCTGTGTCTGTCAGCGTAGTGGCCAGGGCTGGAGGCGCTACCAGGACAGACAGGCCATACACCCAGGAGACGTGGAGGAGGCCGTATTAGGGCAGGGGCACAACCCAGCAGCAGGACCGCTACCCTCCGCCTTTGTGCAAGGAGGAACAGGAAGAGCACTGGCAGAGCCCTGCAAAATGACCTCCAGCAGGCCACAAATGTGCATGTGTCTGCACAAACGGTTAGAAAGCGACCTCCATGAGGATGGTATGAGGGGCCCGACTTCCACAGATGGGGGCTTTGCTCACAGCCCAACACCTTGCAGGACGCTTGGCATTTTGCCGGAGAACACCAGATTGGCAAATTCGCCACTGGCAACCCTGTGTCTTTTCACAGATGAAAGCAGGTTCACACTGAGCACATGTGACAGATGTGCAGGGTCTGGAGATGCCATGGAGAGCGATCTGCTGCCTGCAACATCCTTTATGCATGACTGGTTTGGCAGTGGGTCAGTAATGGTGTGGGGGTGGCATTTTCTTTGGAGGGCCGCAAAGCCCTCCATGTGCCCCCCAGAGGTACCCTGACTGACTGCCCATTAGGGTACCAAGATGAGATCCTCAGACCCGTTGTGAGACCATATGCTGGTGCGGTTGGCTCTGGGTTCCTCCTAATGCAGGACAATGCTAGACTTCGCCTCATGGTGGCTGGAGTGGTGGTCAGCAGTTCCTGCAAGATTGAAGGCATTGCAGCTAAATGGACGGCCTGCCCGTTCCCCAGACCTGAATCCGACTGAGCACATTTGGTTGGATCAGCCTGTAGTCGGTGTGTTTTTTCCACTATAATTTTGTGTGTGACTCTCCAAATCCAGGCCTCCATTGGTTAATACATTTTAGTTTCCATTGATGATTTTTGTTGTGATTTTGTTGTCAGCACATTCAACTTTGTACAGAACAAAAGTATTCAATGAGAAATATTTCATTCATTCAGATCTGGATGTTTTATTTGAGTGTTCCCTTTATTTTTTTTTGAGCAGTGTATATTTAGTCAGACACTGATAGTGCAAGGTCTCCTACTTAAAAGATGAGAGAGGTTTTGTAATTTTTCATCATAGGTACACTTCAACTATGAGAGTCAAAATGCGAGCCACAACAGTAAGACAATGGAAGACTTTACAAGACCATTGATAATCTCCCTCAATCTGGGGCCCCATGCAAGATCTCATCCCGTGGGGTCCAAAATGATCATGAGAACGGTGAGCAAATATCCCAGAACTACAACGGAGGGCCTGATGAAATGACCTCAGAGAGCTGGGAGCCAAAGTAACAAAAGCTACCACAACACACTATGCTGAAGAGACTCCTATCTTGCAGTGCCAGGTGGTGTCTCCCTGTCGTAACCCAGTACATGTCCAGCCTGTCTTTAAGTTTGGCCATAGAGCATATGATGATCCAGAGAGGATTGGGGAAGAATATCATGTGGTCATATGAAACCAAAATAGAACTTTTTTTTGTTAAAAACTCACTGGAGGAAAAAGGATGGCTGAGTTTGCAGCCCAGAAATCAACCATACCTACTGTAATCCATGGGTGGGGAAACATCATGCTTGGGGCTGTTTTTCTGCAAAGGGGACAGGACGTTATAATAACCAAGCTACCATCATTAACACACTACGTCGAGAGGGTCACTCAATCCCCCAGTGCCAGACGTGTTTCCCCTGCGTAAGCCAGTACTGTCCATGCCCCTCTTAAGTTTGCACGAGAGCATTTATGGATGATCCAGAAGGGATTAGGAGAATGTCATGTGGTTTTTTTAAGTAAAACTTTTTGTAAAACTTTTGTATTAAAAACTCAACATCGTCATGTTTAGAGAAGAAGCATGCGGAGTTGCCATCCCAAAAACCCATACCTACTTTGAAGCATGGGGGTGGAAACCATCATGCTTTGGGGCTGTTTTTTTCTCTTTTCTGCAAAGGGGACAGAGACTGATCCGTGGTTAAGAATGAAAGAACAAACATGCGTAAGTTGTGAAATTTTAAGCCAAAACCTCCTTTCAATTCATCGTGAGAGCCACTGAAGAATGGAACGTGGCTGGGTCTTCCAGCATACAAATATCCCAAACACAACTGCTCGAGCACGAAGGAGTGCTCTGTAAAAAGCATTTCCATGTCCTTGATTGGCCTAGCCACCTCCAACCTCAACCCCATAGAAATTTGTGGAGGGAGTTGCAAGTCCGTCCTTGCTCGCGACAGCCCAAAACATCACTGCTCTAAAGAATATCTGCATGGAGGAAATGGGGCCAAATACCAAGCTGCATTGTGTGCAAACCTGTGAAGATTTACCGGAAACGTTTGACCTCTGTCCTCTGTCCTATGTCATTGCCTCTGTCATTGTCATCCCAAGTTTATGTTCCAAATTATTTGAGTTGGAACGTTTGTTATTGACCAAATCTTATTTTAACAAACCATAATTTACAATTAACTTCTTTAAAAATCCTACATGTGATTTACTGGATTTTTTTTGTCTTTTGTCTCTCATAGTGGAAGTGTACCTATGATGAAAATTACCGACTCTCTCATCTTTCTAAGTAGGAGAACTTGCACAATCAGCCACAATCACGTGGCTGACTTAATACTTTTTTGCCCCCCTGTATATATATATATATATATAATGCCCCCCTGTATATATATATATATATATATATATATATATATATATACATAACATATACATAACATTACATATGGTGTAACAGAGGATTTTGGCCATACTGCCCACATCTAATGGTAACCACATCTTCAGTTTGAATTTTACACATGCACATAGCACATAGCTTCAACATGCATGGCCATGTGGACCTACTGCTAACATATTTTCACTCTCAATATCTGCATGTATCACAATCTGGAACTTCATCCTGAATGGGAATGCTAATAAAGACATGAACTGGTTGCCATATGTTTTTGTGACCTGTGACTGAGGCCAGTGTTGGACTCTGCACGCCAATGAAATTCATCTCACTGGATAAAGACATCCTGACAACAGTATCCTAGCAACCACAGCCCATGCAATTCCATGACCCTCAAGCACCACATCTGTAGAGCTACAGAGGGGACACACTTGTTCATACACACACACACACAGTCACACAAATGCACACATACAAGCTCAAACACACAGAGAAAATGCTGAGGATTTCATATTTACTTCTCTTGCTCCTCTCCTGCAGCCTAGCTCACTCTGTCATGTCATTTCTATCCTCTACATCTTTTTCCGCCACTCTATTTCTCGTGCTTTTTTATCATCTTCTCTCTTCCATTACAATGTAATGTTATTTCCCTCTTTATAATATTCCAGTCTTTAGTTTCAGCCCCTAAAGTTACTTGCTGCAAAGAGTATTTGAAGCATTACTGCACCTGTAAAGTGAGACTGGATCCCACTACTTGTGAACACTAGCATTAATTAAAATAAAAGTACTTTACGTTTAAAATGTCTCTGGAATAACAAAGGACTGCAATAGCAAATCTTATTTTTCTGTCTTATTAGGAAATGGTTTGAACACCTGGACAAATATAACATAAAACCTGATTGTCAGACTGATGAGAATCAACAATTATATAGTTTTGTACCAATGATCTGAAGAAAGTTAGAAAGGTAACAGAGTGACAAAAGACTTATTCTTATTATTCTTATTACCTTATTTGCTATAATAAAAGCACTCCCATCAAAGTTGCCAAATGTGTCCCAGTTTGACTGACCAGCAGAATCACCAGACAACCGTCAAGCACTTTCTTAGGAACACTATACTAATAGGTATAGGGTAGGGCTTACCTTTGCTCTTAAATCAGCCACAATTCTTAGTGACATGTATCTCACAACATGTTAGAAAGATTCCTTTGGGATTCTGCTCCACACTGACATTATTTCATTACACAATTCCTGCAGATTTTTCAGGTGCACTTTCATGCTGTGACTCTCCCATTCTACCATATCACAGCACTGTTCTGTTGGATTCTCAGTAGAAGAAAACTGAAAAACACTGAACTCACTGACATGTTCAAAACAGTTAATACAACATTTGCTTTGTGACATTTTGGGATATCATGTTTGGGTGTAGCAACCAGTCCACTTCCACCAGCCTGGACTGTTGATGCAGGGAATGAGGGGCTCCTGGATTGTCCTGTTGGCATCAAATTCTGAACCTGTGTGCCTCAGCAGAAATAAATATTCATCACTCCAAGCTGAGCCTGTGTCCACTGCAGCCTCAGATTTGTTCTTGGCTGACAGAAGTGGATTCAGACATGTTATTCTACTGTTGTAGTCCATCCACCTCAACGATCAACATTTTGTGCATTCTGACAAGCTTTTCTGCTGCTCACCACAATTGTATATTGTGGTTATCTGAGCTTACATTGCCTTTCTGTCAGCTCAAACCAGTCTGGCCATTCTCTGACCTCTCTCATCAACAAGGCATTTCCATCATCAAAACTGTTGCTCACTGGATGTTTTTACAGTAATCAGATTTCAATCTGGCTGACTGGAGATGCATTTGGCTATAAAATGTAAATGTATGTTTCACATATACGACCAAGTGGGGCGGCACGGTGGCTCGAGCAAGAAGCTCTTGGGTTTGATCCCAGGTGGAGCGGTCTGGGTCCTCTCTGTGTGGATTCTGAATGTACTCCTCCCCGTGTCCACGTTGGTTTACTCTGGATGCTCCGGTTTCCTCCCACAGCCCAAAGACATACATCTGGTTAATTGATTACGCTTAAGTGGCCCTAATATATGAGTGTGTGTGCCCTACAATGGATTGGAGCCCTTGCGCCTTATGCTGCCAGCTAGGCACTGGCTAGGCTCTCCTGCGACCCTGTCCAGGATTAAGCAGATAAGAATGTGAATGAATGATGAAAAGACCAAATCTAAGTAGGGTTCTGTGGGCTTCCAACTTGGGAACCAGTTTGGGTTAGACCTTTTGCTGTTCAGTATTGCATTGAACAAGTTGTGTGTGGAAGATCTGACATTTAACATTTCTGGGATTATAAAGAATAACTCATATCACCCAATAATGATTTAATAAAAATAAATCCTTCCAGTCACATTCCCAGAAATGTGGATTCTGTCATAGCAGCAAACCTTATTAATCTCACATATGGATGTGATGTTCAGCTGTCCACATACTA
The DNA here is from genome assembly GCA_025084515.1 of Ancistrus triradiatus. Lineage (NCBI taxonomy): Eukaryota > Metazoa > Chordata > Actinopteri > Siluriformes > Loricariidae > Ancistrus > Ancistrus triradiatus. Next base: position 116,444 of record JAJAGP010001161.1, read on the forward strand.
TTGGCCATGTAATACAAATGACAGTGGTGTACATATAAGTATGAACAATGCAGTTGTGCCTGAAACAAATCTGAGCAGCTCTTTGCCATATATATAGCAAGCAGACCAGAGGGATTTCAACTGTCACACTCTCTCTTAGGGTGACACAGTTTCATCCACATCAACATTATCATGCAGACATTTGACCAGCTATCATGTTCTATGTCTTGCAAGTGTGTCAAAACATTAATTAACCCTAGCCTACAGGGAGCTCACTAAGAGCTGACCGAGACAGAAGTGTGTTAATGATGCAGTGTTCTAATGACGTGGACTAAATTGAATTAGTTGGGTCTATTATTTATAGCTTATTATTTCTACAGAGGTAGTAAGCGGCTGAACCTATGATCAATTTAGATTGTATCACAACAAGCATCAATTTACTAGAATGTTAAGTGAACAGGCTGACTTAATCCACTTTGTGGTATACAGTCAGAGTGAATGACTGCTACATCATATGCCATGAGTCAGGCTTCACTTGGACTGGCTCTGGCTTATGCAGTTGTCCATCACACAGCTTAGTTCAATCATCTTAACCCAGCCTATTATGCCTCTAACATGCTGACTAAAAGCTCTCTGACCACTGCTATATGGCCATGTGTAGTGCAGTCATATGCACAGTTGGGTCCTTCTAAACCTGGCATGTGGCCCTATCATAAAATAGAACATATGTGGAACAGACTGCATGTGCTACATCCAGCCATGCAGCCGGTTTGATCCATGTACACTTTCAAGATCTGCTTTCTTTTAACTTCAGCAGATGTGAGCTACCTACTAGCATAATTGCAATGCAGTATATGACCTTTGAGTTGTTATTAATTGTAAATGGTTAAATTTACAATTAATTTCTTGAATTTCCCTCTGGGATCAATAAAGTATCTATCTATCTATCTATCTATCTATCTATCCATCCATCCATCCATCCATCCATCCATCCATCCATCCATCCATCCATCCATCTCTCTCTCTCTCTCTCTCTCTCTCTCTCTCTCTCTCTCTCTCTCTCTCTCTCTCTCTCTCTCTCTCTCTCTCTCTATCTATCTACAGCCAGTAGGCCAGTATGGACTATATGTAATTCTAACATGTCTCTCTCTTAGACACAGTCACATGCACACACTAACCCATCATGCAACGTTTGAATCTTCTTGTCTCAGATATTTTACCTTACCCTATGCCTAAATGACCACAGTTCATAAAAGCAATGATGTCTCAGCCATGGGCACCCCTCCTCTTTGATTAAACATTTGCCCACACTAGCTCAATAAAATGACAAGCCTAATTTATACTTTGATTACTGTCTGAGGCCCAGTTTTCCAAAAGCTTTGTTGATCTGTCTTCAGTATGAAGGCTGATCCTAAATAACCACAACGATGTCACCAAGTAATTTACCAAACAAAAGATGATTATTTACGTGATGGTTAACTGTTCCATTATGTGTTACAGCAATGTCAGGCTAAATATCATGAAAGCAGAGCATAAAGGCTTTTTGCACCTGATGGCTTTCCAAAGGGGTTCCATTAGGCATTAGTCTGCATGAAACATTTCAGGTCTCCTTCAGAGATGTGAACCTAGGAATCTTTTAGGTAGCTTGCTAGAATTATTTTATTCTAGTGCAGACAAGTAAGCAGCAGTAAAATATTTACATTCGACTGTAATAAACAGCATTTAATTCCTCATCGAATCCCAGATGAGGCTAATATATGGCGTTCCGCAGGTGTCTGCATCCTGGTAATGCCGCTAGATGAGAAGAGAATGCGCGAATCGATCAGCGCATCTCAGCTGCTGCACCAAGGCATGCGTTTAGTCGGTGAAACGTACGAATGGTGGCCGGTGTGAAGCCTCTGGCCACAGAATGACCGAAAAATACCCCGAACCGATCAGGAATCAGAGCCGGTTCTCCTTGAGTAGTATCTATGGGTGTATACGTCAACAAAGATAACGGAACGCGTGGCTGCTTGAACTGCGGTAACCTGCATCAGACTCATCCCCACCCACTGGCTTAATAACTATATCTGAATGTCACCGCTGACTTCAAAGCTAGCCAAAAGCAGGAGCGTTATCAGCGCGCCCTATCGCGCCTGTTATTCCCGCTCGGTCGCATGTCCTGTTCGATTTATCTCCCTGTGCCATCCGCGAGAATCGTTACCGCGCGCTAGCGGGTGCACAATGCGTCAGTATTACCTCTCTGCCATGGTCCCTCGTTTCCCGGTTATAATCCAGTGAAGGTAATCCACAGAGCGTCAGTCATGGTGGTCGGAGCTCTAGCACCGCAGTACAGATATGTGGAGCACGCGCTGTATCTCTCGCCAGATTCCTCGTCACCACCGACAATCTGACGTCATATTGCGCTCACTAGGACAGTCAGGTTACCATGGCAGCAGAGAGACGCCACACGGGCCAATCTTGTCTCATGTATACTGCACTTATGTCGTCATAAAAAAACATTTTATGACGTTGTACAAACTGTTCACCATTAAGTGTACACTATATACATACATACACACTTACTGACAAAAAATAACTCACCCACAAGTTGTTGGAATCAAATGAAATTTTATATGCACGAATGTAATGATGATATATGTAAGTGATTACAACAAATAGAGTAAAAGGAGCAAAAGTAAAAGGATAAGTTTATTGAGGAAAACACTGTCATCAGATCCCAAACAGAATTTTCAGAATATTCAGGATTTGTCACTGAAGACGATACAGTTCCATTTGTAGCAGTCCAGGTTTCTCATTCAAAACACCACTGCAAATGAAGGCGATGGTGGGTCGGCTGTCAATGGCAGGACACGTAATAGGGATGGTGACAACACATTTCCTTCGACTAAGTGCCTGGAAATTTGTAGTGAAGGTGCTGCCTATGTCTGGATGGTGACAACGAAACTGTTGGGAGCTGCTCATGCTTGTCAGTCAAATGATCCTCTCAACTGGTGGTCTGTCTGAGATGTCTGGAGCCTTATCATCATGTCTAGCATATGTTTAGCAATCAACAGTCTCTCTCCAAGAGGTACATTACCCAAAAGTAGCCTCTGAAAGCCTTTTCATAGGGCAGCAGAGGAAGCACTTTTGTGCCCGCTTGACCACACCTGTAATCATTCACATATCTGCCTCCGACATAACTGTATGTCAAGTTTTGCAGCAATCTGACATTTCTATCTGGGTGCTTTTTTTTTGTCAGTGAGTGTATATATATTAGTCACCTAATATGTGTTATTAGGTGAAATATTAGTTACCTAGTTGCCTGTTTAGGGTAGTAGTAACTTCAAATTCCCGTAGATGTACGTTGCATCAGGCTATAAATATCTGCGTGGTGTGCAACGGAATTCATAGATTGAGGAGAGCTGGTACATTCCATTAAAGGTCTCGTTCAATATGTGGAAAATTGGACGCAAAGCAGATGTTAATGATTGCCAAAAAGGCCAATGTGTGATGGAGGTAGCTGAATTTGCAGGTGTATCAAAGCATATGCTCATATGGGTCTACCAGCAGTGGCAAAAATCCCAATCAAAAGGAAATTCTTGTCAGAATTGTGGCCAAAAGACAAAACTGACAGACAGGGGTCGACAGCATGTTTCATATCTTGTGAATACAAATCGCTTCACTTCCAGGAAAGAATTTATTCTAGAAGTCTATGCAGGTCCTTCACAACCAGTTTCTGAAAGAACCCCCACAGGGAACTCCATACCATGAACACATGGAGCAGTATTGCACGCAAGAGGCCTTTGCCCACTTCTGCTCACAAAGTTGCCAAGTTATAGTGGCATGAGTGGAAACTTGTTATCTGATAAGATCTCGTTTCTGCCTGTATTTGAATGATGCTAGGTGTTTTGTTCATCAAATTCCTCAGGAAGCCTTCAATTAGGAATGCCTGCAAAGTGTGGTTCAAGCTGGAGGAGGGTCTGTGATGTTCTGTGAGTGTTTTAGTTAAATGAAAATGGGTCCTTTGGTTGAGGTGACAGTACATTTGCCTGCCTACTTTGAGCTGCTGTGGAACCAGGTTTTGCCCTTTGCTCATTATCTTACCAAGTAACATAACATTCCTATCCCTGTATTCCAAGATAACAATTCTCAGATTCGCAGGGCTGCAAATGTGACTGATTGGCATGATGCACATTCAGGACCAGTCACACATCTGGACTGGTCCACAAAATCCCCAAAAGTGAATCTTCTTGAAAATCTTGGGGACTACCTGAAACAATGAGTAAGACGCCAGGGAAGCATCCACAAAATGTGGCTGAACTGCACAATTATTTGATGCAAAAGTGGCCTACATCCAAATTTCGAAATTTACTAACAGCTTATTTTTACTTGTGCTTGTGGTGGTTTTACATGCTATTAAGTATGCTTTGTACATTTCAGTCACAGGTGAGTGATTTTATAGTGACTTTATATATATATTATATACACACACACACATATATATATATAGATATATAGATAGATAGATAGATAGATAAATAGATAGATAGATAGATAGATAGATATACAGTGGGGCAAAAAAGTATTTAGTCAGCCACTGATTGTGCAAGTTCTGTAAGAGAGAGGTCTGTAATTTTCATCATAGGGACACTTCAACTATGAGAGACAAAATGAGGGGAAAAAAATCCAGGAAATCACATTATAGGATTTTTAAAGAATTTAATTATAAATCATGGTGGAAAAAAAATGTTTGGTCACCCACAAACAAACAAGATTTCAAGCTCTCACAGACCTGTAACTTCTTTAAGAAGCTTTTCTGTCCTCCACTCGTTACCTGTATTAATAGCACCGGTTTGACCTCGTTATCTGTATAAAAGACACCTGTCCACAGCCTCAAACAGTCAGATTTCAAACTCAACCATGGCCAAGATCAAAGAGTTGTCGAAGGACACCAGGAAGAAAATTGTAGACCTGCACTAGGCTGGGAAGAGTGAATCTACAATAGGCAAGCAGGCTGGTGTGAATAAATCATATGAATAAATAAATGGTGTGAATAAATAAATGGAAGACATATAAGACCATTGATAATCTCCCTCGATATGGGACTCCATGCAAGATCTCATCCTGTGGGGTCAAAATGATCATGAGAACACAGTGAGCCAAAATCCCAGAACTACCAGGAGGGAACCATGATTGAATGATGCCAGTAGAGATGGACCAAAGTAACAAGGCTACCATCAGTTTGCCAAAAAGATTATTGATGATCCAGAAAAGGATTGGGAGAATATCATATGGTCAGATGAAATCAAAATAGAACTTTTTGGTAAAAACTCAACTCGTCGTGTTTGGAGGAAGAAGAATGCTGAGTTGGACCATACCTACTGTGAAGCATGGGGGTGGAAACATCATGCTTTGGGGCTGTTTTTCTGCAAAGGGGACAGGATGACTGATTCGTGTTAAGGGAAGAATGAACGGGGCCATGTATTGTGAGATTTTAAGCCAAAACCTCCATCAATGACAGCATTTGAAGATGAAATGTGGCTGGGTCTTCCAGCATGACATTGATCCCAAACACACCGCTCGCACAATGAAGGAGTGGCTCTGTAAAAAGCATTTCAAGGTTCTGGAGTGGCCTAGCCAGTCTCCAGACCTCAACCTCATAGAAAATTTGTGGAGGGAGTTGAAAGTCCGTGTTACCCAGCGACAGCCCCAAAACATCACTGCTCTAGAGGAGATCTGCATGGAGGAATGGGCCAACATACCAACGACAGTTTGTGCAAACCTGGTGGAGGCTTACAGGAAACGTTTGACCTCTGTCATTGCCAACAAAGGTTATGTTACAAAGTATTGAGTTGAACTTTTGTTATAGACCAAACACTTATTTTCCACCATAATTTACAATTAAGTTCTTTAAAAATCCTACAATGTGATTTCCTGAATTTTTTTTTCTCTTTTTGCCTCTGATAGTTGAAGTGTAACTATAATGAAAATTACAGGCCTCTGTCATCTTTCTAAGTAGGTGAACTTGCACAGTCAGTGGCTGACTAAATACTTTTTTGCCCCACTGTAGAGCCACTGGTGATAATTTCATCCCTTACCTCTGGATATGTACACAAATCCTTTAAGTGTGCTGTTAAAGCACTGATTAAAAAAGTCAATCTTGACCCTTGTGTGATATCTAATTATAGACCAATTTCAAATCTACCCTTTTTCTCCAAAATCTTAAAAAAGCCGTCTATCAGCAGCTCTGTAGTTACCTCCAAAATAATGGTTTTATTAAACATTTCAGTCTGGACTCAGGCCCCATCATAGTACTGAAACAGCATTAATTAGAGTACTACATGATTTATTAATGTCCTCAGATAATGGATAGGTTTCTTTTCTTGTTCTGTTAGATTTAAGTGCAGCATTTGACACTATAGATCACGATGTTTTACTGAATAGACTAGAAAATACTTTAGATATTAAGGGATTGGCACTTTCTTTGTTTAAATCCTACCTGACGACCGGTACCAGTATGTTTATGTAAATAATCTACGTTCTAAGCTCTCAAAAGTGAGGTAATGGCGTTCCTCAGGGGTCTGTGCTTGGACCGTTTTTTATTCTCTCTGTATATGCTGCCACTAGGCTCAATTATTTGTAAACATTTCATTAGTTTCCACTGCTATGCAGATGATACACATCTGTACATATCAGCCAAACCAAATGAGGGCCTTACAATCAGCAAAATTGAGGATTGTGTCAAGGTTATTGTAAAGAAATCAACTGTGGGAGCAATTGTAAGAAAATGGAAGACATAGAAGACCATTGATAATCTCCTCCGATCTGGGGCCCCACACAAGGTCTCATCCCGTGGGGTCAAAAAGATCATGAGAACAGTGAGCAAAAATCCCAGAACTTTTACTTTTCTTTTACTGAACTCAGATAAAACCGAGGTTTTATTAGTGGGACCCAAGGCTGTGAGAGACAGGTTGGCTACATCTACCCTAAATCTGGATGACTGTTCAGTATTTCCCAGTCCATCTGTAAAAAACTTAGGTGTCATATTTGATTCAGATCTCTCCTTTGATGCGAACATTAGTTACATAACTCAAATTGCTTTCTTTCAATTATGTAATATTGCTAAACATAGAAACTCTCTTTTAATGATGCCGAGAAACTGGTTCATGCGTTTATAACCTCAAGGTTGGATTACTGTAATGCTTTACTTACTGGATGCTCTAGTAAATCTATAAATAAACTTCAGTAAATTCAGACTGTAGCAGCTTGAGTGCTAACTAGAACTAAAACATTTGATCATATCAGTCTTGTTATATTATCACTATACTTGTTACCAGTTAAATTCCACATTGACTACAAAATACTTCTTGTAACATATAAAGCTCTACATGGCCTGGTCCCACATTGTCTGTGTGAACTCTTCCAATCCAGCTCATCTACTTCATTCGCAGGGTGCAGGACTTCTTTTGATTTCTAGAATTAAAAAAGTCACAGCCGTAGGAAAGGCTTTCTCATGCATGGCCCCCCAACTATGGAATAAACTTCCCACTTTAGTTCGAGACTCAGACACTCGTCCAATTTTTAAGTGTAGGCTTAAGATATGCTTTTGGTTAGACTTAGACTGGGATGCATGGCTCGGGTTACTGGGGCCGGAGTCTGGAGTCATGTCTGGCCTTCCTGCCTTGTCATGCCTTGTCTTTTAGTCGGGAGTGTCTGGTGGGTGGTCTGGCTGGGCTGGGCTTCAGTGCTCTTGATCTTGACTTGTGCATCCTTGCCTTAGACTAAGGGTGGGGTTGCTGATGTCCCATGTGATCCCTCTTGGCTGTGTTACCTTCTGATTCTCCTCTTTCTAGCTATATTGCTAAAGCTAATGCTGCTGGAGTCTCATGCTACACATGGTATCAGTGATTGTTAATTGACTCTGTGCTCTTAAACAATAACTACTTACATTTTCTGTTTTCTCTCTGAGCTATGTTCCTGTACCAGTTCCTGCCCCACATATGATGTTCATCTGCTTCAGCTTCATTCAAATTGTTTCCATCTTCAGCTCCAGCCCCACCATACCTGGGCCACACCAGAGGACAGTAACTCTCTCCATTCTTCGGTTGGCTTTGGACAAAATGCCTCCAAGGACCTTTCTGCTTAGACTGCTTAGATCCTAGAGTGACTCTGTGTATCAGACTACAAAATGCTGATATGCATATTTTACATTATTTTATTTCAACTATAACTATAAGACTTATTTGTTTAGATAATATAGCTTCATTCTTACATTTATCATCTACGCCACCCAAGGAGGATGGGTCCCTTTTTGAGCCTTGGTCCTCCCAAGGTTTCTTCCTCATAATGCTTAGGGAGTTTTTCCCTTTCCACTGTCACCCTAGGCTTGCTCAATTTAGGATTGGTATATTAGAAGATAATCTAAAATTGCAAAGTAGCTTTGAGACAATACTTCATTGTAAAAAATACTCATTGTAAAAAGCACTATATAAATAAAAACTGACTTGACATGACATGGGCAAGGGATTAACTTTTATCAAACCTTTATCAAGCACTACAATACGAAGTGTTACATTAACAAATGACATTTAAAACTTTACTGTGGCAAAAATTTATAAGTCATATGTTAACGATGTCCAGAAGTGGGCATCGTCTTCTCTGAGCTCGAGGCATCTGGGCTGGACCCATCGCAAAGTAGAAACCTGTATTGTGGTCAGATGAATCAGTATTCCAGATGGGTTTTTTTTTGGAAGAAATGGACAATGTGCTCCAGACCAAAGACAAAAAGGACCAAAAGCCAAGCTCTGTGATGGTATGAGGTTGGGCCAGTGTCCTTGGCAAAGGTCATTTACACTTCTGTGACGGCAGCATTAATGCAGAAAAGTCCACTGAGATTTTGGAGCAACATAAGCTATCTTTAAGACAACATCTTTTCCTGTGACATACATGCATTTATTAACAAGACAATGCAAAACAAGTAAAATCAGAAAAGGTTAGGACTCAAATATGTAAATCCCTTCCAGTCTTTCTTTGAAGAACATTTTTTAAACAGTTCAATAATTTTCTCACACATTTGTTGATAAACTGGAGATCCTCTGCCCAACTTTACTCCTCAAAGACTCAGCCTTTCGTGGATATTGCTTTTGTACCAAATCATAATTATAATTACCAATTCTTTTTGGAATGTGTTACAGGCCTGAAATGCAGGAATGGATATTAAAAAAAGGATTCCATGTAGGTAACTGCAGTATACTTTAGTAGGAGATGAAGAGATATTCAAAACTGTAGAGAAGTACAAAAAATTTCCGGAGGAACAGGATGTTTCAGGCAGAGGTCCATCATTAGCTTCTAATTGTTCGTCATTGCTTCTGAATATGCAGTTTGCTGCTATGGCAGCAATCATATTAGGAAATTCAAAACAAAAGAACTGATCTACACTCCTGGAACTTAAACCCCATGGAATGAATGTTATGATTTAAGCATCAACATCTTCATACATAAACTGGGTCATCCTCCTACATATTCAGACGTAATTTGAATAAGCTATATATATATATATATATATATATATATATATATATATATATATATATATATATATATATAGCTTATTCAAATTATATATACATACACTGGTCCGTGTTGCTGGAAATATTCCTCAGATATTTTGGTCCATATTCACATGATAGAATAACGCACTTGATGTCAGCTGCATGTTCTGTTCCACCACATCCCAAAAGTGCTATATTGGATTGAGATCTAGTGACTGTGGAGCCCTTTTGAGTAGAGTGAAAATACATTTTAGACCAGGATGCATGGCTTGGGTCACTGGGGCCGGAGTCTGGAGTCATGTCTGGCCTGCCTGTCTTATCCGTTAGCCGGGAGTGTTGAGTGGTCGGTCTGGCTGAACTGGGCTTCGGTCCTCGTGATCTTGACTCGTGCATCCTTGCCTTAGACTAAGGGCAGAGCTGGGGGAGTCTTATGGTGATCAGAGACGTTGGGTTGCTGTCTTCTGCCTCTCGTGGGGTTGCCGATGTCTCATGTGATCCCTCTTGGCTGTGTTTCCTACCAGTTCTCCTCTTTCTAGCTTTAGAGCTATGCTGCTATTAGCTATCTGCTTAGGGGTCCTCCTCATATGCTCACACACATGTCATCAGTGATTGTTAATAGACACTGTGTGCTCTTAATCCATAACTAATTTACATTTTTCTAATTACATTTTCTTAGTCAATAGAGTCTTATGGTGATCAGAGACGTTGGGTTGCTGTCTTCTGGCCTCTCGTGGGGTTTGCCGATGTCTCATGTGATCCCTCTTGGCTGTGTTACCCTACCAGTTTCTCCTCTTTTCTAGCTACATGCCTGCTATAGCTAATGCTGGCCGGGGTCTCATGCTACACATGTCCCATCAGTGATTGTTAATAGACACTGTGCTCTTAATCCCTAACTAATTACATTTTCTGTTTTCTCTCGAGCTGTGTTCCCGGTACCAGTTCCTGCCCCACACATGATGTTTCATCTGCCTGCTGCTTCACTCAAGCTGCTTCCGTCATCAGCTCCAGCCCCATCACCACGGGCCACTTAATGCCGATGTGCATACTTCACATTTTATTCGAACTATGACTCCATGACTTTAGTTTCGTTATTAGATTTATCATCTACGCCGCCCAAGGAGGTTGGGTCCCTTTTTGAGTCTTGGTCCTCCCAAGGTTTCTTCCTATAACACTCAGGGAGTTTTTCCTTGCCACTGTCGCCCTAGGCTTGCTCAATTTGGGATTGGACGTAGTTATTAGGAGAATATCTAAATTTGTAAAGTTGCTTTGAGACAATGCTCCATTGTAAAAAACGCTATATAAATAAATATGACTTGACTTGACTTGGCATTTTCCTGCTGGAAGTAGCCATCCAAAGATGGGTACACTGTGGTCATAAAATGATGGACATGCTCAGCATCAACACTCCGGTAGGCTGTGGCATTTAAACATTGTTCACCATTACACGTCCTCAACCAGCTTGAACAGTTGATATAATACAGGATGGATCCATGCTTTCATGATGTTTATGACAAATTTTGACCCTACCATCCGAATTTTGCAACAGAAATAGAGACTCATCAGACCAGGAAACATTTTTCCAATCTTCTAATGTCCCATATTGGTGAGCCCACTGAATTGTATTCAATGGGCTATTGAATTGTAGCCCCTTTTTAGCCTTAACTAACAGGAGTGGTACCCGGTGTGGTCTTCTGCTGCTGTACAAACTCACCGGCCACTTAATTAGGTAGAAGTCAAGTCAAATTCATTCATATAGTGGTTTATACAATAGTCTTCTGGCTTGTCCACGTCATCTTTAGCAAACTGCAGATGAGCAGCAATATTCTTTTTGGAATTTTGGAATTCTTTTTGGAATTCTTTTTCTCCTGGAAACCGTGCCACGCACACCATTGTTGTTCAGTGTTCTTCTGATGGTGGACTCATGAACATTAACATTAGCCAATGTGAGAGAGGCCTTCAGTTGCTTAGAAGTTACCCTGGGGTCCTTTGTGACCTCGCCAACTGTTACACGCCTTGTTCTTGGAGTGATCTTTGTTGGTCACCACTCCTGGGGAGGATAACAATGGTCTTGAATCGCTTCCATTTTTACACAATCTTTCTGATTGTGAATTGCTGGAATCCAAACCCTTTAAAGAAGATTTTGTAACCTTTCCCAGCCTAATCAGCATCAGCAACTCTTTTCCTGAGGTCCTCAGAAATCTCCTTTGTTCGTGTCATGATACACTTCCACAAACATGTGTTGTGAAGAGCAGACTTTGATAGATCCCTGTTCTTTAATTAAAACAGGGTGCCCACTCACACCTGATTGTCATCCCATTGATTGAAAACACCTGACTCTAATTTCTCCTTCAAATTAACTGCTAATTCTAGAGGTTCACATACTTTTGCCTCTCACTAATATGAAATATCGGATCATTTTCCTCAATAAATAAATGATCAAATATAATACTTTTGTCTAATTTGTTTAACTGGGTTCCCTTTATCTACTTTTAAAACTTGTGTGAAAATCTGACGATGTTTTAGGTCATATTTATGCAGAACTATAGAAAATTCTAAAGGGTTCACAAACTTTCAAGCACCACTGTAAGAATTCAACCTTAGTACCTAATTAAATTTACCTAATTGATAGGTTAACAGTAATAGTTTAAATACACATAAGCTAAGTATAAAAATGAAAAGACAGAACATATTTAAAGAAAGTATTATAAATAAACATAATAATAAATAAATATAATATATAGATTACAAGAGAATACAATATTATGAAGAGCATAATAAAATAGAGAATATAAAACTTTTGTTGAAGATTTGTTAGTCACATATGCCTTTGTAACTACGAAAGCCACAAATTGTAGATGATAGTATATACAATAAAAAACAGTAAATACAATAACATAGAGAATATGAGTCAGTAAATAAACGAGAGTCACTGTAAGTTCTCGTGTCACTCCCAGTTACTTGGCTGAAGGCATGACAGAGTGGCATTTGTAAATTTAACTCTGTATTGTAGTTTGCCAAAGTAATCCCTTGCTCATGTGGTTATATCAGCTATTGATTAATGACGGTTCTTGACGGTTCTTGATACAGAGCCGCCTGAGGGATTGGAGATCAAACATGTTCAGCTTAGGCTTGTGCTCTTGCCCTTTACCCACTGAAATTTATCCAGATTCCTTGAATAATTTAATAATATTATGTAATGTAGAGGGAGAAATATGCAAATCCCTTCCAACTTTTTTTTGAAGAAAATTTATTTTTAAACTATCTGCAATGAAATAAAAGTCAAAGTAAATGTAAGGCATTTTTATTTACATTACATTTCATAATGTCCCAACTTTTTCTGATTTGGGGTTGTATTATTCTGCAACTGCATGTTGGCTTTGGACCGACGGAGTACACCATCAGTGACTAGGATTTTTCTCTAAATGCACCACTTGACCTTCATTTTGCACACTTCACCCAGCATTGAACCCAGCCTCTCTGACATCACTATTTCCTCCAATCTGGTAAATGTGCTGTAGTTAAAAAGCAAGGTAATGATAGCTCATAGCCATGTGTTATGGCTAGTTACCGTATAACCTACCGAAAGTTCACATTAGACCACTAAAGCAAAGGCATTCATTAAACTAGCAAAGGTATCAGGTATGTTAGCATAAACAAAATGAATGCAATTGACAAAAAGTCTTTAGTGTTAATTTATTTTTCATTTCTTATCCATGACAGAGTAATGCCCACCTTAGTGTTAAATCTCTTAATCTATTTAGTGTTTAACAAGTTTATTTTTATAATGCGACTGATTGCCAAGCAAAGTTGTACAGCTTGCCCCTGTAAATTCTGTGTTTGCCCAAGTACGGCAACGTACTTGGCCCCTGCTACCCAAATTATATTTTTGGTCAGGAGACTACTAGTTCGTAATACGATCACCAGAAAATGGACAATAACAGCATGTACTGTTATTTTGTAGGAAATACACAGTGGAGGGGGAAACCATCACAGAAAGGTGGGGAGCAAACAGCTGGGAACATATGAGCTTAAAATATATATTGGGAAAGGGCATTCCTGATCCTTCCACGTATTTATATAACACAAGAGTACATAAAATGATTTAGAGCAGCAGAGAGAATACGAGGGCGAAAAAAAACATTTTTTATTTATGTTTTTGGTTGAAATGCTGATACATAATTACACAAAGCCACAGTAGGTGGCGGTATGCAGAATGGGTATGCGACCCGCCATTAAACCAGAAAGAGGAAGACAATCTGACTTTAGGTTCCGACGGTTTTATAAAGGCGAATTTTCTGACCCGTCGGTGTTTTTGAGTTTGTTTCGCAGTGCAGTGGCTGGTTACATGCGCTTATAAGCAGCCAGTCTCACGCATAAACATGACCACGATTGGTTTGTTATGTTGTGGGAGAAGTTCGAGAAGGTGTCCGTCCTCCGTATTGCTACGTTCGTTTTTTTTAAGAGGACACAGCTCGTACACGCAGGGTCAGAGCCCAGAGCCGGGTATTCGTGAATACTTCTACTACATTGATCATCAAGGACAGGTATAAAGCCTGCATGACAACAACCTCAGCTACCAGTGTATAACCTGTACCTGTACTTCCTCTGTACATTTACTGAATGTTTATCAGGTAACCTACAGTGCCTTGCATAAGTATTCACTCCCTGAACTGTTCTTATTTCGTAGTGTAGTTTAGGTTCAGCCAGTTTTCATTAAAAGACACCTAATTAATTGGATAAAAACTATCTGTATGCAATACATGTCATATTATCTCAGTGTAGATGCCCCTTGTTTTATAACGTTCCAGAGCTTGAGTGCCTACCTACACAAATATCATGAGGTCAAAGGGCTATGAAACAAGTCTGGGACAAAATTATCAGCGTTGATTTGTTGGGTGGCATGGTGGCACAGCGGTTAGCAATGTCCATGTGGGTTCACTCCAAATACTCTGTTTCCTCTCACATTCCGAAGACGTGTTACGTTAATTGGTGTTTCTAAAGGGCCCTTTGCATGTGAGTGTATGGGTTGATTGGGTTGTTCCTGCCTTGCGCCCTGTGCAAATGTCAGGGGGGCAACAATCATAGAAGCATCCAGTTGCAGAAGGTTACTTGGATCTGCAGCTGAGCTGAGGAAAATCTGCGCAACTATTTCTCAGACATGCACACAAAGCTGAGCTTCATGGATGAATGTCAGGAATAAAGCCACTTGTTATCCTTGTTGTAAGACACTATGTAAACCAAACATTGCTCATCAAACTGAGAACACTGTCACCAACCGCTGTGAAGCATGGTGGAAGCATCATGTTGTGAAGATGTGTTTCATCTGTAAGGATAGGGAAATGGGTCAGAGTTGAAGCCAAGATGGATGGAACCAAATACAGGGTAATCCTTAAAAAAACTGTTTCAGTGTGCAGCATACCTGAGAGTGTGGCAGAGATTCATCTTCCAACAAGACACCAACACTAGACATTCTGCCAGAGCTGCAGACTACTGGTTCCAAAGCGAGAACCTTAGTGTATCAACTTCAGGTGGCAAAGCTGAGAACGTTGTGTTTCATTCTAATTTCTTAACATTCAAATTTTTAAGAAATGTCTGTGAGGTAAATAGTAAAGTTGCTTTAGTGATAAGTTATTATAAGTTAAATTAAGTTATTTAGATTTTAAGTCGTAACTACAAAATTTAGAATAGTTTGGGGGAGGATGATTGTGCAAGGCAAAGAATGACTGTTGCCCATCTGTTACTATGCACAACAGCTTTTTCTCTACTGGCATGTCCATCCTGACCACTGTGGGCCTGCCACTGAACAGATGTTATTTGGGTGGCAGATCATCAATATAGCATTGTGGCTGGGGTTGGGCAGGCATGATTGAATTCATCTGAGAGAGGGGGTAGGGAGGGATTATCCTCTGGCACTGCAACAGCAATCCCAGCCAGGACCTCTGATGGAATGGCACTCGTTCTAGGGTGCACTTCTGCCTTTGCCTAATGACAGGCTCCTGACAACACACACACACTGTCTAAACTGTTTTGATGTCTTTTATGCATTATATCAATAAGCCTATCAGACGGTCTTGGTTTGACTGCATGACGTAGGTTGCTTTAATCATTATCAACATCTGCATAAAGACATTCCAGAAGTCAAAATTGGCTTTTCCAAATCAACAGTTCGAAACTGTACAAAACTGTCCCACCAGCACCACTCATTGGGTCTCGTTCATGAAATGCAAGCAGAACGAATTTGCACGTAAATAGTTTATTAATGGACTGTTGTAGATTCTTTTTAAGAAAGGCAAAGCCCAGCTGATACAAGTGGCATTTTAAAGAGACTTCTTAGGCAAAGTTCATCAATAGTGGATTGAAAAACTACTGAGGGGTTCCATTCAACAAATAGAAGACTGCAACTATATTGATGATGAACATGCAATTAGTTGGTTTATGACTGGTTGTCGAAGTTGTGATTATGACGGTTTTGCTTTGTTAATGTAGTGGTGTTGTATTATGATAAAGTTATCTGGTTAGTTTAATTGCCTTATGTGGTGTTTCTCTTGATAATTTCTTTTTTTGGCTTGTGAGTTTGGTTGTATGTTTGGCATAGTAGTTCTGCTTTTAGTTTATATCTACAGGGGATGTATAAGGTGTTGCTAAGTTCAGCAAATGATCAGATGATCAAATGATCAAATTTAAATTAAAATTAATACTCTTCCACTGAAATGAGTATGACATTGTGAAAAGGTGAGAGTAAATGGTGATGACATTGGCTGTTTCAAAAATGCACGGCAACCTTGTGTAGTTCTTGGGAGTAAATAGAAGATCTTGTGCAATAGAAAAGCTGTCCAATTTGAGATGTAAAAGACTTTGACCTGCTGGAAAGGGTAAGAAAATGAAGTAAAATTTTTACTCCCAGAAAATTATTGCAATTACATGTCTTTTTATATACATGTTCATTTTATTTGTGTACATTGGAATGACACAAAAAAGCAGAGAAAAAATAAGGCAAATTTGTCATAATTTCAGACAAAACTCCAAAAATTGCCTGAACAAAATTATTGGCACCTTTTCAAATTGTGGGTAAATAACTTTGTTTCAAGCATTTGATGCTTGTTTAAACTCACCTGTGGCAAGTAACAGATGTGGTCAATATAAAAATCACAGTAGAAACCAGATAAAAAGGTGAGAGATTGACTCAATCTTAGCATTGTGTCTGTGTGTGCCACCCTAAGCATAGAGAACAGAAAGAGGTGAAGAGAACTGTCTGAGGACCTGAGAACCAAAATTGTGGAAAAACATCAACAATCTCAAGGTTACAAGTCCATCTCCAAAGATCTTTCTGTTCCTTTGTCCACGGTGTGCAGCATAATCAAGAAGTGTACAAGCTAATCTCCCTGGACGTGGATGGAACAAATATAAAAAAGGTTGCAACGCGGGATAGTACCGATGGTGAATAAACAGCCTCAATCAAGTTCCAAAGAAATTCAAGCTGTCCTGCAGGCTCAGGGTGCATCAGTGTCAGCACGAACTATCCATCGACATTTGAATGAAATGAAACTCTATGACAGGAGACCCAGGAGGACCCCACTGCTGACACAGAGACATAAAAAAGCTAGACTGCCGTTTGTCAAAATGTATGTGTCTTCGCCAAAATCCTTCTGGGAAAACGTCTTGTGGACAGATGAGACCAAGATAGAGCTTTTTGGTAAAGCACATCATTCTACTGTTTACCGAAAACGGAATGAGGAATACAAAGAAAAGAACACAGTACCTACAGTCAAATATGATGGAGGTTCGAAGAGGTTTTGGGGTTGTTTTGCTGCCTCTTGCACTGGGTGGCTTGACTGTGTGCAAGGCATCATGACATCTGAAGATTACCAAAGGATTCTGGGTTGCAATGTAGGGCCCAGTGTCAGAAAGCTGGGTCTGCGTCCTAGGTCATGGGTCTTCCTGCAGGACCCCAAACATACTTCAAAAAGCACCCAGGAATCAATGGAAACAAAGTGGTGGAAAGTTCTGGAGTGGTCAGCAGTGAGTCCGGATCTAAATCCCATATAACATGTGGAACTTGTGGAGAGATCTTAAAATTACTGTTGAGAGAAGGCAACCTTCAAATATGAGAGACCTGGAGCAGTTTGCAAAAGAAGAGTGGTCCAGAATTCCAGTTGAGAATTGTAAGAAGCTTGTTGATGGTTATAGAAAGTGATTGATTTCAGTTATTTTTTCCAAAGGGTGTGCAACCAAATATTAAGTTGAGGGTGCCAATAATTCTGTCCGGGACATTTTTTAAAGTTTTGAAATGATATCAATTTTGGCTTTTTTTCTGGGTTTTTTTGCGTTATTCCAATGCACACAAAGGAAATAAACGTGTGTAATTCCAATAATTTTCTAATACTTCTTCAGTCCAATGCCTTTATTATACGGTGGTTATTTGTGGGTGTGTATTATGGTAATTGTATGCTAATTATAAAGGAACGTGCATGAGCGACCCATTTACGAACAACTGGAAGTCGTTAACATGCACAAGCTCTACTAATAAATCTTGTGGTTACGTGGCATTTACGAATCTGGCAGAGAGTTTTTGGAGAGGTGCCTTTTATCTGTAATTTACTCGCAGTTTGCTTATCTTTTAAATTGTTATTTGTGAATTATTGTAATTGTGAATCGTAATCTCAGGCAAACCAAAATAGCACAAGCCTATGTTAGATTTGAGTTGTGATTATACTTTCACACTCCAGCCATACTGCAACTAATGCTTGTACAAACACAATACTACACTGTCATTTGACTACAGTGCCAGAATCACTGGCAGTCCTGGTGAGCCCTTTTTTCACTGTTTAACAGAAAAGATGGTGCCTGACAAATTGTGCACTGTACACCATGTTAGGGGTACCTGGTAAATGGCAAGTGGGTATTCATACAAATGTATTCGATTTACTGGTAACAGTTTGTAGATTGCTTCATGAACAACATGTGTATATTTAGTTAACTCTTCACTGTATAATGTGTATTTTTGTTCTCCTAACAATGCTCTTTCATGTTTTATCCAGCTGTTTTTGGATGATACCAAGGTGAAGAACTTTATCACTTGTTATAAAGGTACTCGCACATTTTCATGTCACACAGAAAAGCATAACATTGCTAAAATGTTCTCTTTTGACAATATTTAACAGCCATTTTTCATTGTCTTTTGAGATATGTAACTGGTCCTGCTATAGCACATGCAGGACCAGTTAGATTCATTTTAAGTATATCACACTCTTTTCATTGCTGTTTTTTCCCTCATAGATCTTTAGTGAGGTTTGAAATTTTATGTTAAAGCTTTTGTTTTAAATTAAGTTTTTTTGCTTTATGTACATTTTAGTTTTTAATTCTCTAAGAGATACAGCAGCTGTAAAGTTGGCGCAACCCTGGTCAGTGCCGGGCATCACACAGACCCAGCCCACACTCCAAGGAGGGCTGAGATTCGAGAGCAGAATCACACTCATGGGCCCACAGACCGGTGACACATCCTCCTTGGACTGTCCCTACACCTTATGGCCCCAGACCTCATTCACACTCCCTGGTCCATTTTGAGAGGGTTAACAGCAAGATTTCTTGTCTATATATGAAAATTAACAACATAGCTCAAACCACATTGTCTCAGCAATGGAGCGGTTTGCAGTGCTGAACCAAACTGTTTTGGTTCCTCTTGGGGAAAGGTGAGGTTTTAGTTATGGTCTGTAATTACACATTTCATGTGGGCTTCAAAGAGGGTGTGGTGCCAGGTGGAGCTCGTCTGGGAACCCACACGTGTGGGCCCATCAACCAATGAGAGAGTGGTGCCAGTAAAGGCCAATATGCATCTCTCTGTATAATATGCATGTCTGTGTTCCACAGAGGACCATCTTGGCTCCCGAGTGTCAGCATTCCTCAGGCTGGTCTGTGTGATGTGTGATAAAGACCAGGGATGCCCACCGTGCAAAAGTTTGGACTAACAATAGGGGTGTAAAGATCCAAAAAATGTTGTGATGTAATTACTGAGATATCACATGCGTTCTCTGTATGCACATCTAGTAACGTCACTGCATTCTTTGAACACCAGATGGCATGATCATCATATATGGCATATCTTTCTCATTGTGGGGTAATGGGGTCATGGAAACTGATGGGATTTGGATGTTTAAAGACATTTGTAAAAAGATATTTGTATAGTGCTTGGAACCTGAAGGGATTTGGGTTGTTTAAAGATATTCGTATAGCACTTTTCACACACAATTCATACAAGGTGTCAAGGTGTTTGACAAATTGGGCATGATAACTAGCTCACATTTTCAAGTTAAGATAGCACTTAGTTATTTATATTACCAGTTTTTTTTATTGCAGAAGACTAAAGTAGTTTGTTAAAAAACGTAAGAAATTTGCATTGTTTACACTTCAGAAGTAAAAAAGGAATGCCTTTTATTGAATGTAAACTGAATCATCGTGACCCAAATCGAATCGTGAGCAGAGAGCATCGTTACACCCCTAACAAACACTAAATGTTTACTATTTATTTTACTAACACTTTAAAGATTTTCCTTCGCAGTCCAGATGAAATTAGACGAATCCAACCATTAAAATAATTACATTTCATCTGTGACAGAAATCAATTTTTCAAATTTATTTTGAAATTTTCAGAAACAAAATGAACTGAAGTTCTTTTCCAATTATATTTGACTCTCTTTTTAAAAAGTTTATCAGAGTGTCTAGGAACTTTAAAGGAGTAATTCATGATTTCTTGTTTCACTGTGGTATATACAGTACTGTACAAAAAGTCTTAGTCACTGTCCATTATATCAGCACTGTTTTCCTATAGGAGCACTTTGTAGTTCTATAATTACAGTCTGTAGTCCACCTGTTTCTCCTTTCACCCTGTTCTATGAAAAGTCTTTCAGAGGCTACTTTTGGGTGGCGTACCTCTTGGTGAGAAATGCTTTACTGCTAGACATGCCTCTATGATGAACTCAGAGACATTTTGGTTAGGTGACAGATTTTTAGTGGGGGTGCATTGTTGGACTGAGAGAAGCAAGATGGTTGTTTCGACAAATTGTCCGCCATCTAGGTCGTTTTGACCTAGCTGTTAGGAGGTTTTGGGAGCAGTAGGACTGACGGTCCAGACAGACCACCAGTAGAGAGGATCATTTGATATGCCAACAGTCATGAGCAGCTCCCACAGTTTTGTTGTTGACTAATCAACAGTTACAGGAAACGTTTAGTTGCAGTTATTGCTGCACCGGGGGGGGGCAGCAATAACTGCAACTAAACGTTTCCTGCACACCAGCTTGGAGGAATTTTACCCCATTCCTCCGTACAGAACAGCTTCAACTCTGTGATGTTGGTGAGTTTCCTCACATTAGCTGCTCACTTCAGGTCCTTCCACAATTGTATTAAGGTAAGGACTTTGACTTGGCCATTCCAAAACATTAACTTTCTGCTTTAACCATTCTTTGGTAGAATGAATTGTGTGCTTAGGGTCGTTGTCTTGCTGCATGACTTACCTTCTCATGAGATTCAGTTCATGGACAGATGTCCTGACATTTTCCTTTAGAATTCTCTGATATGATTCAGAATTCATTGTTTCATCAATGATGGCAAGCTATCCTGGGCTAGATGCAGCAAAACAGGCCCAAACCATGATACTATCACCACCATGTTTCACAGATGGGATGAGGTTTTTATGCTGGAATGCAGTGTTTTCCTTTCTCAAAACATAACACTTTTCTTTTAAACCAAAAAGTTCTATTTTGGTTTCATCCATCCACAAGACATTCTTCCAATAGCCTTCTGGCTTGTTCATATGATCTTTAGCAAACTGCAGATGAGCAGCAATGTTCTTTTTGGAGATCAGTGGCTTTCTGCTTGCAACCGTGCCATGCACACCATTGTTGTTCAGTGTTCTTCTGATGGTGGACTCATAAACATTAACATTAGTCAATGAGAGAGGTCTTCAGTTGCTTAGAAGTTACCCTGGGGTCTTTTATGTCCTCTCCAAATTTTACATGCCTTGATCTTGGAGTGATCTTTGTTGGTCACGATTCCTGGGGATAGTCTTGAATTTCCTCCATTTGTATACAATCTGTCTGACTGTGGATTGGAGGAGTCCAAACTCTTTAGAGATGATTTTATAACGTTTTCCAGCCTGATGAGCATCAACAACTCTTTTTTTCTGAGGTCCTCAGAAAACTCCTTTGTTTGTGCAATGATACACTTCCACAAACGTGTTGTGAAGAGCAGACTTTGATAGATCCCTGTTCTTTAAATAAAACAGGGTGCCCACTCACATCTGATTGTCATCTCATTAATTGAAAACACCTGACTCTAATTTCACCTTTGAATTAACTGCTAATCCTAGAGGTTCACATACTTTTGCCACTCACTAATATGTAATATTGGATAATTTTCAATTTTCTCAATAAATAAATGACAAAATATAGTATTTTTGTCTCATTTGTTTAACTGGGTTCTCTTTATCTACTTTTAGGACTTGTGTGAAAATCTGATGATGCTTTAGATCATATTAATGCAGAAATGTAGAATATTCTAAAGGGTTCACAAACATTTAAGCACCACTGTACAGTATACTGATAGTAAAAAAAATTGGGGAAAGATGCATTTATGTTTACAGAGTAGTGCCTCTCTTCAGTGTAATTAATGTAATTTTTGTTATTGTAGACAAGTGACCACTGGTCATTCCATCAAAATAGTCCAAGATGGTACTAGAATAGTTGAGTTATTATAGTTTCAAGTCTACTTGTGTTGTTTACATGTGACACAGGTACATGTAGTATATCAACCAGAAAAACAGTAGGATTTGAGTATACACACTATTACAGCACAGACGCAATTTTGACACAAGAAAGTGCTGACCAAAAAAAGGTTTTTTACAAATGTGAGTCCCATTACAAAGGTCTTCTTATGTGAATGCAAACACCTTAAATGTACGTTTGCAATTGCAAATTGCTGTAGATTGCTGATGGAAAGTTCTCCAAAGGAAAAATCAATGTACTGGTCCTTCTCAAAAAATTAGCATATTGTGATAAAGTTAATTCTTTTCCGTAATGTAATGATAAAAATTAAACTTTCATATATTTTAGATTCATTGCACACCAACTGAAATATTTCAAGTCTTTTATTGTTTTAATACTGATGATTTTGGCATACAGCTCATGAAAACCCAAAATCTCACAAAATTAGCATATTTCATCCGACCATAAAAGAAAAGAAAAGTGTTTTTAATACAAAAAAAGTCAACCTTCAGATTATTATGTTCATTTATGCAATCAATACTTGGTCGGGAATCCTTTTGCAGAAATGACTGCTTCAATGCGGAGTGGGATGGGGGAATCAGCCTGTGGCACTGCTGAGGTGTATGGAGGACTCAGGATGCTTCGATAGCGGCCTTAAGCTCATCCAGAGTGTTGGGTCTTGCGTCTCTCAACTTTCTCTTCACAATATCCCACAGATTCTCTATCGGGTTCAGGTCAGGAGAGTTGGCAGGCCAATTGAGCACAGTAATACCATGGTCAGTAAACCATTTACCAGTGGGTTTTGGCACTGTGAGCAGGTGCCAGGTCGTGCTGAAAAATGAACTCTTCATCTCCATAAAGCTCTTCAGCAGATGGAAGTGCTCCCAAATCCTCCTGATAGCTAGATGCATTTGACCCTGCCCTTGATAAAATAAACACCCCCCCCCAGTGGACCAACACCAGCAGCTGACATGGCACCCCAGACCAATCACTGACTGGGTACTTGACACTGGACTTCAGACATTTTTGGCATTTCCTTCTCCCCAGTCTTCCTCCAGACTCTGGCACCTTGATTTCCGAATGACATGCAAAATTTGCTTTCATCTGAAAAAAGAACTTGGACCACTGAGCAACAGTCCAGTGCTGCTTCTCTGTAGCCCAGGTCAGGCGCTTCTGCCGCCGTTTCTGGTTCAAAAGTGGGCTTGACCTGGGGAATGCGGCACCTGTAGCCCATTTCCTGCACACGCATGTGCACGGTGGCTCTGGAATCGGCCCTTCTCCAACAATCCTCCTCAGGGTCCGGTCACCTCTTCTCGTTGTGCAGCGTTTTCTGCCCACACTTTTTCCTTCCCACAGACTTCCCACTGAGGTGCCTTGATACAGCACTCTGGGAACAGCCTATTCGTTCAGAAATTTCTTTCTGTGTCTTACCCTCTTGCTTGAGGGTGTCAATGATGGCCTTCTGGACAGCAGTCAGGTCGGCCAGTCTTAGTCCCCATGATTGCGGTTTGAGTAATAAAAACCAGGCTGGGAGTTTTCAAAAGCCTCAGGAATCTTTTGCAGGTGTTTAGAGGTTAATTAGTTGATTCAGATGATTAGGTTAATAGCTCGTTTAGAGAACCTTTTCATGATGTGCTAATTTTGTGAGATATTAAAACAATAAAAGACTTGAAATATTTCAGTTGGTGTGCAATGAATCTAAAATATATGAAAGTTTAATTTTTATCATTACATTACGGAAAAGAATTAACTTTATCACAATATGCTAATTTTTTGAGAAGGACCAGTATATGAATATGTAATCTCTGAATATGTAAGTTTATCTTGATATGAGTGTCACCATACCATTTGTTTTGTCTAGGCTAGTGTGTGTTAAAGTCTTTACAGATTTCTTGACATGTAATACTGATGCACTCACACTTGAATTTTGTCATATCTACCCTGTAAACCTATCTGTCTAGACAGGTGCAGAAAGGACTCCAAGTGGCAGAAATTGTTTTACTAGCAGATTATGATCTCATTCAACAAGGCTTTAAGTTTGGGTGGTGTTGATATATTCCAGAGCAATGAAATAAGCATTTTTATCATGTCTTAATTGTCTGAATTGACTGCTGCTGTGATTGTTCGAATCTGGTCATTTTTTAATAATTCTGGATGAAAAATTGCAGGTGGTAGGTTTACCGAGCTGTGAATTAGCTCTTGTGTTGTAGATTAACGAGTTAAATGCATCTGTCTCTTTAAAATGTGTAATTTCCCCTCTTCCTCCATTTATGTCTCCTATCAGATCAGCGGTTTCTCATCTTCTTTTTTAAGAATCTGAAGCTCAACGGTAGTGGTCGCTACCAGCAGCACTTTCCCTTTCTCTCATTGTGTGGATGTGAGAGGAATTTCCTGCGTTGTGATGACAAGCCAGTTGTCTTCACTCACCTGCTGTCTGAGGTGGGGCTGCAACACCGTCTGTCGTACTGCGGAGGAGGGCCTAAACTGACCATTCCATTCCGACCAGAGTCTTTGTTCATGCATCCAGTCAGTGGCAGAGTGTACCACCCTGCTCCTGAGCAGACAGGTGGTGTTGGATTGGTATGCTCTGCACTAGCCATTGAACTCAGTCCAAACTTTCAGTACTCTTTAGGTCAGGACAACACTGCTCAGCCTACATATTTCCAGTGGGCCGGGCAGCGCCATACACTGACTAATCAGCTTTTGAAACATTTCTCTGTTTAACAGGAGGAATTATTTAAACAGCTGTTGGGTTAACATTTATTTATGTAAATTAAAGCGTGAACATTAAAAGGATCTGTGTTTTGAAATGTTCAGTGCATTCACAGTGCATTTATATATATATATATATATATATGCAGTGCATCCGGAAAGTATTCACAGCGCTTCACTTTTTCCACATTTTGTTACGTTACAGCCTTATTCCAAATTGTATTAAATTAACATCTTCCCTCAAAATTCTACACAAAATACCCCATTATGACCATGTGAAAAAGTTTTCATGAGAGTTCTGAAAATGTATTAAAAATAAAAAACTAAGAAATCACATTTACGTAAGTATTCACAGCCTTTGCCATGAAGCTCAAAATTGAGCTCAGGTGCATCCTGTTTCCACTAATCATCCTTGAGATGTTTCTACAGCTTAAATGGAGTCCACCTGTGGTAAATCCAGTTGATTGGAAATGATTTAGGTAGGCACACACTTGTCTGTATAAGGTCCCACAGTTGACTGCATGTCAGAGTGCAAACACCAAGCATGAAGTCAAAGGAATTGTCTGTAGACCACCGAGACAAAATTGTCTCGAGGCACAAATCTGGGGAAGGATCCAGAAAAATTTCTGCTGCTTTGAAGGTCCCAATGAGCACAGTGGCCTCCATCATTCGTAAATGGAAGAAGTTTGGAACCACCAGGACTCTACCTAGAGCTGGCCGG
Source organism: Ancistrus triradiatus (assembly GCA_025084515.1). Lineage (NCBI taxonomy): Eukaryota > Metazoa > Chordata > Actinopteri > Siluriformes > Loricariidae > Ancistrus > Ancistrus triradiatus. Next base: position 142,144 of record JAJAGP010001161.1, read on the forward strand.
CCGTCTAAATTGAGTGATCGGGGGAGAAGGACCTTGGTCAGGGAGGTGACCAAGAACCTGATGGTCACTCTGTCAGAGCTCCAGTGTTCCTCCGTGGAGAGAGGAGAACCTTGCAGAAGGACAACCATCTCTGCAGCAATCCACCAATCAGGCCTGTATGGCAGAGTGGCCAGGCGAAAGCCACTCCTTAGTAAAAGGCACAAGGCAGCCCGTTTGGAATTTGCCAAAAGGCACCTGAAGGACTCTCAGACCATGAGAAACAAAATTCTCTGTTCTGATGAGACAAAGGTTTGGTGTGAATGCCAGGCATCATGTTTGGAGAAAACCATGCACTGCTCATCACAAGGCCAATACCATATCTACAGTCAAGCATGGTGGTGGCAGCATCATGCTATGGGGATGTTTTTCAGCAGCAGGAACTGGCAGACTAGTCAGGATAGAGGGAAAGATGAACGCAGCAATGTACAGAGACATCCTGGATGAAAACCTGCTCCAGAGCGCTCTTGACCTCAGACTGGGGCGACGGTTCATTTTTCAGCAGGACAACGACCCGAAGCACACAGCCAAGATCTCAAAGGAGTGGCTTCAGGACCACTCTGTGAATGTCCTGGAGTGGCCCAGCCAGAGCCCAGACTTGAATCCGATTGAACATCTTTGGAGAGATCTGAAAATGGCTGTGCACAGACGTCTCCCATCCAACCTGATGGAGCTTCAGAGGTACTGCAAAGAAGAATGGGCAAAACTGATAGGATAAAAAAAGGATAGGTGTGCCAGCTTGTGGCATCATATTCAAAAAGACTTGAGGCTGTAGTTGCTGCCAAAGGTGGTTCTACAAAGTATTAAGCAAAGGCTGTGAATACTTATGATTTCTAATAAATATGAATAAATATGATTTCTTTGTTTTTTAATTTTAATAAATTTTCAAAACTCTCAAGAAAACTTTTTATCACATGGTCATAATGGGGTATTTTGTGTAGAATTTTGAGGAAAGAGATTAATTTAATACAATTTGGAATAAGGCTGTAACGTAACAAAATGTGGAAAAAGTGAAGCGCTGTGAATACTTTCCAGATGCACTGTATATAGAGAACAAATTCTATTTAAATGATTTTTTTTCGGGAATGCATTCTTGGGTACATTGGATCCAAATAAATAGTCATCTCTAATATTCGTAATTAGCCTAAAACAAAAATGAATTACTTATTTGTTATAAATTTCTGTTATGATTGGTAACAACACCTTTTTAGGATTTTTGTGTTGTTTGAAGGTTGGGAAGCACATGTTAGAACAGTAAACTAATAAAGATTAGATTATAATAAAGAAAATCTGACACCTACTCTGACATGCACACACATGCTTTAAATTGGCATTTCAGTCCAAAAGTCTCTCTCAGCTTCCAATCACTTCTCTCCGTGAGAGTAATGATCACAAAGTTCTATGTGTACAGCCAGAGGTTACACATTCTAGACAGTGTATCAGTCCATCTTAGGATACTCTAAACGCAGCACCCGATCTATACGTTGGTCCACCTAAGATTCAAACCCAGACCCTCACACCACTGGGGCTGCCAGTCTAAGGAGTATCATTTAATTTGTTTAGTTGTGGTTTGTAGTACTCTGTCTCAGTATGTTACTTCAGAATAGTAAGAGAGTTTTGCCATAATTCAGTTTTTTGTTGTTCGTTCATTCATTCATTTTCATGCACATTCCAGTTTAGGGGAGCTGTGTCTTTTTACTACATTAACATATTTTTGCTAAGACTGCTTTGACTCCAAGTGTTCTGGGTCTCCTGGAAGACCTGGTTGTAAATAAGTAAATAAATACATAATTGTATATGTTGTACTTACAACATAATTCCAATAAAATAGCACTATAACAGTGTCATACTTTTTGCACAGCTCAGGAATCAATCTACCATATTAGTGTACTAGGTCAACAAAACAAAGAAAATGTAGGACAATATAAATTAAATTTATTCCTGCATTTGAATACTCCACTACATAGTATCAGCTGACATATGAGACACAAAATTACAGCTTTGCTTTGTATATCTTTAACAATATGTATTGTAAACATAACTGTTATAAAAGACTTACAGTTAAATTAATGTACGGATAATTAGGCTTTCTTGTGAAGGATGACTACTGAATACTTGGATACAAACAAAATTGATGTTTGATACTAGGAACATTACATACAGAAAATGCTGGAATTCTGTCTAAAGTACATATGTACATAAATGACCTCATCATAATGAAATGGCACTGAGAGTGAAGTATAGTGCATACTGCAAGCAAATTGTGCTGCAGAACATTGCAACAATGACAAAAACATAGCAATGTTCTCTAGCTAGATTTAGTGAACATGCAGAAATAAGCTTTAACGACACACAATTTTAAGTTTAATTGAATATTAACTTACCAACATCTTATTCCTCTTTTTTGCTTTGTTGTTATTTTGTACACATTCCTTTTTCCAGACTAACATCCACCTGTCTCTGACATTTGTGGGGGCCTTCCTGACAGGGCATTTTTGCAGGACAGAAAAGCCCCAAGTGGGCCTACATATATATATATATATATATATTAACAGCACAATGTTAACTCCAAGGTTCCCTTTATTTTTCTGAGCAGTATATGGTATATTATATATATATATATATATATATAGATAGATATGTATGTGTATATATATATGTATGTGTATTATAGATAGTAGATGTGTATAGATGAGAGGCCGAGGGACGAAGTCGGAGAGAGGAAGGGAGATGAGAGAGTAGCGGATGAGAGAGAAGGACGACGATAGAGAGAGAGATGTAGAGACAATAAGAAGAGCGAGAGATGAAGGGAAAGGGCAGAGAGAGAAGAGAGACGGGGAGCGAGGGGGAGAAAGAGGATGAGAGATGAGGAGAGGAGAGACTAAGAGATGAGGGAGAGGAGGATAGGAGAGTAGAGAGATGGGGAGAGAGACTTGAGAGGGAGAGAGGGAGATAGAGAGAGAGAGACAGAGACGGGAGAGGCGAGACTCGACCATGGGAGAGGGAAAGGGGCTAAGAAATATGTTAGATGCGGGAATGGGAGAGCAGGCCCACCCCCGCCCCGAGCCCCCCTTATCCTGAGATTTATATATATATATACCCCCCCCACCCTAGGCCAGGTAAGGGCGAGAGAGGAAGTGGATATATATATGTATATATCTATAATTCTAGATATATATGTATATTGTGTGTAATATATATATGATATATATATATGTATATGTATATATATAGGTATATGTTATATATATAGAGAAAGAGAGAGAGAGAGAGAGAGAAGGAGAGAGAGAGAAGGAGAGAGAGAGAGAGAAGACGAAGGAGGGAGGAGAGAGACGCAAGATAGAGAGAGAGAGAGAGGGAGACCGAGAGAGAGAGAGAGAGAGAAGAGAGAGTAGAGAAGAGACTAGAGAGAGGAGAGAGAAAAAGCCGAGAAAGCGATACGAAGGAGAGACGAGAGAGAGAGACAGAGACAGAAAGGAGGATAAAAAACGGAAAGAAAGAGATAAAAAGGAAACGAGAGATAGGAAAAAGGAAACAGAAAGAGAGAGAGGAGAGAGGAAGAGAGAGGGAGGCTGGAGGAGAGATAGAAGAGATCGGAGAGGAGAGAGAGAGAGAGAGAGGATGGATGGAGAGAGAAGGAGATAGAGAGAGAGAGAGTATATATAGAGAGGTATGGTAGAGAGGGATATATATATATACACATATACATACATATATACACATATACATACATATATACACATACATATATATATACACATACATATATATATATACACATATACATACATATATACACATATACATACATATATACACATACATATATATATACATATACATATATATATATATGTATGTGTATATATATATATACATATGTGTGTATATATATATATATATATGTATGTATGTGTGTGTACACATATACATGCATAGCGGTATATACAGTCTATGGGTTAGACATCCCCTGTTAGCCTACTGCATGTTATGACCCAGAACAAACAATTCAAGGGAACCGATTATTAACTTGAAGGAACAATTTGCGTTCTTACAAACGTTTTTACAGTCTAACCGCTATGCATGTAATCCAGTCCAGTAGGTGGCGATAATGCACCAATACAGTATGCCAATCATCATAAATCCAAAAGAAGAAGAATGCGAATTAGATCGCGATCATACGAGTAATTTATTATATTATTGTATTATTATATTATTAATATATTATGTATATTGTGTCAGTCTATGGGTGTGATTTCAAACACACCCTCAGGCTCGGCGCCTCTATCCCAGTGATAACACGTGCCGAAACTGCGTTCACCTCAGTGGCTAAAGTGTCACTTTATACTCAGTTATGTTATGTCTTTATTTTTAACTTATTTCATGTCTTTATTGATAAAATAAAACCGTTTCATAAGCAAAAAAGAACCCATGTCGTTCTACCTGCGTTTGTGTCTGAGGGTGCACGTGACGTCACCGCGGCTGAGAGTGCATGTGGAAAATTGTGCAGCCTTGCCGCACGCCCTTTAGTATAAGTGGTGCAGAAGAAGAGTGCTGGGGTGACTTGGGTGCGTTGATGTTTCTGAATAATCAACATACTATCTGGCGAAGATGGCAAGTAAAGCCTATGCCACATTGGAGCACTCTGTCCGCCAACGCGTTCCGCCTTTGCTTACTGATTTATATCAGTTTACTATGGCGTACGCATATTGGCGTGCAGGCAGACACACACAACTCGCGGTTTTCGAGGTCTTTTTCCGGGATAATCCGTTCGGAGGCGGGTTTTCACTGTTTGCAGGTCTAAACGACTGTTTGCTGTTCCTGCGGAATTTTCGTTTCACAGATGAAGGTTAGTGTGGGCATTAAATTCTTTTGACTGTGAAAGATGTGAGGAAATATTGAGTTTGAAATGAGATTGGCAGTACAACAATCCAGGCTGCTGGGAAAGTTTTTACTAACATCCCACGGAGACACGAAGCTACCTATCGTAGAATATTGGCGACAAAAGTTCAGATTTATATGGTTTAAATGGCTTCAGTGCAGCGTAGTCAGAACTTTATCGAGATGCATATTAGACAATTCGAATTCTGAAATTTGTCTACAATTGCATTTTGTCTACGCAAGACAAGGTAAAGAAAAAAACACACACGAAAGCAAAGTCCAAAGTTCACTCTGGTAAAAGCCTAGGAAAAGCACAACTGGAATTTGAATAGATAGAAAAGTACTGTACTTGGTCACATTTTATACTTAAGTGTACAGTGGTGTTTGTGAACCCTTTAGAATTTTCTAAAACAACCTCAGATTTTCACACATATCCTAAAAGTAGATAAAGAGAACCCAGTTAAACAAATGAGACAAAAATATTATACTTGGTCATTACATATTAGTGAGTGGTAAAAGTATTTGAACCTCTAGCAGTTAATGTGAATGTGAATTTAGAGTCAGGTGTTTTCAGTCAATGGGATGACAATCAGGTATGAGTGGGCACCCTGTTTTATTTAAAGAAATGGGATCCATCAAAATCTGCTCACAGTGACTTCATAATGAACAATGAATTCTGAATCATATCAGAGAATTCTAAAGGAAAATGTCAGGACATCTGTCCATGAACTGAATCTCAAGAGAAGGTGGGTCATGCAGCAAGACAACGACCCTAAGCACACAAGTTGTTCTACCAAAGAATGGTTAAAGAAGAAGAAAGTTAATGTTTTGGAATGGCCAAGTCAAAGTCCTGACCTTAATCCAATGGAAATGTTGTGGAAGGACCTGAAGCGAGCAGTTAATGTGAGAAAACCCACCAACAATCCAGAGTTGAAGCTGTTCTGTACGGAGGAATGGGCTAAAATTCCTCCAAGCCGGTGTGCAGGACTGATCAACAGTTATAGGAAATGTTTAGTTGCAGTTATTGCTGCACAGGTGGATCAGACTAGATACGGAAAGCAAAGGTTCACGTACTTTTGCCACTCACTAATATGTAATATTGAATCATTTTCCTCAATAAATTATGACCAAGTATAATATTTTTGTCTCATTTGTTTAACTGGATTCTCTTAAACTACTTTTAGGACTTGTGTAAAAATCTGATGATGTTTTAGGTCATATTTATATATAATATATATAATAGAAAAAATCACATTAGAAAAGGGTTCATAAACTTTCAAGCACCACTGTACATTCACTGTTTTCAGTCGTAATTTCAATCGTCATTCAACCAACATAACAGTTACATTAATATTCAAGCCTAGAGAGAACTGTCTTTTATAATACATTTTATTCATCTAAATACTATGCAGCTCCTGTGGCTTGACTGATAAGGGGCTGGGTGTATAACCATGAAGGTTAGGTGTTGTGGTTACATCATAAACCCTGGAATAGTGTTCCCAAATTACATTAGGGACGCAAGCTCTATATGTGTTTTTAAAACATGATTTGAAAACAAAGTTGTTTAACTTCACCTATTAATAGTTCTTGGGGGTTATTTTATTTAATTAAACATGCATCCATGAATTATAAAAATTAAAATATTTTTTAGATAATTTCATTAATGATTAATGTTGTTTTAAATGTGTATTCATTATTTAGCTTCACAAAAAGTTTTGCTTTTTGTTGTTGTTGTTGTTGTTGTTGTTTTTTAGGTAAAAGACGTCTGAGATTTCGGCCTCAATATAAAATGCATCTGTGTTAGTGTTCAGAGCACTGTGACTTTTCACATTAGCTTTGTAAAGGTCTACCATCGCTTGCTGAGATGGACACAATAGCTCTATCCATCCAAAAAACACTTTCAGATAAACTAAGAATACATGAAGGTTAATCACAGCTTGACTTTTGCATAGAATTACCCAGCTACATTGTTATCCGAAAGTATTATTATTATTATTATTATTATTATTATTATTATTAGTGTGATTGCCTATACAGTCGGGCAAAAAAGTATTTAATCAGTCAATGATTGTGCAAGTTCTCCAACTTAGAGAGAGGTCTGTAATTTGCATCATAGGTACACTTCAACTATGAGACACAAAATGAGAAAAAAAAATCCAGGAAATCACATCGTAGGATTTTTAAATAATTTAATTGTAAATCATGGTGAAAAATAAGTATTTGGTCACCCACAAACAAGCAAGATTTCTGGCTCTCAAAGACCTGTAACAACTTCTTTAAGAAGCTCTTCTGTCCTCCACTTGTTACCTGTATTAATGACACCCGTTTGACCTCGTTATCTGTATAAGAGACACCTGTCCACAGCCTCAAACAGTCCAAACTCAACCATGGCCAAGACCAAAGAGCTGTCGAAGGACACCAGGAAGAAAATTGTAGACCTGCACCAGGCTGGGAAGAGTGAATCTAATATAAACAAGCAGGTTGGTGTGAATAAATCAACTGTGGGAGCAATTGTAAGACATACAAGACCACTGATAATCTCCCTCGATCTGGGGCTCCATGCAAGATCTCATCCCGTGGGGTCAAAATTGATCATGAGAATGGTGAGCAAAATCTCAGAACTACACGGAGGGACCTGATGAATGACCTGCAGAGAGCTGGGACTAAAGTAACAAAGACTACCATCAGTAACACACTACGCCGAGAGGGACTTGGATCCTGCAGTGCCAGGCGTGTTCCCCTGCTTAAGCCAGTACATGTCCAGGCCCATCTGAAGTTTGCCAGAGAGCATATTGATGATCCAGAAGAGGATTGGGAGAATATCATGTGGTCAGATGAAACTAAAATAGAATTTGGTAAAAACTCAACTCGCCGTGTTTGGAGGAAGAAGAATTTTGAGTTGCGCCATACCTACTGTGAAGCATGGGGGTGGAACCCTTCTGTTTTGGTGCTGTTTTTCTGCAAAGGGGACAGGACGACTGATCCTTGTTTAGGGAAGAATGAACGGGGCCATGTATCGTGAGATTTTAAGCCAAAACCTCCTTCCATCAGTGAGAGCATTGAAGATGGAACGTGGCTTTGTCTTCCAGCATGACAATGATCCCAAACACACCGCTCAGGAAACGAAGGAGTAGCTCTGTAAAAAGCATTTCAAGGTCCTGGAGTGGCCTAGCCCGTCTCCAGACCTCAGCCGAATAGAAAATTTGTGGAGGGAGTTGAAAGTCCGTGTTGTCACAAAACATCACTGCCCTAGAGGAGATCTGCATGGAGGAATGGGCCAAAATACCAGCTACAGTGTGTGCAAACCTGGTGAAGACTTGCAGAAAACGTTTGACCTCTGTCATTGCCAATAAAGGTTATGTTACAAAGTATTGAGTTGAAGCAAATTTATTGACCAAATACTTATTTTCCACCATAATTTACTATTAAATTATTTAAAAATCCTACAATGTGATTTACTGGATTTTTTTTTTCTCATTTTGTTTCTCATAGTTTAAGTGATGAGAGCTTAGGGCACCAGCCTAAGCTGAAGAGGAGTGATCTCTGATCCCTCAGACATTGCACATCAGGCACTGCATCAAGAGCCGTCATTCAGCAATAGCTGATAGAACCACATGGGCAAGGGATTACTTTAGCAAACCTCAAGCACTACAATACAGAGTTGCATTCAAAAGTTAAAACTGAAATTCCTCCAGATTCCTTGAATTGTTAAATGATATTATGCACAGTAGAGGAAGAAATATGTAAATCTCTTCCAGTCTTTCTTTGAGGAACATTGTTTTTAACATTTCAATAATTTTCATACGCATTTGTTGATAAACCATCTCAAAGACTCAGCCTTTCGTGGATACTGCTTTTGTACCAAATCATGATTATAATCACTTGTCGACATTAACTGTTTGAAATAATATATTATTGTTGTTGTTGTTGTTATTATTATTATTGTTATTATTATATTAAACCTCATTAATAGCCCTCTCTAAATTGCCTCTGCTCCAACCTTTTTTGGAATGTTTTGCAGGCCTGAAGTGCAAGAATGGATATTTTTTAACAAATGAAATTAAGTTGACAATGAGTTGTAAACACTCATGGTTACATGAAGTTGTAAATGACAGATATTTAAGAGTCCACATACTTTTGGCCACGTAGTGTATACAAGATTCCTTACCCATGAAGCGTATAAAATAGGTAATATCAATAGTGACTGAGATAGTATTCTAACTTGAAGCAATCTCAACTTTGCAGTAAGCACCATTTCATTTATAGCATATCTTTTAAAGTAACCTTCTACTAAACTCTCAGAAAACTGGTCAAGGCAAATTATATTTAGATGTCCAGACTAACTAGCTGACTTCTAAATTCTAAGTCACCTCAACCTTGTAAGTCTGCTTTTTCATGGATGTCTGGACTATCCTAGAATAAACCACCTGGGAGAATAGCTGCACTCATCACTTTGTTTTAGTTGAATGAATTTAGACCCTTTTTAACACCCTCTACCTTGCCACAACATAAACGATAATCCCGAGTGGTAAGACTAAGAAAGCTTTTGGTAATTAGCTTCTGGCACCTGTAAACACGTTGCAATTACACTTGCACACCGCACTCCCAACCATTAAAGATGTAAACTTCCCAGGCTGCTAATATCCAAATTGTGCTGATACGGCTTAAAACAACAAACAAGCAAATACTCTTAAACTCATTGTGACACCTGCATTCACTTTGTAGTTATTCCGTGTTTGCTACCACAAAACTGTGATGTTTGCTTAATAAAAGGTGTTTTTTTTTTTGTTTTTTTTAACCTTTGTTTACCTTTGGATATAGAACTTTCATTGACATGAACTACCTATATTTAGAAGAAACCTATTTAAGTTACGTTTTTAAGTGAAAATTTATATACAAAAGTGAAATATGGGATTTTTAAGTACATTTTGACTGGAACTGTAGTTACTGACTATAGCTCTAAAATTTATAGCTCTATAGCTCTAAAATTTCTCAGCTCCTATATGACATGAATTTCTAGAAAGGCCATTTCCTCATTTTGTGACTTCTTTTAACCCAAGTTCTCTCTTCATGTTTTTTTTTTTCCATCGACAGAGCTGCATAAGTTTAGGTGTCTAAACAAGGCACTATTAAGGCACTATTACTGGTGGATGGTATTTTCATTATTTCTAAGTGTTGGTAACATTTGCTGCTTTGTGTATGTTTGATACAGATGTGGAGTACCTGCGCTCTGTGCTTCCCTCAGACACGGATCCTGATTTCTTCACTTACTTGAAAGGTTTAGATTGCTCCACTGTGTCCGTCAGTGCAGTACCTGAGGGCACAGTAGTCTTTGCCAGGGTACATGCAGAACTCAAAACTCTAATTTGCTTCAAAATGCATGGAAAGAGGTGGTAACATTTATATATTGTATTTAGGTTCCCATTTTGGAGGTGTCTGGTCCCCTGGCTGTTGTTCAGCTGCTAGAAACCAGCTTGCTATGTCTGGTCAACTATGCAAGGTATTATTATTATTATTATTATTATTATTACTAATAGTATTAATAGTAGTAGTACAACCACAAATCAGGAAAGTTGATACAGTATTGAAAGTGCAAAAATGCTGTGTTTCCTACACTGATGTTTATAGTGGTGCTTGAAAGTTTGTGAGCCCTTTAGAATTTTTTATATTTCTGCATAAATATGACCTAAATCATCATCATATCTGCACACAAGTCCTAAAAGTAGATAAAGAGAACCCAGTTAAACAAATGAGACAAAAATAGTATACTTGGTCATTTATTTATTGAGGAAAATGATCCAGTATTATATATTAGTGAGTGGCAAAAGTATGTGAACCTTTGCTTTCAGTATCTGGTGTGACCCCTCTGTACAGCAGTAACTGCAACTAAACGTTTCCTGTAACTGTTGATCCGTTCTGCTTGGAGGAATTTTATCCCATTCCTCCTTACAGAACAGCTTCAACTCTGGGATATTGGTGGGGTTTCTCACATTAGCTGCTTGCTTAAGGTCTTTCCACAACATTTCGATTGGATTAAGGTCAGGACTTTGACTTGGCGATTCCAAAACACTAACTTTATCCTTCTTTAACTAATCTTTGGTGGAACAGCTTGCGTGCTTAGGGTTGTTGTCTTGCTGCATGACCCACATTCTCTTGAGATTCAGTTCATGGACAGATGTCCTGACATTTTCCTTTAGAATTATCTGATATAATTCAGAATTCATTGATGGCAAGTCGCCCTGGCCCAGATGCAGCAAAACAATCCCAAACCACGATATTACCACCACCATGTTTCACAGATGGGATAAGGATCTAATGCCGGAATGCAGTGTTTTCCTTTCTCCAAACATAATGCTTTTTTTAATCCAAAAAGTTCTGTTTTGGTCTCATCCGTCCACAAAACATTCTTCCAATAGCCTTCTGGCTTGTCCACGTCATTTTTAGCAAACTGCAGACGAGCAGCAATGTTCTTTTTGGAGTGCAGTGGCTTTCTCCTTGCAACCCTGCCATTCACACTATTGTTGTTCAGTGTTCTTCTGATGGTGGACTCATAAACATTAACATTAGCCAATGTGAGAGAGGCCTTCAGTTGCTTAGAAGATACCCTGGGGTTTTTTGTGACCTCGCCAACTATTACACACCTTGCTCTTGGAGTGATCTTTGTTGGTCGACCACTCCTGGGGAGGGTAGCAATGGTCTTAAACTTCCTCCATTTGTACACAGTCTGTCTGTCTGTGGATTGGTGGAGTCCAAACTCCTTAGAGATGGTTTTGTAACCTTTTTCAGCCTGATGAGCATCAACAATTCATTTTCTGAGGTTTTCAGACATCTCCTTTGTTCATGCCATGATACACTTCCACAAGCATGTTGTGAAGAGCAGACTTTGATAGATCCCTGTAAATATAACAGGGTGCCCACTGATCAGTTCTCATCCCATTGACTGGAAACATCTGATTCTAATTTCACCTTCAAATTAACTGCTAACATTGGTGAACCTTCCCAGGAGTGGCCGGCAGAAAAAAAATTACCCCAAGAGCGCATCGACGACTCATGAAAGAGGTCACAAAAGACCCCACAACAACATCCAAAGAACTGCAAGCCTCACTTGCCTCAGTTAAGGTCAATGTTCATGCTTCCACCATAAGAAAGAGACTGGGCAAAAATGGCCTGTATGGCAGAGTTCCAAGACGAAACCCACTGCTGAGCAAAAAGAACATTAAAGCTCCTCTCAATTTTTCCAGAACACATCTTGATGATTCCCCGGACTTTGGGGAAAACATTCTGTGGACTGACGAGACAAAAGTTGAACTCTTTGGAAGGTGCATCCTATTACATCTGGCGTAAAAGTAACACTGCATTTCAGAAAAAGAACATTATACCAACAGTAAAATATGTTTGTGGTAGTGTGATGGTCTGGGGCTGTTTTGCTGCTTCAGGACCTGGAAGACTTGCTGTGATAAATGGAACTATGAATTCTGCTGTCTACCAAAAAATCCTGAAGGAGAATGTCCGGTCATCTGTTCGTCCCAGGAAAAAATGTACTGTGAATTTTCATAGTAAAACTGTGAATCGCTTGACAGTTTTAATGTGAACTTTCACAGTTTGACCATGAATTTCACAGTTCTACTATGAATTTTTGATGGTAATTTGGCCACTTCATGGTTCTACTATCAAATTTTATAGTACAACTGTAAACTTGGTGGACTGTGAACTGACCATAAATTATTTCACAGTTGTACTATGAATTTTGGTGGTAATTTGGCCGCTTCATGGTTCTACTGTCAAATGTCACAGTACATTTTTTCCTGGGGTGACCTCAAGTTGAAATGAACTTTGGTTCTGCAACAGGACAATGATCCAAAACACACCAGCAAGTCCACCTCTGAACGGCTGAAGAAAAACAAAATGAAGACTTATGAAGAAAGTCCTGAAGAAAGGTCTGACCTGAGTCTGAGACTTGCATATGTGCAATGTGTTAAATGCTGGACAAACGGAGTGGGTCAGACCGATGCCATGTTTTGTTCTTCAGTCATCAGATGCCTGAGCAGGCTAAGGAACTTTAGCAATCACTGACACCAGTTTCCCACATAATAATGTGATATTGTTTACGTCTGTCTCACAAAATGTTTCATACATTATATGTTATAGGTGTGCCCTCTAGCGGAATCTCCCAATAACAAGCGTAGTACACACGCAAGTATGCGAACAATTACGTTCACGACGCAGCCGGTTGTCTATGTGAACGCGTGGTTAAACAGCAGCTGTATCTCCAGATTTAACGTGTGCAACAGTATGGGCTTGCCATTGTCACATTTTTCATTTAAAATTTTTTTCCACACATTATCTGTTGTTTTTTTTTGTTTGTTTGTTTTTTTGCTTTTTTGCATTTTCCCAAATTTTTCTGGTTTGTTCTTATACTAGTAAGAATTAGTAGTAGTCCCTGCTTGGCCACGTGTGCTGTGTGGAATGCATGTTGTCTGTCTGGATCACTCAAGGTAGTCCAATTTCTGTGTTAGGTTAGTTGGTGTCTCTAAATGGTCCCAGCATGTGTGTGTGTGTGTGTGCGTGCGTGCGTGCGTGCGATTGAATTGAATGAATGAATGAATGAATGATGATATTAACACAAAAACTGTGAATATTAAAGTGCTCAACAAATTACCAAATACACTGAAGTGACAGAATTTCTGTAAAGACTAGAATTTTGTAAACAAACAATAAAATGTGAACATACCCAGAAGTCTGTTTTTGTGTTTTTAAATTTCATCATTCCACAGTGTGATCCTAATCTTAGATGCCCCATCTTGCAACATATAAGCTTACTGTCTGTATAATGAAGTGTTTAATGCTTGTCATCTCATGTTTCTGACTTATTTGACTTAATTTCTGAACCATGCATTTCTTAATTCTTTGTGTTTTCATAGTCTGGTGTGTACCAATGCAGCACGATTTCGTCTAGCTGCTGGTCCCAAGCAAAGGCTTTTGGAGTTGGGTCTGAGGAGGGCACAGGGACCTGATGGTGGCCTAAGTGCTTCTCATTATGCATATATTGGAGGTAAATAGTCAAGTCAGATCTATTTATATAGCGCTTTTTACAATGGAGCATTGTCTCAAAGCAACTTTACAAGTTTAGATTATCTTCTAATAACTACGTCCAATCCCAAATTGAGCAAGCCTAGGGCGACAGTGGCAAGGAAAAAGTCCCTGAGTGTAATAGGAAGAAACCTTGGGAGGACCAAGACTCAAAAAGGGACCCAACCTCCTTGGGCGGCATAGATGATAAATCTAAGAGCGAAACTAAAGTCATGGAATAAAAGTTCGAATAAACTGTGGATTATGCACATCGGCATTAAGTGGCCCGGGTATGATGGGGCTGGAGCTGATGACGGAAGCAGCTTGAGTGGAGCTACAGCGGATGAACATCATGTGTGGGGCTGGAAAATACACACATATAGCCATGTACACTCTAGTATTTTTTTTTTTCTTGCTGGACAAAATGGTGTATATAAACCATGGGCCAAATCATAATGACCAGACAACTAGAAGAATCTCAGAAACAGCAAGGATTGTGGGATGCTCCCACTCAGCAGTGGCAAGTACCTATCGACCATGGCCCGAAGGGGATGAAACCATGAACTAGCAATAGGATATTGCCCACCCAGGGCTCACTGATGCAAGAGGGCAAGGAAACCTTTCCTACCTTGTCTGAACCATTAGAAGGACTACTATGGCACAAGTCACAGACATTTTTTATGCTCGTTGCATGCAATATGTCACGTCAGAGGTGGACAGTAATGAAGTACATTTACATTCCTGTACTTACTGATGTCAAACATTTCCTTGACTTTACTTGAGTATTTCTATTGTTTGAGAGATTGTACTTTCAGTACTACTTTTCAAAGAAAATACTTGAACTACACTTATGAAATATCCATCAGTACTTGTTTGGTGGTGAAGGGATTATGATGCTCTGTACGGTGTTCTACTGGGAAACCCTGAGTCCAGTCATTCATGTAGATGTCAATTTGACCACATCTACCTAAACATTATTGCTGTCCAGGTAGTTATAATATTTTGGCTCATTGGTATACAATGGGGCAAAGAAGTATTTAGTCAGCCACTGATTTTGCAAGTTCTCCTACTTATCATAGGTACACTTCAACTCTGAGAGACAAAATGAGAAAAAAAATCAATTTTTAAAGAATTTAATTGTAAATTAAGGTGGAAAATAAGTATTTGGTCACCCATAAACAAGCAAGATTTATGGCTTTCACAGACCTGTAACAACTTCTTTAAGAAGCTCTTCTGTCCTCCACTCGTATTAATGGCACCTGCTTGACCTTGTTATCTGTATAAAAGACACCTGTCCACAGCCTCAAACAGTCATCAAACTCAACCATGGCCAAGACCAAAGAGCTGTCGAAGGACACCAGGAAGAAAATTGTAGACCTGCAGCAGGCTATGAAGAGTGAATCTACAATAGGCAAGCAGGTTGGTTTGAATAAATCAACTGTGGGAGCAATTGTAAGAAAATGGAAGACATACAAGACTATTGATCTCCCTCGATCTGGGGCTCCACACAACATCTCATCCCGTGGGGTCAAAATGATCCTGAGAATGGTGAGCAAAAATCCCAGAACTACATGGAGGGACCTGATGAATGACCTGCAGAGAGCTGGGACCAAAGTAACAAAGGCTACCATCAGTAACACACTACGCCGAGAGGGATTCAGATCCTGCAGTGCCAGGCGTGTACCCCTGCTTAAGCCAGTACATGTCCAGGCCCGTCTGAAGTTTGCCAGTGAGCATATGGATGATCCAGAAGAGGATTGGGAGAATATCATGTGGTCAGATAAAACCAAAATAGAACTTTTCAGTAAAAACTCAACTCGCCGTGTTTGTAGGAAGAAGAATGCTGAGTTGCATCTCAAGAACACCATACCTACTGTGAAGCATGGGGGTGGAAACATCATGCTTTGGGGCTGTTTTTCTCTGCAGAGGGGACAGGACGACTGATCCGTGTTTAAGGGTCGAATGAACGGGGGCCATGTATCATGAGATTTTAAGCCAAAACTTCCTTCCATCAGTGAGAGCATTGAAGATGGAACGTGGCTGGGTCTTCCAGCATGAAGATGATCCCAAACACACCGCTCGGGCATTGAAGAAGTGGCTCCGTAAAAAGCATTTCAAGGTCCTGGAGTGGCCTAGCCAGTCTCCAGACCTCAACCCCATAGAAAATTTGTGGAGGGAGTTGAAAGTCCGTGTTTCCCAGCGACAGCCCCAAAACATCACTGCTCTAGAGGAGATCTGCATGGAGGAATGGGCCAAAATACCAGCTACAGTGTGTGCAAACCTGGTGAAGACTTACAGACTTACAAAACTTTTGACCTCTTTGATTGCCAACAAAGGTTATGTTACAAAGTATTGAGTTGAACTTTTGTTATTGACCAAATACTTATTTTCCACAATAATTTACTATTAAATTCTTTAAGAATGTGTGATGTGATTTCCTTGATTTTTTTTTTCTTCTCATTTTGTCTCTCATAGTTGAAGTGTACCTATGATGAAAATTACAGACCTCTCTCATCTTTCTAAGCAGGAGAACTTGCACAATCAGTGGCTGACTAAATACTTTTTTGCCCCACTGTACATGCATATAATTGTCTGAGCCACGTTTTTGCCCCGTACAGCTAAAGTGAAAGCTATAGATCTTTTTACATGTCTTTCTGCTACCAGGTTTTGATATGACGAGTAATACTCTTGCTGGGCGTCTCTTTGGGATTCCAGTGGCAGGCACTATGGCACATTCATATGTCACATCTTATTCCTCTCTGGAGGAAGTGTCACCAAAGGTTTGTTAGGAACGTTTTTGTTACTAACCTACAAGTATTGATATCCTCAAAAAGCAGCCTGTTTTGTTCAGAATTAACCAAAACCACTACAGTTGATGTTTGGTGGGGACCAGTTGGTTGGTGTGTGACCTAATTGCCAAGATTAATTGTACCTGAGCAGGTTTCTAATGATTTCACTAATTAAATTTTAATAAATGATCAGATAAAATGATAAATTTATCTTTAAAATGTTATCACTTAAAAGCTAATGGTTACCCTATGTAAATATATCTGGAAAAAGCTTATAAAGGGATTGGCAGAAGTCTTAAGTTTTCTAAATCTTCGAGCCATTAGGTAAGAACTAGTCATGGACAAGTATTGAAACACAAAATATTGTGACATAATAGATATTACAACCCCACATCAGAAAAATGGGGAAATTGCAAATAAAAACTAATTGTAGTGTCTGTTACATTTACTTATGACTTTAATAAACATCAATTTCTTCATTTTAAGCCTGCAACATCTCTCAAAAATAGTTTGGTTGGTAAAGGGTTTAACACTTTGTAATGCTGCCATTTCTTTTCACAATACTTAAAGACGTTTTGGCAGTGATGTAATGTTTCAGATGTTAAGGTATGCAACAGTACGGGGTTGTCATTGTCACATTTTTCATTTCATAACTCTACACATGTTCTGTACTGGGGAAAGGGTTTTTAGTTTAGGCTTGTGCCCTTGCCCTTTACACACACTGAAATAAATCCAGATACCTTGAGTTGTTTAATATTATACACTGTAGGAGAGGAAATATGTAAATCTTTTCATAAATGCTCAAAAGGTTTTTCATGCATGTGTTTACAAACTGGAGATCCTCTGCACCTCAAATACTATCAGTCTATTATAATTATAGTTAAATCATAATTATAATCACATGTTGACATGACCTGTTTGACCTCACGTTATGTAGTTTTATGTTGCATGTCTGAAATGCAGGATGGATGTATGTTAACAAATGAAATTAAGTTGACTAGACAAAACATGAAACATCTTGCATTCATACTGTCTGCAATGAAATAAATATCAAAGTAAAAGTTAGAAACACTGCATTTTTTTAGCAGTTCAGACCAGATATTTGATAAATAAATACATGTGACAAGTTTGTTGACAGAAAGAAAGTCTACATTGTCGGTTCGGCTTGTTAGCCCATCTTTAGTTTCACAAGAAAATAAAAGCATCACTTGCACTAAAGACAGGGAGAGCACATTGTGCAGGTGGATTGACTACAGAAATGTTACGATGATTTAACCACGGCAATTACTGAGTTCAATTTATAGAGCTATCATTGCAAATAATTTTGTGATGTGAGAAGCTATGCTAGGTGGTAATTAGGCTTTATGGTAATTATATGAATTTTGGAATAAAAGTCATGCTAGGTTGCATGTCTTGCAGGTGGTTTTTCCTAAATTAATTCAGTATAATATTATTTATCATGATAATTCTTCAGATGGGAATTGCCTAAATTTCAATGTTGGCTCAAGTGTAGTATTAGCCTATGTTGTGTGTGATAACTGCTTACTTACTATGTACTTTAATGTTGATTTCTAAACTCGCTGCAGACTCTGAAGCCCTCCAGGGGAGGTGAACCCGTTGACTTTGTTTCACGGGTGAAGCAATGGTTGGAACATGTATGCCAACTTCTAGGAGTTAAGTCTCATAAAGTGCGTGAGGGAGAACTTGCTGCCTTCCTCTCCTATGCCATCGCTTATCCTCACAACTTCCTGGCTGTGATTGATAGTTACAGCGTCAGCTGGTAAAGTATTGCTCCATTTCTTAAATTATAATATACTCATTCTTTTTTTGTTTTTCAAGCTGTGTTTTGATAATACAGATATAAAATGTGTCTTGTTTTATTACAGTAGCGGACTAATCTGTTTCTGTGCTGTTGCTTTGGGTCTGTGCGAACTGCACTATCAGCCTGTGGGTGTGAGACTGGATAGTGGAGATCTCTGCAAGCAGTCTGTGGAAGTGTGCCGTGTTTTTAAGAAGTGCAGTAAGCAGTAAGTAATAGGTTCCGCATGTACCGTCTCAATGTTTGTAGACATGTTACTCAGTAGTTTCTCTTTCTTCTTCTCGTTAGCTTCTCTGTTCCTGCCTTTGAGTCATTCATCATTGTTTGTACAAACAATGTGTCTGAAAAGAGCCTTGCTGAACTCACCAAACGCGTAAAACATTTTTATGCATTCCGTTATATAAAAATTATAATTCAAGTATGGTAACGACTACAGTATTTACATGCTTTTGTGTTTTCTTAGGATAATGAGATTGATGTAGTTGGAGTTGGAACTCACCTTGTTACATGCACAAATCAGCCCTCACTTGGGTGTGTATATAAGGTACCCAATGTTGTCACATAAAGCACATCAGCAGTGAATCCAGGCTTGTTCTGAAGACTTACTTGTTCATTTCTCAGTTGGTAGAGGTTGGAGGTCGGCCCAAGATGAAGCTGAGTGAGGACCCACTGAAGAGCACACTGCCAGGCAAAAAAGACATCTATAGATTCCTGGACATCGATGGTCAGGCACTGTTTCTCACTTGCTTTTGAAACCCTCTCTGTTCAACTAGACATAATCACTTACCTTAATGACCAAATTACACAATTAATTGGCATTTATGGCCACTTGTGTTTTTCTGTTTTTGTTTTTATAATAACCGGAAACACAGTTTTATCATTAGAACTGAACCGCTTCTTTTGCTTAGATGTGAAAAATTTCCTTATTTCAGCAGAAAAGGTATAATTTCCCATTGGGAATGGTGACTTAATATATGAATATTGTTTTTGTGTTTGAACATTTTTTTTCTCCTCTCAGTCATGCCATTTAATATTTCTTCACAGTCTGCATGTTCACCATTTTCTCACAGGTCATCCTCAAATGGATTTTTTGTGCCTATCAGAGGAGCCCACCCCTGAAGTGGGAGTTCCATTGAATTGTTACTCTTTAGGGCTAGATAAGGCTGTCCAGTCAGTCACACCTTCCCAGGTGAAAAACCTACGGATAAAGGTCTTCTCTCATGGTGAGGTAATTTCTGCACCTTACACTCACTCAGTTCATATAAAAGCCAAAGAAGTCACTATATCATTTTGGAACACCGAATGTTACGGTTCGCCATATTAAAACGATGACGAACCGTGTAAAACAAAAGAATAAGGGTTTTAGGACCCAAGTGCAGTGGGCTCCAGATGGAAGTAATGAACCAAAATATGAATAACAAAAAGAAACGAAAGAATAAACTAAAAGAAAATGAAAATAAAGTTTTAAGGACAACTCGCGTTGTAAGCGTACAGCGCCGCTATTCTTATGACGTGGCTTTGCTGCGCAAACTCTCATTGGGATATTGGCTGGGTGTATTTCAGTTCAGCAAAATTGACCAAGGGGTCTAATGAAGATAAGGTAGGCAATATAGCCAAAATCCTCTATCATGGTATCATCTTACCTCGGTTCTCGTCATTAATTCATTGCAGAAGGCTTGTTGAGAACTGAAAACAATGAATACCGAGCAAAATTTTCCCATTACGTATAATGTAAATTATTCTGGAATTAATCTGTTCCAGACCTCCAGCAAATCCACATTGTATATTTCATTATCTGCATTAATGGAGTTGTATTGTACAGATGCTTTCTCTTTTACGAAGAGGATACATTCCAACAAATTAATCATAAGTTAAACGTAACATGAACTGAGGAGTTCGACGAGTGTTTGGTAGAACGGTCTGTAGTGTGTAATAGCGGCGATATGGAAAGGATACTGTGATGAGTGATAAGTAAGTTACTGTTTAAAACACTTGCATTAGCCTACAGTTGTACAGAGCCATTAACACAAAGATTATGGAAAGAGTAAATGAAAGTGAAAGTTTACTTATTCATTGGCGCTAGCATAGCTGCTAATGCTAACTGCTCAGCCTGGAGATTCAGGACAGGATTTCCATTCGGTTGACTGTCAGTACTATCCTTTTTAGGTTAGTGGAGACTTATTTGCACTAAGAATTCAGTACTGTAGATATAAATAAATAAAAACACCATAAACACAGCACAGCTCTTCACTGGGAAAGAGCTATTGTGAGACGGAGTCGCTGTGTACTGAATCGTGAATCGAGTTTCGGCTGAAATGAGTCGCACAGCTTGATTCATACAAGTTTAACCAAGTGCATCAAGTACTGCGCGAACGACAGGAACCGAATCAAAGTTTTCTGGTCAAAATGCATCGAGAACAGAAGTTGACGAGTTCTGAGGTGGTCGAAAACAAAGATCCCACTGTATATCAAAATATGGAAATTTTTGACTAAAATTACATTGTAAAATGTAAACCAGTTGTTAACCAGATGTTAAGTTGACACTGACTCCCAGTATTTCCATGAATGCTCTCCATACCTCTGAGGTGCACTGTGGGCCGTAGTTTGACAAGAAGCTTTTGGGGAGATTGAAATGCCGGAAAATGTGCTGGAACAGGAACGCTGCGAAAGGTGGTTGAATGAGGTGGGCCACAACTTGTGAGAATTGTAGTGTGGCCCTCAGACTTAGGCATGTGATTAAGCGAATAAGTCAATGGTAATATGGCACCTCTGGGGATGTGGGCTGGAGCTTGCCAATGAGCTGCAAGCAGCATCTGGCAGCATCTGGGTATTTTGTGGTGAGCAATACAGAACAAGGAGACAAACCTGTGGACATCTGCCGTTATTGTCTCCCACCAGTACTTGTGGGCTAAGAGCTGGTTGGTCTTTGTTTCCTCGAGGTATCCAGAGCACGAGCAGGAAGGGAGGGGTGTCACGAGGGAGACACGAGGGGTGTCTGGGTGTCGGTAATGAAGCAATTGTGGAGGGACTGGAGAATGTATCCCCTATTGGGAGGACACTGGCTGTTAGCACACAGGTTGGGACGTGACAACATAAGAGTCCCACTGTATAGGTCGGGCAAAGCAAGAAACAAGCAGAATGGGTTACCAAGAGCTGGCAGGGACGTCATCAGTGCTGAATGCATAAGACAGGGTAATCGCCTTGAGGTTATTGGGCACAGGGCAATAGTGGATTTTAAATTGGAACCTCAGAAAATAACAGCTAAGCATGGAGGTTGGAGGTTTAGCCTCTTAGCACTTTATACTCACAAGATACTCTAGGTTGGTGTAAACTATGAAGGGGTGTCCGGTACCCTTGAGCCAATGATGCCACCCTTCCAGGGCAAGCTTGATGGCTAGTAGCTTTTGGTCTCCCACGTTATAATTCTGCTGAGTGGGGGTGAGCATGTAGGAGTAGTATGTCACTAGGAATAACTTAAGAGGTTCACCCTGCCGCTGGGAAAATGGCACCCTCTCTCAGCTTTGATTTTCAGGACAAATGTCCGGCTACGGTCTGGGTGTCTAAAAATAGCTGCCTAGGAGAATGCTTTCTTCAGGGACTGGAAGGCTCAGGTGGCCTGGGGAGAGAAATGGAAGGAATGGGGTAGGGCTGCAACAACGAATCGATAAAATCGATAATAATCGATTATTAAAAGCATTGCCAACGAATTCCATAATCCGATTCATCGATTAATCGAAAAAATAATCGACCGATTAATCGATTATTAAAATAATCGTTAGTTGCAGCCCTAGAATGGGGCATTACTTTGAGTAGGACTGTCAATGGGGTGTTGATGGTGCTGAAATTCTGGATGAAGCACCAATAAAAATTAGTGAAGCCGAGGAAGCACTGAAATTCCTTGATGGAGGTAGGTTGGGGCCATTCCAACACTGCCTGAACATTGTGGTAATCCATGATGATGCCAGCTGGGGAGATCGTCTGAATGTTGACATGGGAGACATGAGATTTCAAGGTGGCAGAATAGATCAGGATATCATCAGTGGACGCGATGCTGTATTGTCCAAGCATGTCGCAGAGAACATCGTTTATCAGGGACTGAAAAACCAACAGGGCAGTGGATTAGATGAAAGGCATTATCAGGTATTCATAGTGTCTAGAGTCAGGTAAGAAAGAATGCTGTTCTCCACTCATCTCCCTCGTGAATGCGCACTAGGTTGTATAGTTCTATGGAGATCCAGTTTAGTGTAAAATTGTACATGAAAGGTTTTACTGCTCAGTGTCAAACTTTATAAGCCCAGACCATATTCACACCTCAGAAGTTGATCCCCTTTTAATCAGAAGTTCTTCATCTTTAGTAGTTTATAGAGCTTCTGAAATTTCTCTCCACCATCCTTCCTTGCGTCTCTGGCATGTAAACAAGAGTAAACGCAAAAAACAAATGATCTATAAATACTGCAGTATAAACAGTATAGACAAATCTCGGTAGGCAATTTGCACAAGGTATATATTATCATACTGCTCAGTAATAACGATGGTGTTGTTGGGAGGAAGCTGCCGTTGCAGTCCGTGGCCAGTAGCCCTAGTGGGTCCCTGTTTATCAGAGTGGCTGTACTCAACCTGTTTGCTAATGGATATACAATGGATATGCTAGCATATGTTGGACAACCCTGTAAGGTTTGGTAGCTGTGATCTGATTGAGAGACTCATCCAGTGAGAGAGGTTTGACAGTGACTAAATGCTGGAGAAATGGGGTAAAATATTTAATGTTGAATGCATGTTGAAATGGGCTGTGGAGAGACAGATGTTTTCACTGGATCTGAACAGATTAAAACGATTAAAGAGATTAAAAAGATTAAAAAGTATGTTTGTGTGTGTTGTATTTCTAGATCACACTACCTCTAAACAATGCATATGAGAGTCGTATACATGCACAGAACAACCTTCAAGCCCTGCATTCCCATCACAAAAAGCTGCAGCAGCCAGAGGCTTATACAGTGAGTGACTGATGTTTCGAAATAATCACCTTGATAAAGTACCTAAAAGATCATACAAAACAAAATGTTTATACAAATTTGTATTTGTGTTACAGGTGGCAGTGTCAGAAAGAATTCACTCTCTTGTGTCTGACTTTAGAAGGGGAAATGACCAAAGCAATAATTTTGTATTATCCAACTGAAACAAACATGTATGCACTGATGAGCAAAAAGTATTATAACCTGGTTAGCAAATATGTTTAGATAGGTGGCTTGTATTCATAATAATTCAGCAAATCAGTGTATATATACCTGGCAGGGACTTGAATTGCACGTAACAGCACACATCTGGAAAGCTGTCAACTTAGCTGCTGGTCCCATGAGTTTATGCATATCCTGTTAGGAATACACTGAGTAGCTTGACAACATGACAAAATATGCTGAAGGTTTGGTGAATATACACTCTACATCACAGATACATCCTCAGTGGTAATGATTTTGCTGACTTGCAATCAGACCTGGAGTCAGGGGATTGTTGTGTGCCACTCCCTTTTTTCGCCATTTAATATTTTATGTTGAAAATTTACTACATAATATTTTTTCTTTCATCTATTTCTTAAAATCCTAAGTTATAATGGTGAACAATTGATTAAAAACTATATCACGATGAAGTGGCCACAGAATAAAATAAAACTTAACAAATATCACATATTAAAGCGATTTCATGTAAATGCACATAGTTGATGCTTACTACAACTGTAATAGAGAATGAATAAGTAACTAAAAAGACAATGGATACATTTTAACCCCAAATCAGAAAATGTTGCAACAGTATGGAAAATGCAAATAAAAAAAACAGTGCGTCTTACATTGGCTTTTAGTTTTATTTATCTAAACAATTATCAGCAACAAGTCCGAAAGCCAGGGTGTGTCATTGTGTTGCATTGTGTCAGTACCCTTGTCAAAGGTGATTTACACTTTAGACACTGTGATGGCAGCATTAATGCAGAAAGTACATCTAGAATGTAGAGAAGCATATGCTGCCTTCAAGACGACATCTTTCCAGGGTATATCAATGCAAAACCAAGTGCTGCACACATTACAAGGACATGAAGAGGGTATGGCTACTGGACTGTCTTGCATGCAGTCCTCATCTGTCCCTAATAGAGAATGTATGGAGACTTTTGACTCGAAAAATGTGAAAGCAACCTCTGCTGTTGCACATCTTAAGGTGTTTGGAGGAAGAATGCGACACGAAAACACAATAAACACTTCATCACTTAGTTTCCTTGGTGCCAAAATGCCTTATAAAGTGTTGTAAGAAGGAATGACAAGAATACAAAGTGGTAAATGCTTTACTAATGTCCCAGCTTTTTTGGAATGGGTTTGTAGGCCTGAAATCCAGGAATGGGTGTATATTAACAACAATTTTTAAAATTTACAATTTACATAGTATCCCAGCTTTTTCTGATTTGGGGTTGTACATAATTGTATTTCTGTCAAGCATTTTATATATTACACTTGTAGTATGTAGTCAAACTAGCTAGTAACGTAAAACATTTAAATAACTTTTTGTTAATTTTGGTGCTTTTATTAATATTATGGTAGGGTTGGGTATTGTTTGCAATTTTTCGATTCCGATTCTGATTCCAGTTCTACTTATCGATTCCGGTTCTTATCAATTCCAAGTTTCGAATCCAAAATCGTGAAAAAATGTGCCAAATGTTTAGGTACAAATAATATTCTTTATTCACGTAAACAGTAAATGTCTCTCTTCTGATGCAAGAGAGATTTTTAAACACTTAAAATGAACAAAGCTTAACATGGCTTTAATATAGGTGCTAAAACAATGACCTAGGAACAACAAACTTCTCTCGGTTAGGTAAGCATGCAGCACAACTCACAGCATGATTGTTGAGACACCTGTACGACCTCTGGCAAAAATTACGGAATCCCCACAATTTTAAGATATTCATCATAGCAAATAATCAAATCAGAGTCATGACACTGAACAATTTTTGCTTAATTGCTGAAAATTCTGGCTTTGTGAAGCATACCTCAAACAAATTAAATTAAATTATATAAATTTATGGCATATTTTTTCCAGATCAAGTAGAGGGAAAACATGCAGAATCACTCAGTTGGGGAAGAATTATTGTATCATCAACCAAAAAAATCACAATTATTGTGATGCTTTGTGAGCCCTTATGAAATGTTCTGTATTTCTATGTTTCTGAATAAATATGACCTAGACATCACCAGTTTTTTACACAAGTCCTTAAAGTAGATAAAGACAACCCAATTAAACAAACACAGCTCTGGAAGTGTATCATGGCACAAACGAAGGGCATTCTGAGGGCCTCAGAACAAGAGTTGTTTGTACTCATCAGGCTGGCAAATGTTTCAAAAGGCTATGGGGGAAAGTATTTTGTGGATGGATGTCACCAAGTTTTAGTTTAAATGAGAAGTGTTATGTCTGAAGAAAGGAAAATGTATCAAATCAAGCATTTGCAAACATACTTAGTTATCATATCATGACACTTTTCAACAGTTACAGTTTATGCTCTTATAAATATGTTTCATGATATTTTTAAAGATGTAGATGAAATTACTAAATCAATCTACAGTTAGTGTTTTTAATGTGAATATTTTTTATATGTTTCCACCACCATGCTTCACAGGAGGTATGGGGTTCTTGGGATGCGACTCGGCAACCTTTTTCCTCCTTTTTACCATAAAGTTCTATTTTGGTTTCATCTGACCACATGATATTCTCCCAATCCTCTTCTGGATCATCCATATACTCTCTGGCAAACTTCAGACAGGCCTGGACATGTACTGGCTTAAGCAGGGGAACACGCCTGGCACTGCAAGATCTGAGTCCCGATGGGCATAGTGTGTTACTGATGGTAGCCTTGTTACTTTGGTCCCAGCTCTCTACAGGTCATTCATCAGGTCCCTCCGTGTAGTTCTGAGATTTTGCTCACCGTTCTTATGATCATTTTGACCCCACGGGATGAGATCTTGCATGGAGCCCCAGATCAAGGGAGATTATCAATGGTCTTGTATGTCTTCCATTTTCTTACAATTGCTCCCACAGTTTATTTATTCACACCAACCTGCTTGCCTATTGCAGATTCACTCTTCCCAGCCTGCTGCAGGTCTAGAATTTTCTTCCTGGTGTCCTTCGACAGCTCTTTGGTCTTGGCCATGGTTGAGTTTGGAGTCTGACTATTTGAGGCTGTGGACAGGTGTCTTTTATACAGATAACGAGGTCGAACAGGTGCCATTAATACGGGTAACTAGTGGAGGACAGAAGAGCTTCTTAAAGACATTACAGGTCAGTGAGAGCCAGAAATCTTGCTTGTTTGTGGGTGACCAAGTACTTATTTTCCTCCATGATTTACAATTAAATTCTTTAATACTTTCATAGTTGAAGTGTACCTCTGATGAAAATTACAGACTTCTCTCATCTTTCTAAGTAGGAGAACTTGCACAATCAGTGGCTGACTAAATACTTTTTTGCCCCACTGTATGTGTGTGTGAATTGAATGAAAATCCATTCCAGACCCCTAGAAAATCCACAATATATGAGGCGTTATATGCATTAATTGAGTTGTATTGTACAGGTGCTGCCTCATTAATGATGAGCATATGTTTCAACAAATCCATCAAAAGTTAAATGTATCATTAACCGATGAGTTTACTGTAGTCTATACTGTATCATACTAATACACATTAACACTGACTTCATTAATACTCTACTGGTGAACTCAGGGCGCAAGCTGCTAATGCTAACTACTCAGCCTGAAAGCCGAGAGGATTCAGTTTCCTTTTGGTTGGCTGTCATTACTAACAATTTTAGGACCTATGGAGACTTATTAGCACTAAGAAATAAGTATATTATTGTAGATATAAAAATAAAGAAAACCTGATAATCATGGCTGAGATCTTCACTGACAAATGGCAGTTGTGAATCTGAATCACTGTGTACTGAATTATGATTTGTGAATCGCGAATCGAGTTTTGGCTGAAACGAGTTGACTCATACAACTTTAAGCAAGTACGCCAAGAACCAAGCAAAAGACAAGAGCTGAGACAAATTTTTCTAGTCAAAATGCATCAAGAACCGAATTCTATAAGTTCATAGGTGTTTGAGAACCAAGGTACCACTGTATTTGTACAGTGTGTTCCAGAGCTGGTAAGTAACGCAGTATGAGTACTTTTTTAGGTATCTGTACTTTACTTGATTATTTCTGTAACTTAATGCACTTTACTTTTACTTACTACATTTCAAAAGAAGAATCTGTATATTTTACTCCATTTTGAAAACAGGCTCATTACTTGACCTTTGACAAATCTATTTATTTATCTGTTTTATCTATCCGTTTATTTTTCTTTTTTAATCAGGCACCTACTGATACACAAATCAGAAGTTTACTGCATGTGAGACATGAGGAAGGGTGAGGAAGTAAGTGGTGCTTTCACAGCTTATAGCAGTGATCAAGAGGGAAAAGTCGTGCATGTTCACTTAGGTCGTCTGATAAAAGGGTTATGTCTGTGCCAAAATTCAGATTAGCTATTGCTGGTGGTAGATACTTTAGCATCATAGCACCCAAACCATATAACTCCTTACCACAAACTCTTCATCTCTATCTTTGTTTTCTTCCTTCCTAACACAGCAAAAACCTACCCCTTTGTACTTCCCCTCACAGTACTTACCCTTTCCCATTCCCCACTGTCCCAAGAGGTTTTTTTCCCCCTTCTTTTCTCATTCCTTTATTTAAGTGACCTTGGGTATTACAAAAGTGATATACAAGTGCAACAACTTCTGCTGCTTCTTCTTTTTCTTCTCATTATTAATAAAAGGGAAAAGGCAGATGAGCCTCAATAACAATATAATCGAATCAGTCCCCAAATACGTCTTGGTGAGTGCAATGCATTTTGTGTCTCCCAAAGAAAAATGAGCTCATGGCATTTAAGAATTCGCTGTCCAGTTTGAGAAAGCCCATTGAAGTATCGTTGCGTGGTTTTTTAAACTTGGGTCATTTCTACTATTCCGTACATTTTGCATCACCAGCAGACAATGATATTTATTATGTAAAAAACGGGACATTATAAATAAAGTCTTTCTAAACCTTTAACATTCAGCATAATGTATTCTACTACAGTAAAAAAAATTATATAGACATTCCACTGTTTTTATTAATCGGACACGAGGTTTTTCCATGGTTCTGAGACAATTAATTATATTTATGGATATAAGACATGTATTAAAAAAACTATATAATATTTGTAAAAGTTTTGCTTTTTTTTTTAATTACACATGTGGACAAATTTGTTGGTACCCCTCAGTTAATGAAAGAAAAACCCACAATGGTAACAGAAATAACTTTAATCTGACAAAAGTAATAATAACTACAAAGTATATGAAAATGAACAAATGAAAGTCAGACATTGCTTTTCAACCATGCTTCAACAGAATTATTAAAAAAAATAAAGGACAGAAATGATAGTACCCCTGAAAAATGTGACCAAAGGGACATTAGGGTTAAATCAAGGTGTGTTCACCAATTAGCATCACAGGTGTCTACAATCTTGTAATCAGTCAGTGGGCCTATATATAGGGCTTCAGGTAGTCACTGAGCTGTTTGGTGACAAGGTGTGTACCACACTCAGCATGGACCAGAGGAAGCAAAGGAAAGAGTTGTCTCAGGACATTAGAAAATTATAGACAAGCATGTTAAAGGTAAAGGTTATAAGACCATCTCCAAGCAGCTTGATGTTCTGTGACTACAGTTGCATATATTATTCAGAAAATTTAAGACCCATGGGACTGTAGCCAACCTCCCTGGACGTGGACGCAGGAGGAAAATTGATGATGAAAATCAAAGAGACGGATAATACGAATGGTAACAAAAGAGCCAAGAAAAACTTCTAAAGACATTAAAGGTGAACTTCAAGCTCAAGGAACATCAGTGTCAGATCGCACCATCCGTCGATGTTTGAGCCAAAGTGGACTTAATGGGAGACGACCAAGGAGGACACCTTTGTTGAAAAAACAAAATATAAAAAAGCCAGACTGGAATTAGCCAAAATACATGTTGACAAGCCACAAAGCCCTTGGGAGAATGTCCTATGGAC
Organism: Ancistrus triradiatus; assembly: GCA_025084515.1. Lineage (NCBI taxonomy): Eukaryota > Metazoa > Chordata > Actinopteri > Siluriformes > Loricariidae > Ancistrus > Ancistrus triradiatus. The sequence goes on from JAJAGP010001161.1 coordinate 171,855, forward strand.
AGATGAGACACAAATGGAACTTTTTGGCAAGGCACATCAGCTCTTTGTTTCACAGATGGAAAAATGAAGCATATCAAGAAAAGAACACTGTCCCTACTGTGGAACATGGGAGGAGGCTCTGTTATGTTCTGGGGTTGCTTTGCTGCATCTGGCACAGGGTGTCTTGAATCTGTGCAGGGTACAATGAAGTCTCAAGACTATCAAGGAATTGTAGAGAGAAATGTGCTGCCCAGCGTCAGAAAGCTTGGTCTCAGTCGCAGGTCATGGGTCTGCAGGATAATGACCCAAAAACACACACATCTAAAAACACCCAAGAATGACTAAGAGGAAAACACTGGACTATTCTGAAGTGGCCTTCTATGAGCCCTGACCTAAATCCTATTGAGTATCTTTGGAAGGAGCTGAAACATGCCGTCTGGAAAAGGTACCCTTCAAACCTGAGACAACTGGAGCAGTTTGCTCATGAGGAGTGGGCCAAAATACCTGCTGAGAGGTGCAGAAGTCTCATGGTATCTCATGGTATCTGTCAATACAGGAATCGTTTGATTTCAGTGATTGCCTCAAAAGGTTGTGCAACAAAATATTAAGTTAAGGGTACCATCATTTCTGTCCAGGCCTGTTTCATGAGTTTATTTTTTTAAATAATTCTGTTGAAGAGTGGTTGAAAAGCAATGTCTGACTTTCATTTGTTCATTTTCATAGACTTTGTATTTATTATTACTTTTGTCAGATTAAAGTTATTTCTGTTACCATTGTGGGTTGTCCACGTGTGTAAATAGTGGAGCGGAGTGGAGTGCTTAAAAGTAGAACCGCTATAAAAAATAGGTGAAACTGCAGTTTGTTTGTTTTTACAATGTTTCAAAGAGTCGATAACTATTGTTTTGTATGTTTTGGTTCATCAAGTCTGAAAATGGTTTATTCTGTTTTTGCTGTGGTTACCTGAAGATTTGGTTAGCTGAGTATGTCATTTGTATGAAGACATTGTCTCAAAGCAGCTTTACAAAAGCCAAGTTTAGGCTCCGAAAGAGCAAGCCAGATAAATAAGGAAGAAACCTTTAGAGGATCCATGCTCAAACAGGGACCAGTCCCCCTTTTGGTAAGAACAGACAATGCTATTTTACAGAAATAGTCTAAAAATGGTAATTTTACTTGAATTAAGTACACACTGCTGATTCAAATCTGCAGCTGCGTACAATGTCAGCAATCGAACTGTTTTATTGGATTATACATGGGTTTGATTGTCATATACAGCTACAGTGGTGCTTGAAAGTTTGTGAATACTTTAGAATTGTCTATATTTCTGCATAAATATGACCTAAAACATCATCAGATTTTCATACAAGGCAAAATCTTTACACCTTGAAAATTCAGTAATGAAATCTAAGTGTTTTGGACACTATAATCATCAACATGAAAGTGAAAGTAACATTTTAAAACAGCTATTAAAATGTAATTAGTAAAATACCTGGTTTGGATATGGGTCAGTCCCGTTGGTAACAATAATAAACTTACTAACATACAACCACTCACCTTCCAGATCACACACCAGGCTAACTGGCCCACACCTGCCATCAACTGTAGTGTTTTTGATTACCTAGGGATTAAACTTGATGCTCCTTAAGAAATCCACAGCTGGAAAGGTGCTTTCAAATGGATTCTAGGATAAAGTTGTGAAAAGGCACAAGTTATAATTATGTACTCTTCATTGCATTATTAAGAAGTGAAAAAGGTATGACTTGGGCTGTCCCTCCTCCAAACTTGAGCAATGAGTGAGGAGGATATTGATACTGCAGAGATGCTACCAAGAGACCAGAGGCAACTTTGAATAGCCCATGTCTGTGATCTGTGAGTGGGTTAACTGTCTCTCAAGCTTTACACCAAACTGACCTGTACACACACTCCTTTATTTTATATATATATATATATATATATATATATATATATATATATATATATATATATATTGATGTCTCCTTTATACTAATTCTGGCAGGGGCTGCTGTTGCAGCAGTAGGGAGTTGAACCTTCACACATTCTTCATTGCCACAGATATGGCCAGTTGTATCTGTGCAGCACCCAGTCAGGCCTTAAGACTTGAGACCTGAACTTCTGTACAATTAGTTATTTTCTGGAACAATGGGACCCAATTAAGCATACTGAATTTCAGTCTAGAGAATAGCATGCAACAAATATAAATGATACAAACTTTGTGGGCCCCTGGCAGATTCATGGTCCTTAGAGTTTTACTAACCTTCCATTCGCTCTTTGTGTGACAGAAGTTGTGCGATTCTGGAATCTTGTTATTTGGTGAGAAGTTGCATTGTTTTTTTTGGAAAAAAAATAAAAAAATGTATAACTCACACTGAAACTGACCTGCCACAACATGTGTGCTCACATCATACTGCTTCGGTGGCACTGTACTAAGCTAGTCCACCACCATGAACCTCCCTCAACTCCCTCGACAAGATATATATATATATATATATATATATATATATGCCCTGAGGACATCAAACTCTGTATGTATGAATGTAACAAAATAAGCATGCATCTCTGTTTACCTGTGCCAAACTGCCAGATTACAAATTATGAAAATACAACAAATGATTAAAAAAGAAAACATATTCTTTTTTTATGTTGTATCAGAGTCAGTAGCAGTCTAATAATTTTAAGTCTGCCTGATTTTGCAGTGACTTTTATTGTGTTGAAAATCAAGTATGTTGTCTAGCAAGAAGCCATATTAAAATCACTGTTATAAAATATCCTGGTACTTTTTCCCTACTTTTAATACAAAACTATGTTTGGTATTTAAATACACTAATTACTGTTACATTCTCAGAAAAGCGCTTTTATTGTTACTTTAGTATTGAGTTCTTCATGCAATTCTGGCCTCCGTTCAGATAACTGGAGTGTATTCACTGTACATACACAAAACTGTGGGCTATATACAAGCGATGTTAACTGCAGTCAAATGTATTGTCCGAAGGAACGAACTACTGACCCCATAAGTCATTTCATTATCTGACTGTGTAATAAAATGGTTGTATTTGCATGCAGTATGTAGTTTGCTAGTATGCAGTCACATGTCTATGGTATGCAGTTGGCAAGTTAAATCACGGGCTTACAGTGCCATCTACTGGCAAGGCATACTTATATAGTTTATTAAAAAGTACTGGCTGAATGCAGGAATGACTGAACGGACCACGCTAAGATAACAATGTCAGTAAGAACAGGAAATAGCCAAGTGCTGGATGCCACAAGTATGGATAGAACCCCCACTCCAGCGCCCTCGCAGCAGGGCAAGTGGGTGATGGTTTTTGCCGACGTAGTCGTAAGGCTAGCCCACCAGAGCACCATTCTTTACCTGCTTACGTGTCCAACAGGTTTACCCTCCTCAGTGACACACCCACTGAGCAGCCAGCTGAAAGAGCTCTGGTCATAGGTGACTCTATTTTACGACACGTGAAATTACAGTGGTGCTTGAAAGTTTGTGAACTCTTTAGAATTTTCTATATTTCTGCATAAATATGACCTAAAACATCATCAGATTTTCACACAAGTCCTAAAAGTAGATAAAGAGAAGCCAGGTAAACAAATGAGACAAAAATATTATACTTGGTCATTTATTCATTGAGGAAAATGATGAAAAAATGAGTGGCAAAAGTATGTGAACCTTTGCTTTCAGTATCTGGTGTGACCCCCCCTGTGCAGCAATAACTGCAACTAAACGTTTCCTGTAACTGTTGATCAGTCTGCACACCGGCTTGGAGGAATTTTAGCCCATTCCTCCATACAGAACAGCTTCAGCTCTGGGATGTTGGTGAGTTTTCCTCGCATTAACTGCTCGCTTCAGGCCCTTCCACAATATTTCAGTTGGATTAAGTTAAGGACTTTGACTTGGCCATTCCAAAACATTAACTTTCTTCTTCTTTAACCATTCTTTGGTAGAATGATTTAGTGTCGTTGTTTTGCTGCATGACACACCTTCTCTTGAGATTCAGTTCATGGACAGATGTCCTGACATTTTTCCTTTAGAATTATCTGATATAATTCAGAATTCATTGTTCCATCAAATGATGGCAAGCCGTCCGGGCCCAGATGCAGCAAAAACAAGCCCAAACCATGATTACTACCATCACCATGTTTCACAGATGGGAAAAGGTTCTTATGCTGGATGTAGTGTGTTCCTTTTTCCAAACATAACACTTTTCTTTAAACCAAAAAGTTCTGTTTTGTTCTCATCCGTCCACAAAACATTCTTCCAATAGCCTTCTGGCTCGTCCACGTGATCTTTAGCAAACTGCAGATGAGCAGCAATGTTCTTTTTGGAGAGCAGTGTCTTTCTGCCATGCACACCATTGTTGTTCGGTGTTGTTTAAATAAAACAGGGTGCCCACTCACATCTGATTGTCATCCCACTGATTGAAAACACCTGATTCTAATTTCACCTTGAAATTAACTGCTAATTCTAGAGGTTCACGTACTTTGGCCACTCTCTAATATGTAATATCGTTTTCCTCAATAAATAAATGACCAAGTATCATGTTTTTGTCTCATTTGTTCAACTGTATTCTCTTTATCTACTTTTAGGACTTGTGTGAAAATCAGATTATGTTTTAGGTCATATTTATGCAGAAATATTGAAAATTCTAAAGAGTTCACAAACTTTCAAGCACCACTGTACATGGCCTCCCAACTATAAACTTCCCACTTTAGTTTGAGATTCAGACACTCTCCAAGTTTTTAAGTCTAGGCTAAAGACATGCTTATTTACACAGGCTTTCGGTTAGACTTAGACTGGGATGCATGGCTCGGGTTACTGTCTTGTCATGCCTTGTCCTTTAGGTAGGAGTGTCTGGTGGGTAGTCCGGCTCGGCTGGGCTTCGGTTCTCTTGATCTTGACTTGTGCATCCTTGCCTTAGATTAAGAGCAGAGCTGGGGGTTCATAGTTAGAGTTTTATGGTGACCGGGGAAGTTGAGTTGCTGTATTCTGCCTCTTGTGAGGTTGCTGATGTCTCATGTGATTCCTCCTGGCTATGTTATCTTCTGGTACTCCTCTTTCTAGCTATGCTGCTATAGCTAATGCTGCCGGAGTCTCATGCTACACATGGCATCAGTGATTGTTTATAGACTCTGTGCTCTTAATCAATAACTAACTACATTTTCTATTTTCTCTCCGAGCTGTGTTCCAGTACCAGTTCCAGCCTCACACATGAAGAAGTTAATCCTCTTCAGCTTCACTCAAGTTGTTTCCATCGTCAGCTCCAGCCCCACCATACTCGGGCCACACCACAGGGCAGTAACTCTCTGTCTCCTACGCTTGGCTGGGGACGAAGTGCCGCCAAGGACTTTTCTGCTTAGACTCAAGATCCTAGAGTGACTCTGTGTATCGGACTACATAATGCCAATATGCATATTTTACATTATTTAATTTGAACTATCACTACAAGACTTATTTGTTTAGATAAATTAGTATCATTCTTACATTTATCATCTACGCCACCTGTGCTTTGATGTCCACAAAATATTACAAATACTTATTTTAGAATTAAATTTGTATTATGTCTAAATTATGCACACACAAGTGAAAAATGACACAACACATACATGCTTGACTTAGAATTACAATTTGAAGTTCAGTACAGGATTCAAGATTTTCAGACGTCCTACGAGTAGACAAAGAAACTCCAGTTGAACAAATGAGACAAATACAGTGGGGCTAAAAAGTATTTAGTCAGCCACTGATTGTGCAAGTTCTCCTACTTAGAAAAATGAGCGAGGTCTGTAATTTTCATCATAGGTACACTTCAACTATGAGAAATCCAGAAAAAAAGTCCAGAAAATCACATTGTAAGATTTCTAAAGAATTTAACTGTAAATCATGGTGGAAAATAAGTATTTGGTCACCCACAAACAAGCAAGATTTCTGGCTCTCACAGACCTGTAACTTCTTCTTTAGGAAGCTCTTCTGTTCTCCACTCGTTACCTGTAATAATGGCAGCTGTTTGACCTCGTTATCTGTATAAAAGACACCTGTCCACAGCCTCAAACAGGTCAGACTCCAAAACTCAACCCCAATGGCCCAAGACCAAAGAGCTATCGAAGGACCCCAGGAAGAAAAATTGTAGACCTGCAGCACAGGCTGGGAAGAGTGAATCTACAATAGGCAAGCAGGTGGTGGTGTGAATAAATCAAACTGTGGAGCAATTGTAAGGCATACAAAAAAACCATTGATAATCTCCCTTGATCTGGGGCTCCCACGCAAGATCTCATCCGTGGGGGTCAAAATGATCATGAGAACGGTGAGCAAAAATCCCAAAACTACACGAACGGACCTGATGAATGACCTGCAGAGAGCTGGGACCAAAGTAACAAGGCTACCATCAGTAACACAATGCGCCGAGAGGGACTCGGATCCTGACTCAGACTCAGAGTTCAAGGCCCGTCTGACGTTTGCCAGAGAGCATATGGATGATCCAGAAGAGGTTTGGGAGAATATCATGTGGTCAGATGAAACCCAAAATAGAACTTTTTGGTAAAAGCTCAACTCGCCGTGTTTTGGAGGAAGAAGAATGCTGTGTGCCACCATACCTACTGTGAAGCATGGGGGTGGAAAACATCATGCTTTTGGGGCTGTTTTTCTGCAAAAGGGAAAGGACGACTGCACCGTCTTAAGGGAAGAATTAAACAGGGCCACGAGATATTTTAAGCCAAAACCTCCTTCCATCAGTGAGAGCATTGAAGATGGAACGTGGCTAGGTCTTCCAGCATGACAATGATCCCAAAACACACCGCTCGGGCAACGAAGGAGTGGTTCCGGAAAAAAAAACATTTCAAGGTCCTGGAGTGGCCTAGCCAGTCTCCAGACCTCAACCCCATAGAAAATTTGTGGAGGGAGTTGAAAGTCCGTGTTGCCCCAAAACATCACTGCTCTAGAGGAGATCTGCATGGAGGAATGGGCCAAAATACCAGCTACAGTTTGTGCAAACCTGGGGAAGACTTACAGGAAATGTTTGACCTCTGTCATTGCCAACAAAGGTTATGTTACAAAGTATTGAGCTGAACCAAATTTATTGACCAAATACTTATTTTCCACCATAATTTACAATTAAATTCTTTAAAAATCCTACAATGTGATTTTCTTGATTTTTTTCTCATTTTGTCTCTCATAGTTGAAGTGTACCTATGATGAAAATTAAAGATCTCTCTCTTTTTTCTAAGTAGGAGAACTTGCACAATCAGTGGCTGACTAAATACTTTTTTGCAGCACTGTATATTATGCTTGGCCATTTATTTATAGAGGAAAATAAACCAATATTAAATAACTGTGAGTGAAAAAAATATGTGAACATTTAGTTGCAGTTATTGCTGCACAATGGATTCAGCATAAAAAGTACCATAAGGTCCACTTTTTAGTCTGTGGGACAAAACGTTACCTTTTTATTACCAACCGTAATCTAATTTGATAACAAGTTCCACAAGAGGGTGCTGCATCACCTTCCCGCGCCGTTTTCTCAGCTTTTTGAAGGAAACCCTATGAAATATACCGAAAAAGTCCAAAACGATTTAGAAAAAGATTTATTGCGTCGTATTCTTCCCTTCATCCAGTCTGAAAGGGGCTCCTGCAGAGACGGAAAAGTCCAGAACGGCCGTCCGTCCAAGCGCCAACGGTCTGGCTCCGTGGTTCAAAAAACCTTGAGTCACTCTAACAGTCGACAGCAAGAGGGCGCTAATTCAAACATTTATTTGATAAGTTTTGTTTTTTTTTACTTACTGAAACAAATGGCGAAGAAGAGTGCGATTACCCAAGCCATGGTAGACGTAACACGAAACGAGAAATATGGGTGCGGAAAGGTGAAAGGAAAAAGCACAGTGTCTACACAGTCTCTGTAGTACCCTTTGTATAGTTCTGTTTTATACGTTATGATGTGAGTTTTCCAGCTCCGGTGTTCCTTTACAGCAAAGGTAGAAGGATTCAGATCCTACCTGTACCCATACAGCAATGTAAAAGTACTGAGCTGCAAGTAAAAGTACTGCATGGATATTGTACTTAATACATAGGTAAATAAGTATTAGCAGCAAAATTTAGTTCACGTGTTAAAGTATTTTGACTGACATACCCTATATGGACAAAAGTACTGGGACACCTAATCTATATATTACACCTCAGCACTTGGCTACCCTGCACTGTAACTTTATGTGGTCTGCCACTTTGTGGCTGAGTTGCTTCCACTTTTGAATAATACCACTGACCGCTGATCATGGAATATCTGGGAGGTAATAAATTGCACAAACTGACTTCTTGCACTGGTGGCATCCTGTTACAGTATTACACTCAAATTCTCTGAAATGGTGGATTGATGGGTAGCAACTCTGCCTCACAGCAAGAAGGTCCAGAGTTCAATCCCAGTATGGAACAGCCCGGATCCTTTCTGTGTGGAGTCTGCATGTCCTTCCCATGTCTGTGTGGGTTTACTCCGGGTATTCCGGTTTCCTCCCACAGTCCAAAGACATGTGTTAGGTTAATTGATTACGCTAAATTGGCATTGACTTGAGTTTATATATATGACTAGTCTTGATGTAACCTTGTGTGTGTCGATGAAATGGCCACTGATGCTGATAGTGATGTAAAATAAATCAAATTAAAAAAAGAAAGGTAGAGTGCATGGTATTTTATACACCTGTGGCAATGGGGCTGAATGAAAATGACACCTGAACTCAATGACTAAGAGGTGTGTCCCTATACCTTTGCCCACGTAATGTATTGCACTGGACAACAAATTTTTTGCTTATTATAATAGAATAACCAGTCATCGAGGTTCAAGGTTCAACATCTGGATCAGTGTCATTTTCCCCATTTGCTGTATGCATTGTGGAATTTTCATTTGCCTCATCTAGGTTTGTTATCTCTGGTGGCTGCTGTACTGGTAAACCGACATCATTTGCCACTGGTCTTATGGTTGAAGGCAGATTGGGGTATTCAGTAGATTTCTTATTTTAAGTAGAGAAGCTAGATACATTGTTCAGACATAAGATACAATCCATAAAGTGATCATTTCTCATCATATCATTGGAATTTCGAATCACGTTGACTTTGTAATACTTCTGATCTAAACTCTCAGGTTGACTGCACATATTGCACAACAAATGTGAGGAGCCCAGAGTTTGTCTTGGTCACTAATTTTACATCTGCATTAGAGCTCGGGCTTTCTTACCATGTACAGCCATGGTGCATCTTTAAGCCTTAAATGTATACTCGAAACAGATGTAACAGAATGGAACACAATTGATGTGACAATGATGAGACATTTCTGCTATATTAAATTTTCCAGAAGACATTAAATCCTGTGTTTAAGTTTATCATCTATGTATCGTCTATTAAGTAGTATGTTCATGTAAGCTGGGCTTGATCAAAACACTTTTCAAAGAATCTTCAAAGGGATGGGGGTGGGGGTAACCACAGGGGCTGGGGATGGTGCAGTCAAGCACAATGGTTAGCATAAACCATTGCATCACACAAAAGTAGTGAGAACACTGGTGAAAGAGCAGAGGGAATGATGCGCTGTGAATGTGGATGCCTGAATGCCTGGCAGAAGGTCACCAGCTCTGGTGTTTGGCTTCCCACTGAGGACGGGTGTTGAGACAGACACTGAAATGTCTGGGAACATTAAGGATTTGTGTGATTCGACTGAGACTGGCAGTAGCTTGGAGTGAGCTCCTGCCAGAACAGAGCACGAGACATGGACCACAGAACAGCTTGTAAGGTCCATGTGTGGTGTTGACCAGACCGCCTGAGGTGGTTTACTGTATCAGTGGAACACAGCAGTGCTGCTGGAATTTTTAAACACTGTGCCCACTCACTGTCCACTCTATTAGACACACCTACCTTATACCAATAGCACATATGTTGCTGCCCAGTTTGTGCTAGTCATCCTCAAGTCTGTCATCAGTGATGTCAGGACCCTACCCACAGGAACCTGTTGTTTGGATATTTTTGGTTGGTGGACGACTCTTCAGTACAACAGTGACATTGAGGTGTAAAGCAGCACTGCTGTATCTGATCCCCTCATAACTATACAACACATGCTAACACGCCACCACCACGACAGTATCACAGCAGTACCAAGAATGGTCCACCACCCAAATAATAACTGCTTTGTGGTGGTCCTGTGGGGGTCCTGAATTAAAGAACAGGGTGGAAGGATGCTAATACAGTATACAGAATAACTAACTAAATAACTAAGTGGACCTCTATGGTAAGTGGAACTGAAAACGTGGGCAATGAGTGTAGAACGAATCAGGTGGTTTTAATGCTATGGCTAATTAGTGTATCTGCCTCAGTTAAATATTGTTTATAAGAATGTCTAGTGGTGTCAGTATTTGTTACTTTTCACTGCCCTCCACCCAATACATTTGTAAGAGTTAAAGATTATATTTCAAAAATGGTTTGACTGTATGTAAAAGTGGCAGCAGTCTCTAATCCAGCTGTGGCCAAGCAACTGTAAAGTGAATCTGAAACTGTGGTTTAAAACACTTTAAATACCAGCTTTAGGTCTGGTGTTTAAAAATGAGAGAATAGACCATAGATATGCAACATTGGACTTGTAGAAAATATTGTTATCTAAATTGTGGATGTTCCTGGAAAAGAGTTCAATGATAGCTATATCCCAGCGAAACCTATGAATTATTGTACTGTAATATAAAAGTTGTCCTATAAAAAATAACAATGTTATTATTTACAAGTCAAAATTTTGATGTTTTATTATTTATGACTTGTTTAGTATGTGGAGTTTATTTTTGACAACTAAGTCCATAAATACACTCCAGTTGTGTTTAATTAGTCCCTGAATAACACAAAACCTATTACTATGGATGAAATATTACTTAGTTTGACAATAGATTCCTTTAACTTCTACTTAATTGTTTGGAACGTTTAAATAATCCTTAACAAACAATCATTTGTGTATATTTTATGGCATCTTAGAGATGTAGAGATCTTTCATAGAGTAGTTTAAGTAAAAAAACTCCATTCACTGAAGAATCCTGAATCCAAGTGCATACCTCCTTAATGTTTTCTCATAAATCAGTGCATTTTTAGGGATTTTTAAAATGTAAAATTAATGGCTCTGTTGCATATTATGTCTGTTGGACCCTTGACAGCTTTTGAATTGGTGATGTCTGGTCTGCCTCCATCAAAATGGTGTCATATTTTATTATCTCTAATTTGTGCATATTACTTACTTCCTTAAGGTCATTCCATTACAACAATTACCAAGGCGTGTGCACTCACAGCTAATCCTCCAAAGCTCTATAGGCTCTGGTTTGCTTCAAGAGTGACTGTTGCAGTAAACAAGTGCACAATCAATCACTAAGCAGCCACAGAAGGGAGCACTGCCTAATCGGGACAGTTAGCGTTCGCTTTTGCGCAAGAACAAAACACACTGGACTGCACTTGGGAAGAGTGCACAAGATTTACGTATTAGCGGGATCATTGCCAGGGTAGACTGGGAGCAGAAACAGTAATGGTTTGTTATCATGACCTTTTCGCGTTTCCATTAGTCCTGGTCTTATTTAATATGGAGAAGCGGCAGCCCTTACTTAATTTGATTTAACCCTGTGTACATTGACCAAAAGAGAAATTAGCCAGTATGTTTACACAAATGACACGACTTCAACCTGTGCCGCCGCCACGTTTGTGTAAACACAGAAGTTTTTAATGGGCAGACTGTGAGACAACATTAAGCTTCCATTAAAGGAAGTACTTTTGTTGTTTAACAAGAGGACAATTGGGTGGGGTGTTCTCTGAAAGGCCATCTATTGACCCCTTATATCGCATGAATGCGTGCCACATGCATTTAGGGCATTTATTAAGTGTACCCTTTACAGTATAGCCTTTATAACACACACATACGCACAGTATTGGTTTTTGGGACTATACGATTTTGGGGACTTACGATAAATACAGCTTGTTAATACCTACAAAAAAGAGCAGATTTCCTTATGAGGTCTAGCAGCATGGCCCCACAAGGTAAGAAGTGTCAGATATTGCTATCCTTGGGAACATTTGGTCCACACAAAACATACACACACGCATTCACGCACGCGCGCGCGCGCGCACACACACACACACACACACACACACACACACACTCTCTCTCTCTCTGCCTCTCTCTCTCTCTCTCACTCTCTAATCTTAAGTATGTCTACTTTTGAATTTGTTAACTACATTAAATAGGGATGTGACTTATAATATAACTTAAATGGACAATTTATGGGCAAAGGATTTTGCCACGTGTGAAAGCAAATCACAGCAATAAATGACAACAGAACTGCTGAGAGTTTCCATTACGCTATGAGAAGAGTCCCAGATCTCTCTGGATAGCCATTGTCGGGCCTAGTGGGACACGAAAATAACAATTCCACTCCCTCCAATTTGGTTTGACAATCATGATATTTCATTTTAATGTCTCCGAAATTGTTCACAGGCAGCATGAGTTTTCGTTCCTTGTACCCGTCACTGCTTATAGGGACAGGTCAACATAGGGCTCGAAATATCCAAAAATAAAACAAGCCACAGTCTCAGAGGACTGCATTCCACACGAAGCTGCACCATAAAATCTAAATTAAGAGCAATGGAATTGATATGATGCTAATTATTTAGATGAATGATAATGTCTCATAGGTGCTTACTTGCAACAAAGAATAGATTGTTGTGATATAATTAATTTTGAGTGTTAATAGAAGAAGCTTATGATTTAATGTAGGCCTACTACTTAAATGTACACAACTTCAATCATAATAAAGTCGGGATTGGAATGACTAAATAAATCACTCATCATGTTTAGCCTAAACAGATTATGTGACTGTAACTATGGCTATATTTTTAAAGTATGTTTTAGCTCCGTTGAATCTGGGAGATATGTTAATATCGTTACAACAATACGGACAATAAGTTTTCCCCCTACGGCTGCGTTCTGGTAAAATTAAGTGAAGCTGCTACAGTACTTAGAATTTGGTGACATTTTGCAAGTGAAATTTGCTTTTGAAGTTTTAACAAATCTATGTACATTTTGAGAAGACATAAGGGTTGAGGTGAGTAGCCTATATTATAGGAACATTATCTGGACGTTTGGTATGTATTAAGGAAAAAACATGTCGGATCACACGGAGAGCATGATGCACCATACAATGACTTAATGCTGCACGGATTGTCTGCTCACACAAGTCTGGACCGAAGCTACCTGACCGCAAAATATAACTTGACCCTGTTCTTTCTACACCTGATAATCGTGTCGAAAGGACGTGCGGTATTGTCAAGAATGTTTATAATAATAATAATAATAATAATAATAATAATAATAATAATAATAATAATAGCAACAATAACATCAATTGTAACAACCACAGTAACAACAAAATAATAACAATATCAATAATAGCAATCAGTTATTTTTAAATGTAATTAGTAATACTATCCCTGTTGTCGTTATCCATCATTAACCATACTTTCTTAGTTCACAATAACAAATTCCCTGAACAACCAGTTCCAATAGAAACCCTACAAAACAAAACAAATCTGACACACAAACACAAATATTCCAGTGCTTGCTGCTGTAAGCATTTTGCCTTGTGCATTATTCCTAAGTAACTATTATTTGTTCGCTCATTGCATTACGGCAGTGTGTTGCTGGCGAAGTGCTGTCGTATACCAGCGCGTTTATTCACAGCTCTTGACTTCACACAGCTGTAATAACGTGCGTGCGCCTGCCTAACAGCGGCGCTTCTTCCTCATCCTTTTCCACGGATTGTTTTGACTATTGTATCGAGGGCAAACATTATATTTCATCTCTAAATTTAAACCGGAAAAGTGTCACTCTAAGACATCGCGATAAGGGGCAGTCAGGATCTTAGGCCTTTCGGGTAAAATGATTCAACCGTGATGAACCCTCAAAGGAAGAGACAACAGTCAAAGCATTACGAACAGCTTCTCTTTGTGTATATGAATTTATGTTAGTTGCTTGTTGTTCAAAAGTAGCTATAATCTACACAGTAAAATGTGACACACTGAGATAATAATAATAATAATAATAATAATAATAATAATAATAATAATAATAACAACAACAACAACAACAACAACAACAACAACAACAACAACAACAATAATAATAATAATAATAATAGCCTAGTAGTAATAGCCTAATATTTATATATATTGTTAATGAGATTCCCAGTTCTCTTTATTTCCTCAGTTCTATTTCTAGCGCAGAGTGATGGACTGCGCTTGTACAAATGGATTAGCTATCGCCTCTGAAGTTAATTGTGTTTTCGTTTCAGTGGAGAATAGATTTCCTCTGTTTATTATATGCATAGAGACGGATTTGCGTCACCATGCAACTTGCAGGTTGAGATAAAGTTGCACAAATATTGAAAAAAGGAAGTGCGAACAGTCATTATAAAGTCCCCCCTCCCTACTCCGGAGGAAATATGGACCTCCGTTGTATCCTAAAATACTGGTATCTTCTATTTTGGGACAAATCTAGCAGGAATATCCGCTCATTTAGGCTTGAATCAGAGCCCATCAAAAACAGGATGACCTGCATCGAGAAACTCCTGTTTCCTAATCTCACTGTGCCAACACAGTATAGCCGAGTGCGCCAAAGTGTCGCAAGTCTTTCTGCAGCCCAATAATCAAACATTTAATTGGACTTCATTGTTGTGATTATTGACAGGTTTTAGTTTTATTATAGTAACAGATTAGATTTAACATTATATTGAAAATTATAAATGCTAAGGATTTTGGTACAAAATTAATTAGCTAATCACTGAACATATCCAATCATATTTTGATATTAGGTGCATATGTTTGTAGATCTGCTTAAGTTAACGTAAGGGAATTAATGTTTTACACAAACCAAAAAGTATGTTTATCATATCTGTAGAAATTTAGATTTAATTAAGTTACAATAGCAAATATTATGATCATTATATTGCAGTACTACTGCTATTTTTTCTCAAGGCTGCGCTGATGCGCTCAAGTCGATTGGGAACTTTTGCTGAACTTCTATTGGCTAAAAATGAGCCAATCAGCAACGCAAGAGTAACCTCTGGGTAGAACTACTTGGATCACCGTCTGGAATTTCATACTTGAAGAGAACATTTTTGGCTTGTAGAGGAATACAGGCACGTCATTAAATAAAGCTCGTATAGTCTATTACAGACTTTTAATGTCGTGATTACCTTTTACATACATAAAGATAAATGCGACCTCAATGAGGATGTATACAGCTGGAGTAAATCCCCTTTACGCGTCCAATTTTAGCCTCTGGTCCGCCTATTGTTCGAGTGGTTTTGCGATGGAGACTGTGAAGAAGCCTTCGTTTTGCATTGCTGACATATTGCATGTTGGAGACGCCGAAAACGTCGCTTGTTCGTCAGCGCTCATGGCCCATATGGGAACCCGGGCACAAGTTCATTCCTCGGCATCTCCGCTTCGACTATCTACGTTAGCTCCAGACGCGTCCGTCTTCGGTGCGAGAGTGAACGTACCGTCTGCCTACCACAGACATGGAATACACTTGACGTCTGCTGGCAGAACGACGCTTTTTTCTCAGTCAGCACCACCAACTTCTAGCAAAGATCTCAAGTTCGGCATTGATCGGATACTGTCGTCAGAATTCGAGTCAAAGTCAAAAGATTCATCACTAAGAGGTAAACGTCGAGTGTGTAACAACACAATTGTGTAACAAACACTAGAATGCTATAAAATTCAAATTTTCATGAGCAGAATAAAGTATGTTAAGCAGAGGTCCACGTAAGTAATCACAGTTTTGTGCTACATTGTCCGCGTAAGTAAGCACAGTTGACGATAAATTAGAAGTCTCTAAACACGTAGGACGTTGGGCAACTCTTTCTGGACTGAAAGAAAAAGCCAAACAAATTCGTATCTGCATTCCAGAATACAGCTTTGTTATATTTAGAAAAATGACTACAATATTGGTGTGTTTCTTGTAACAGATCTCACGTCTATTGTTAGTTCGAATCGTCAATCAGCCGTCCACGTCTCCGTGCAGCCGAGCACAAGTCAGTACTTCGCCTCCATAGAGCCGGGGATGAACGACGCGTCCTCCATGATAAGCTCCATGGGCAATGCCTCTTCCAGGCAATCAGGGCAGCATCAGTATCACGACACTTTTCCAGGTATTGTGGCTTTCCACGCCTAACTTCCCCCACAAACGAATTTTATGCAGATGCCTGGCCTTTCCTTGCTATAAACAGAATTTAATCCAGACTACTGCAGTGCTGTGTCAAACTCTGTTACTAAGCGTAGTGTCCGCAATAGTGAGTCCTTATAAGTATAATCATATTAAAATAGTAATACAAGGATAATATTGATCTACATTACACTACAAATATAAATGCTGACTGGTACATTTAACATCTGGCAATTTTTGTTTGTGTAACAGGGCCCTATGCAGTCCTTACCAAAGACACAATGCCGCAGACCTACAAGAGAAAACGGTCCTGGTCCAGAGCTGTGTTCTCCAACCTACAAAGGAAGGGTCTTGAGAAACGTTTTGAAATCCAAAAGTACGTCACGAAACCAGACAGGAAACAGCTTGCTGCTATGCTAGGCCTCACAGATGCTCAGGTAAGCGAGTGGAAGAATGGTTCTAAGTACGCCTCGGTTACATCTTATTAGAATTTGAAACATGATTATGAGGCTAAGTGAGTTCCTCGTTAAAGCTGAAAAACAGGAACCCACGACGGGTCAATCAAAAGTCATTCCTTGAAGTTCTGAAACATATAATGGAATAAATTCCAATTTTAATAAATAAATGCTAAACGATTGCACTGGTCGAATTAAATAATATAAGGGCATACTCTCATCCTTTTAATGCGGGATAGAGCATAGTCTAAATTTCAACACTTTTACTTAACAGTGTATAAGCATATCACTTATATGCTATATTATATAGATTATATATATAATTAATTTACAGTCTAAACTACCAAAACATTTTACTTACATCACTTTTAGACCCGCTAAATTATTATTTTACTTAATGTAGCTATCACTTAAAAAAAGCAATTTGTATAGTAAACTTGCTTCTTATCTTATCTTCAGGTCAAAGTATGGTTCCAGAACCGTCGAATGAAATGGAGACATTCCAAGGAGGCTCAGGCCCAAAAGGACAAAGAGAAGGAACAACAGGATAAGACCGAGACCGAGCAGAAATCGCGTGACGAGTCCGAGTGCGAGAGCGAACAGAGCGAGTCCGACTTCGACGACGAAGCGGAACACAAACCAGACGCACACGTTTCTGAACCCAACAAAGCCAGCGTGATCATCCCTGGGCCTCCCCCTGCAGGCATCGAGATTACACCATCAACAAACGCCGGGACAGAGAACAACTCATCCTTGCAAAAGTTGTTTTGAATTGCGTTTGGACAATTTCTCGTGAACTCTTATGACCACTAAGACCCACGTCAAAACCTGAGAAGCATCTAAAAGGAAAGCTCATAGCAGGCGGTCCTGCCAGGCTCGTTCCTCCTGTGTGAAGTAAACCCGACCAGAGTTGCTTGCAACGGACTTATTGTGAATATACCTGGACAACTTCTTGTTCACCTTTTGACTCTCACCTCCGGGAAATTTATGCAATGGAAATGTTATCTTTGAGCGCTTGAACCTGATTTTATTATATTTTGGTAGTTGGTATTTGCACTGAGGATGTAAATAAAAGTGTTATCTACTTTTCTTCTTATTTTGGACTTTTATTTTCTTATTTGGAAATCGTTGACGTACTTACTAATATAACGCTTTTATGGTATTATTATTATTATTATTATTATTATTATTATTTGCTGTTGAAACACAAAAGCTTCGGGCTATAGGCTACTATATGTAAAAGCTCTTGCTCGTAAGTTAGTGTCTTTTAGGTTCCTACTTTAAATGTCATTATGTTTCAAAGGCTATATCACATTTTAATTACATGACACATGATAAACACACTGGGACGACCACCATAAAAGTGAATAGACTCCTTCACACAATATATTAGTTAAAATATATCTTTATATTCGGGAACCCTCTACGACAAATCTAATGACGGATCAAGCCATACTATATTTCCGTAATTTATTGACCTTTTTAAATATCCATATTAACAGTGAATGACAAATTGCAAATGAGTCGGGATTGTTGGATCTTGGGGCTTTTTCAGAAGGCCGATCTAAATCTACTAAGCCCATTCTGAGAAATGTGAGTTGAATAGATTTGACGACTAACATTAAACAGAAATGTGAATTTATAGTCTGTGTACATGCACTGGCACCAGATAGCAGCAGAAATGATTGTAGGCTCAAATCCGCGAGGGAAAACGGATTCCATGTATGGAGTCCGGTAACTGCCACAATCAACATTACTGTTTAATGTCAGATTTTAAATGTATGTTTAATTAGTACGATCTAACGAATTACTCTTAGAAATCAACTTGACCTCTGTGCAGACCTATAAAGTTAGGAAAGAGTAGACATAGGTTTCTGTATAACGTGTTTTAAGTAAAAAAGTAAAATAATTTTACTATAGGCGTTTATAATTGAGATATACTTTTTAAATACAACCTTCTGTCTTGATTTATGTATGGTTATAATTCTGAACTTGTCGTTGTTGTTTGTGCAGTGATGAATAAGTAGTGTTGGCTTCTTACTTTCAAAGTAGACCTTCTAAATCCAATACAGTAGGCCTATATGTTGTGTTTTGTATGGTGTTATGCTGGTCAAAAAAGCATGACCTTGAGAGTTTCATGTTCCATGGTGGTCTAGGTTGGTTTATGCTGGTAACTGCTGCAGTCTGCTGCTGGTTCAGCTAGTGCAGTGGCAGTACTAGACCACTTCAATGGGGGGTGGGGGGGCAGTGGTTTTCTTAGCCGATTACTTTCTACTTCACTTTATTGTGCCGCTTTGTCGCTGTGTGTTCACAGAAGTGAAGAGATTCACGCCTAATTTAGGGGGGCCGTATGGGGGTCCAAGCGTGTTGTGACAGGGCCTCCCCAACAGAACCGCCAGTGAACCTGCATGATCTTGCTGGTTTAGCTGTTGGATACCAGTATCCAAAACACAATGTATTCTGATCTTTGCTGTTTTTTAGCAGGGTTATGTCATTTCAAACCCATCATGCTTCAAGTGAAAATAACCAATATATATGTGAACAAGTATTTGCTATAATTGTGAGAACTATATGTCCCCTGATGCATAGGAACATTGAATATTTTTTTAGCTTATATTTGAAAAATCAAAAGAGACAAAATATTTGCTTTTGTTTACTGAGGTTAAGGATATGGTTAAGGTTAGGTGTAGGTATAAAATTAATAAGCCACAATAATCATTATTTCTCCCACAAACATACTATTACCAAGACAGTGTGTGTGTTAGTACTTAAGCTGAGCATAAACAATGAGGCCCATGCTCTATTAACCTCTCCCAAACCAGTGCTTTTGCACTACAGTATTTAAGGTTTTTTTTTACTTGTCACAGGGAGACCATCACATTGAAGCACATTTACTGTACTTTATATAGACTAATTCCAGTTCCAGGTTCAACTTTCTGCCATTGACATAATAAAAAAAATAGCTTCTTTTAAACCTATGATATCAAATACATAATGTTTCCACTAAAAGAGAAAAAGGTAATAGGCTAACCATATGTGTAAAACAAAGTAATAAAGTCATGCACATGTGGGCTAGGTATGAGTACTTTTCCATTCACCTCACTAAACTGCTATGAGCATCTTAGGAATAGCACAAAGGAGAACGAGTGATGGGGAACATCTCTATAAAGGAGAGCTCTGCAGGGGAAATTGTTTCTTTTGTGAATGACTTCACCAAAGATCACCAGAAGCACTCTGTACCATGGGGTGTACTTTCATTTCTACCGGAAAGCTGGATGACCTCTTGAGATTACTAGTTTTTCCGCCAGTTTAAGGACACATATTGAATTCTACTTCAGCATTTATATTCTCCATCCTACCTCCATACACGATTCCTTTTCATTCAAACAATACTTTATTATTAAGATGATAATAATAATAAGTGAAACATTTATTCATGTAGCAGACACTCTTATCTACAGCAACTTACAACTTATATAATCTTACAAGCAATTGTGGGTTAAAAACCTTGATGAGGGTCCTAACAGTGGCAGCTTGGTAGAGGTGGGATTTGAACCCCAAACCTTATAGTCTGGAGTCCGTTACCTCAATTGCTAAGCCACCACAGTTGCATAGTAATAATATAAATGATAATTACAACAATAACAACAACAACAGCAACAACAGGCTAATAATGACAATAATTTTTAGTATTACTATTATTACTGTTGTTGTTGTATTTAATCAATGCTTCCCTTTAGTCCCATTCTGTCAGCTCTGCACTGTTAGATTTCACATTGATTACAACATTTTTCTGGTAACAAAAACTATACATGGCCTGGCCCCACATCTGAGTGAGCTATAAAACCCTTCACATCTACTTCATAGACGCATAACTCCTTTTATTTCTTAAAATAAAATAAAAAAGTTAGGCAGGAGGAAGAGCATTCTTGTACATGGCCCACTATGGAATAACCTCATCAATTTTGTTCAGGATTCAGGCGATCTCCTAATCTTTAAATCTAAATAAAAACATACTTATTAACACAGGTTAATCTCTTTAGACAGGGATGTTCGATCTGGGGGTCCGGGGGGTCTGGAATCGTCACTGACTTGCCTGTTCTGTTGGTTGTGCTCGTTGGACTGACAACCAGCCTGTTGTTGGGCTGAGTGTCTGGGTGGAATGCTGCACATGGATGGGCATCCATCCTCTACTGCCCGAGGTTGTGCACCAGTTTTGTGGTGAATGGGATGTTCATGCCACCAAAACTGTTCCCTGCCGGATGAAATGAGAAAATCACTGAATGCATTTATACTGAACTAAATAACACCCAGAGACGCAAGTACATTTTCTATTTCATTACAGTGTCTATTTTATTTGTTATATTTACTATTCTATTATATTCTATCTTACTTGAATCTTTCTACATTATATTCTTTATTTAATTATATTATGTTTTAGTTATTACATTATCTCGATTTTATTGACTGTATTTAGCTTCTATTTAACCTACAGTGGTGCTCGAAACTTTGTAAACCCTTTAGAATTTTCTATATTTCTGCATAAATATGACACACGCCTTGCTCTTGGAGTGATCTTTGTTGGTTGACCACTCCTGGGGAGGCTAACAATGTTCTTGAATTTTCTCCATTTGTACACAATCTGTCTGACTGTGGATTGGTGGAGTCCAAACCCTTTAGAGATGGTTTTGTAACCTTTTACCACCTGATGACCCGCAACAACTCCTTTTCTGAGATAATCAGAAATCTCCTTGTTCGTGCCATGATACACTTTCACAAACATGTGTTGTTAATAGCAGACTTTGATAGATCCCTGTTCTTTAAATAAAACTGTGTCCCCACTCACACCTGATTGTCATCCCACTGTTTGAAAACACCTGATTCAAATTTCATCTTTTGCCACTCACTAATATGTAATATTGGATCATTTTCCTCAATAAATAAATGACCAAGTATAATATTTTTGTCTGATTTAACTGGGTTCTCTGTATCTACTTATAGAACTTGTGTGAAAATGTGATGATGTTTTAGGTCATATTTATGGAGAAATATAGAAAATTCTAAAGGGTTCACAAACTTTCAAGCACCGCTGTTTGTATTGTTATAAATTTAAATCAAATTATATTATATTTATCCAATCAAAATCAATTCAATTCAATTCAGTTTCTACCGGTAACATCTGAGCCCAAGGAGGCTGGGTCACTGTGAGCCTTGGGCCTCCCAAGGACTTTCTTCCTCATCACATTTATTTATAGTTACACATATTCTTTTCCCTTGCCACTTTTGCTCTAGACTTGTTCTGTTGGGGCTGTGGGCCTACAAGTTTGTAAAGCTGCTTTGTAATGCTCTATTGTAAAAGTGCTATATAAATAAATACTTGACTATTACCCAGAAGTATAGTGCTAATGTATATATAATATCTGGAATTAAATGGAAAGATTATTCTTGAAATCATACGCTTATTAGTCCAAGTTATCACTATTGCCAGTTCAGAACAGGCAGAACCGGGACCTTTAACCTGGCAGAATAAGATGGAACTGGAACCTTTAACCCAGAAAAATGAGGTGATTCCTTTCCACACAAACCCAAAACTATAACCAGGCCTTAGTCGATATGAACCAGGATAGGCACTGATTCAGTGGCTTGGCACTGTGAATTAACGCTCTACTGTGAATCAGCACTTGACTGTTGAGACACTATGTTTCATATCTAGTAAGCCAAGGTTTAAGTTTCGAGAATATGTTTTGAGGAGTCCCTTTGTTATGTTGTTTTAAAAGTCCTGGTTTGGACTTGTTCTATCAGGTCAAATGTCCTGGTTCTGTCCTCTTCTGTCTAATTGCTGGTTTCCTGCTGGGTTTTGTCCAAGGCCAAGGTTGGGTCTGTGTGTTCCTGTGGCTCTATCTTGCCAGGGGGCTTTCTGAATCTCAGAGTTCATCATGTCACAGGGCTGGCTTTGGACCATGCTAGACCAGACCCTTTTTCTGTCATTTTTGGGTAGTAGTAGTATGCCAAACCAAGGGTGAAACGGGCAGACAGACAGTACCAGAACTCAATCCTGACCTGGTCAAAGACAGAACTGTGACTTTTAACCCGGTGGAACAGGGCAACCAAGAAAGAAGGTGAGAAAAAAAGAATAAATCAGTGGTAGACTGCTAGTTCATGGTGTTGAGTCACCCTGGTTTGTATCCTGCATCTGACAAGGTGTGATTTGTGTTTTTGAATTGTGTTGCTAGCCATCCCCTTTGTGTAAGGGCAAAGCTGCCCTGTTCCACCACCAGGTTCTTTACACATCCATGGTTTCCATGTCTTGATTGTTCCCAAAAGAGTAGCAATGTTCAGTTCAGAGATGTAATTGTATTATAGCCACTGCCTAATTTATGAAGGCCAAAACACCTTCATTTCATTTTATTTATGTACTCTGTTATTGTCCTCATATGACTAGCGGCATTTCAATGTTTCGTATTTATAACCCAGTGAACGAAGTCATAGATAGCTGCTAATATACTAGTAGTACTCAGTAGATCATAAACAACAAAATATAAATGAATATAAATATCAGTTCAGTAATTGCAAGATAGTTTTCATAAAAAAAATATTGTTTTTGGATTTTTTTATAATAATTTTACTTTTAATAGAATTTAGATTTTCCTGATATTTTCAGTTTAAGCCTGAGCTAATTAGTCACATATACATTTTTCATTAGCTTGTTTACTAATCTTTTCCAAAAGTTGCCCAAAATCCTGGAGTTTACTGTATTTGATGTCATTCTAAACTATTAAGTTATTTTAGTGTGACTCTATGACCCAATAAGGACAATTTATGAAATAAAAAGCTTAACAGATTTCCTATCTTAGCTTAAACATTTTGAAAAAGCGGCTGCTTCAAATAAATTACCACACTGTGTGTTTCATTCAAAACACATTAGCCTCACTTAGGGACGGTTTTCTCTCTATTTTGAGGTCGAAGAATACCTAACAAACAGCGGGTCTGTCTAGTTCAAAGGTCTGGTAGATATTACAAGTCTGCAAAATCACCCTCTTGTAATGAATGAAGTTTAAACAATTTATATATTCCTAACCTGGGTGCCATTTAAGAGCTTTTACTTACCCCCAAGTTACATACAATTCAGATCAACAATCCTACTAAACCTTTAGTAACATCAGCATCTATTTTATTAAACAAGATACACAAACAGTTTAAACAATGTGTTCACACAATCCAAACATTAAAACATCTTGCTTAACTACAATATCAAAATGATTAAATATGCGTAACAGATTGTTTTTTTAAAGTATGGTAAAAGAAACATTTGATAATAAAGGTTATAAGTTATAAATCCGGACATGGTGGCAAGCTGTGGTTAAGTGCTGTCTGTCGCTCATAGCTCCAGAAACCCAGGTTTGATTCCAACCCTGGCCATTGTCTGTTTGCATATTATCTTTGTGTCTGTATAGGTTTCCTCCAGTTACTCAGGCTTCCTCCCACATTCCTGATGCTTTCCAAAAACTTAAAGAAGCTGCAGCTATTTCAATCATGTCTTAAGCTCTTCCTATTTGATCACTCTATTTAATTCATTCATACATTTTAATACCTGTACATGCACACACACAAACACTCATACTGGCACACCTTAGAGAAAATAAATGACCTAACCTTTTTGGAACTTTGGAGGAAAACAGACTACCCAGGGGAAACACACACAGGCATGGGGACAACTTGCAAACTTCAGAAAGGTGGAGTCAGGGCCAGGAGTCTCTGGATCTCTGGAGTTGTGAGGTGAGAGCACCAACCACTGCACCACTGAAGCACCCGCTCACTCTATTTTGTTGTAATGAATTAAGATGATTAATTACAGTAGAGACAAAGTCTAGCTGAGCATAAATGGTGCATTTTGGTGAATGATTACCAATAGTAGTTTAGTTTTAGTGCTTAGTGATAGTGTTATTGTTAGAGTTGGCGTTTTTTTTTAAAATAAGTATTACAACAAGTACAACGTATATAAATTGGTGTCCAAGTATGTTCAGTATGAGCTATAGAGAGGCATTTTGAAACTTGTGTGTTGTCGTCCATACTTGTAATTCTGGTGTGAGCCCTGCTCAACCTGACCAATCTTCAGGGTTGTGTGTGGTTACAGGTATGGTTTTCTCCCCTTCCCTTTGCCCTTTTGTTATTCTGGTGTCCTAACACTAGACTGGGAGGTAACAGATTTGTGGGCTCATCCTGGATTTACCTCATTATTAATGGCAGTGTTTGCTGAATTTGGTCACACTGGTTGTATTTACTGAGCAGTTTATGATCCAAAGGCCATACCTCAGCCACGGAATATCCACTTCCTTATGTCTGTCTCCCCTACTTCCAACAACTTTGACCTGCGTTGCCAATTGCTCCACATCAGACTCCTGTTACTTGCCAGATTGATCCTTGTGTTTATAAGGCATGATGTTGATGCTTATTTTCCAGCTTTTGAGCATACTGCCGCTATACTTAACTGCCCATGTTCATTTTGGCCACTGTTATTACAGTGTAGATTTACTGGCAAAGCTCAGGAAGTTGTTTCTACTCTGACGCTTGAGCAGAGTTTGAATTATGAATTGGTGAAGGCTAAGGTGCTCGGTGCCTAAGAACGTCCTCCTAAGGCTTACCGTCAATGCTTTAGGACGCTGGCTAAATGCATCCAACAAACTTATGTGGATATCACTGGAGTTACAGTCATATTTGAGAAATGGTGCACCACTAGCAATTTCAAGATTTGTTTTTTGGAAGCATTTAAGGAGCATCTGCCAGAGCAAGTAGTCCATTATTTAAATGAGCACAAAATTAATGTTTTTCCTGAAGCTGCAAAGTTATTAGTGTACAAGTATATGTTAACAAACAAGAACACTTCTAATTCTTACATTTCTATTCTACCTGAAGCTAACGCAAACTAACCATGAATGGTTCCACTGCTATGAACTTGGTCATTTCATTGTGTCCTGTTCTGAAGCGAAAGGCTGCTAGATAGCAAGTGTCTGTTAAGAAGGCCAGGTCTGTGAGTTGTATGACTGAATGCTCACCTCTGCAAAACACTATTGAAATGACATTTGTTTTTACTGGATTAAATGAAAATCACTGTTTGTTCACAGCACTGGCATGGTCAGATTGGTTTTAACAATTACTAGTCAATGGTGTTTCTGTGATTTTGGGGAATGACCTTGAGGTTTTAGGAGAGCCATTTGAACGTATTTTGGTCGATTGCACTGGTCCTTATTAGAGTGAAGGAAAAACTTAATTCAAAAACCACCAGATCAGTGTCATAAAATCTGTGTGTGTCGTGTGTCAAATTTTTGAAGAACTATTATGACTGAGAGGGCTTTCGCTGCATGGACCCTTTGTTACCATTGTTACCTTTGTGACCCTTTGTTACCTAATTCTGCTAGTCAGTATTATTAGCACTTCTACTCCAGGATGCACCACTGGTTATGATGACCTTTACAAATTGAGAAAATATTTACCTTGTACAAGTTTGGCCTAGTTATGTGCCAACAGGTTTATGAGAATTTGGAGCATTTGTTTTCTGAGATAATGCTGGATGTTGTTGTGTTAATCAACAGGCTTCCTTCATTGTGTCATTGCCTTTGGATGTCTTTGACTTGGAAATTGTTCACTGGAAGGGTTGCGACAATATGGGTGCCAATACCCTCTGACTTTACAGGGCCTAACTTTCTCAGCTGTTTCCCCTCCTTCCCCTTAACCCTTTTTGTATTCTGGTGTCCCAACCTTAGACTGGGATGTATTACTTTATAAAAGCACAAAGTGGGACGTTTGTCAAACTTTTGTCAATTAATTTACTTCTGTTTTCATATAATGTGGTCCATATACTATACATGTATTTTTGGTATTTGAAACTTTTTTATTTTCCTAAGCTGTCATTTCTGATATGCATGTCTTCAAGTAGCAAATAATTAGACATCAGAATACTAACATTTCTAGTTCCCTATTATCTCCAAAGCAATAGTTAACCACCCTAGTCTCATCCACTTACACTAATATCAGGATTGTTGGAAATATTATTGTGGCTTGCTGCTGCCTCAGTAAAGCATCATGTGACATTATCCATTTGAGACTCTGTAAAAATACAATGTAAGTGAAAACAACACTAGAGGCTTTGATTAGAGAGTCATTCCTCTACTTACAAGTATGTTGAACTTATATGAAAACTGAGCTGCACATACAAGTCTGTCACCACATGAATTAAACAAGATGTCATTGGGTACTTTTAAAACAGTTTCCAAGCAACTTAGCTTTGCTTTTTGAAAACCCTTGTCAGCCAGTTGGGATAGGGCAAGAAACTAAAAAAAGTAGCTAAGAGTAATCTATGGTTAAATTTCAAGATGTGTTTCTCTTGGACGACTGACTGTGCAGTCATAAACCAAGGGAGACATTTTCATATTCTACATTTTTCATGGTTTTGCTCCTGGTTTCCTCCCTTCCTTTCTCACTTCACCTTGGCTCCAGTTACCTACTGCTGCACTGCCTGGTAGACCACAGTCGAGTGGGCATCAGCTCCTTGTAAAACCCCAGTGTTTGAGCCCCCACCCTTCTTGTGAAGTAGCCCCATATTTGGCTGGAGGCTCGTTGTCCTTGGATCACTTTCCGACTGGGGGAACCTTGTGAGACATTACCACCTGGATGCTGACTACTAAAGAATCCTTTCACCACTCGCCCCTTTTTAAAGTAATGCCTTGTGTGCTCACTTAACTCTAATCACAGTTTGTTATTGGTACTAATGTAAAGGCTCCCAAGGCTTTTCAGCCTCATTTTTATGGGCAATAAACAAACCAAATTTGAGATTATGGATGTTTGGAAAACTGGGCAGTGGTTTTCCTGCCAACTTCATGACATATCATTTGTGAGAACAGCTTGTAGTTTGTTATTAATTTGAGCTTAGTGCTCCTGCATAAGACATTTATCACACACCCTGTCTGGCTCCATAGCAAATGTATTTGCGGACTTTTACTGCAATGATTATAACCACATTTGGATAGTCCACTGTGATTAAAAAACAAAAAAACAAGAACCAAATTGCTGTCATCAAAGGCCAAACAAAAACCTCATTTAGCATACTTTCCAAAACTGAACTGCATTTACCAGTTTAATTTATATTTGTTTTATATTAGTTGTGTTATAGTTTTGTGTTATATTAGTTTTATAGCTGTGATCATGTAGCCAGACATACAGTATAAGTGATTTTAATAATCTTATCAATACTTAGTGAAAGTTACTCTGATGTAGAGATTGCTTATTCATTCATTTTGGAACATAAACCCCTTACATCGTCTGTGGAAAATCATCATACCATTTTGAAATAGTCACTTTTTTGTCTTACAGTCTGAAATAAAAACCCATTACAATATATTTTCCAGCCCAATTTACACAAGAAACAAACAACAGTTCTTGAAATTAATAAACAATGAAAAACTATAATAACAAGGTTGTAAAAAGATAATCTCCTTATTTAATACTTCATAGAGCCACCTGTTCTGTTTAACTATGTCTCTACTAGATATGCACACCTAGATTTGGGAATATTTGCTCAGAGTTCCTTCCAAAATAGTATAAATTCTGTCAGATTTTGTGGTGAGCAGCAACTGACATTTGACTCTCTTCAAGTTTAAATTGAAAACCCACAGATTTTCTAATGGATTTTATATGACTGATATGACACAAACCATTTTTGTTCAATAGCTAAACATTCTGTTTTTGTGAAACTTCAAACAAATTAAATGAAAAATATTAATTAATTCCATATTTTCATATCAAGTAGATGAAAAAAAAAAATGAAATCACGGAAAGTTAGGGAAAAAATTATGGAATCACTTTGTAGTTTGCATTTTTGCACCTAATACCAGCACAAGTATAACAATACGAATTAGTTTACGGGAGTGCATACAGTTATATTTTGAGCCTTTTTAAAAAAGTATCTACATGACACAATCACACAAATCATATGTTTTTTTCTTCAGCAGACCTTAGGCTACTTGGATATATCATCATTTGATGTGTACTTGCTAAAATATTTTTTATATATTCATGTACATTGTGCATTTCAATGTGCATGTGTATTTAAAAAATTATTAGGATCAAGAAAGCTGACTATCATTTAGTTTGGCTGATCTGTTGCATTCTTTTCAGTGGAAACTGGCACATAAAACATAGGTGCATTTACACAGAGTCATGAAAGACAAGTCCTGGACCAAAACAAGCACGGCAGTTTACATGTATAGCAATTTTAAAACTGAAACATGATATAAATATAAAGCTTTTGTATCTTGACACTGCTATACCAGTATACCAGTAGTACCAGTATACCGGTATATGGAAAGAACATTTGCATGTGTATCACAGCTATGTGTTTTGTAATGCTATAGTTGTGAAACCCAGAAAGTGCGTTCATCAGATTCTACAGGTTAAAGAAGGAAATCCAACATGGAATGTGGCAAAAGGTGTTTGCTGTTCCCAGAATTATGAAGCTTAAAAAAACGGGAAGGTTAACATATGGGTAAAACGGACATGGTGATTCACAGTGTAAGGAAAGTGACAAGGTACTAAAATAAACCAAAAAACACAATGCTAATAGCTAATGCTAACACAAACAGACCTAATACTAATACAAATGTACAAAGTGCACAGCAACGATTACAAATATGATGCAAATACAAACAATGTAACAATGTTAACTAGAACAAACAATAGAGATACACACAGGCAATGCCAACACTGACAAACTATGTTAATACAAACAATGCTATTATGCTAAACACTCTGCTAATGTGCCCAAACAACACTAATGCTACACATAGTGCTAAGGCTTCACACAGTGTTTATACAAACAGATAAGCACAGAAAACAAGACAGTGCTATGACTAACAGACAACCAGATAACAGCAAGGACAAGACCTGACCATGCTAATGCTAACAAGGCTGCTAACTTGACACAGAGACATAGAAACACAGAATTACCAGAAACCACACAAGGAGCACAAGACAACCTGGAGCATAGAGACACCAAGAGTGTGAAAAGTCCAGACAAGGATGTGCACGGGAAAGGTGGGCTAATATATGCTAGTCACAGGAGGCTATAATGGAACAGCCTGCTGTAGAAACCAAAAAGTGTCAAAGGAGAGCTGTGTGGGATGATGTGGCTCTCCAGATAATGTATCGTGCTACAGAAAAAAAGAGTGTTAAAGCTTTTCTTTGGGAAATGCATATGAACTCACTGACATAGGCAGCAAACAATCTGGATCTTAATCTGATCTATAAATTATAGTGGAAATTAAAAGCATAGGTCCATGTTAAGTCTCCACGGCTCAAGCCTGATGTAGAATATTGCCTTCCATTAGTGAAGTCCATGCCTCAGAGATTTCAGCTCATTATAAAAGCCAAGGAGGCGCAATAAAGTACATATTGTTATAAAATTAGTATTTGGTTTGGTTATTTTCTCAGCAGTGAGTGATTCCATAATTTTTCTCTGGAAATTTTATCTGGAAATACATTACATTATTATAATTTAATTTGTTTGAAATTCAAGATGTCAGAATGTTCAGCTATTAAACAAAACTGTTTGGCATCATATCTTTACATTGTTAATTTGCTCAATATACAGTTGAGTAGACATCTTGTAAGTGTGTTGATTTTGTAAGTTTTGTTATAAGGATAGTAAAAGCCATACAAGTAGACGCCACCTTTATTACCTGGATCACTGACTACCTTACATTCAGACCTCAAACTGTGCAAAACTGTGTGGAAAACCATATGGTAAGCAAAAGTGGAGCTCTACAGGCGATGGACCTGTTCCCTTTTCTGTTCACTCTGTAGATACTCAACTTCAAGTACAACTAAGAGACATGCTATCTACAGAAATTGTCTAATGACTGTGCTGTTGTTGGGTCTCAGTAATGGACAAGTAATGGAATACATGATTGTGATCAAAAGCTTCATTTACTGGTGTGGAAGGAAATATTTATAATCAAATATAGCCAAGAATAATGGGACAGTGGAGGACTTTGGGAGAAACAAGAACCTGCTAACTCCTTTCTCTGGGAAGCTGAAGTCTGTAAATGTCTACAACAAGATGAGGTGCATGTTCTACTATTCTGTGGCAAGAGTAATTTTCTTTGCAGCAGTGTGTTGGGGAGGTGGTACGAAGGCAGGAGGTTCCACCAGACTGTACAAACTGATCAAACAGACTGATGAGGTTACTGGGACTAACCTAGACTCACTGGGGTTGGAGTTCAGAAGACAATGCTGGATTAACTGCTTCACATCATGTATGCTTCACATCATGTATCACGTAAGCCTCCCACTGACTCCATGACACTTGTTGCAAAGAGGAGTATCAACTTCTGACTGATTCAACCACAATGCATCAATGAGCGCTGCAGGAGATTCATACCAGTTGCTATCAGATTTTATAATCATCTGCTCTGTCTGGTTAGTTTCTAATAGTGTGTATCGGGGAGCTGCTGGTATAGTATGCTTTAATACTTACTGATGTACCAATTGATGAGTTTGTGACTTCCTTTGTGCCTTAAATCCTTGGTAGAAATCCAGACTCGATCACCTGGGTTATAATGAGGGCTGTCTGCCTGTTTAAGAGATGTTGGCCAGTTCCATTGGAGAGCACTGGAGTGCTCTCTTTCAGACTCTCTTAATCCACTATAATCATTCTTTGCCCACTTGCGTGTTAGTGAGTATGGGGTTCCATGGAAACAAGGGTAGCTGATATACCACGATTTGTGGCTGAATGACTTAGAGAATTCTGTGCATTATACCAATGGAAGAACCTGGTCCAGTCCTGCTGATTGCCTGCATGACAGATTTTAAACCTCTTCCCACCTCTTGATTTGCTCTTTCCACTTGGCTGTTGGCCTGTGGGTGGTATCTGTAAGTTAAACTTACTGTTATGTCTAATCTCTCTATGAAACCTTTCCATACCTGGGATGTGAACTGTGAGAAAACTGTGACAACCACTAGGACAGATTCTTGTTACCATGGAAGTTGGGGGGGGCAGTGATGAAATCCTGGTGAGACCATGGTCGTTGTGATATATGTAATTGCATTAGTTTTCCTGTGGACAGGGATTTTGGAATCTTGGTTCTTGCACAGATGGAACAAGATGATACAATAAAGCAACAATGAGGGAGGTTGACTCACTGGAGAGTGTGTGGATGAGTGGAAGCTCTCTCCTACTGCCTCTCTCCGAGAGCTGGGATGTGGACGAAATGGACACTCTATGTTGCTGTTCTCCACATTAAAAGCACAAACCTGACTTTCTTCTCCATCTTGTTTAAACAGTTCATCCGATTTGTATCAGGTCAACACCCTTGTTGCAGATGAATGAGTTTTCATTTCGTGGCTGAGACTGATTGCACAATACATTGTCTAACCTGATGGACACGTCGTTTAGTGAATCCAGAGTCTGCTGCTCATCCCAGCAAACCAGTTCCATGAGGATGTTGGCGTTCAGTGCTTGCTCCTATGCAACTTCATAATTGGCACTTTCCATCTACTATGGCAATCTTCTGCTTGTCTGACAGTTGGGAATGTTCATTTTAAATAGGGAGCATTGATGCAAAAACTCTTTACACATGGTGGGATCCCAATTGTACTTACTTGAGCACAGAGATATACTTAGCAGTGGTTATAACAGAAGCACTAAGGCTGGCTGCAGGCTGATGAGTAACAGACATCATTTGTTGGAGTTGAGCAGTGAGGTCTGCTATCTGTTGTTGTTGGTCACCTAGTAATCTTGCATGGACATCCTTCGATACTATGTCATCTTGAAGGCAGCACATGTTTCTCTAAAATCTCACTGTACTTTTCTGCATTAATGCTGCCATCACATAAGTGTAAATTACCTTTGCTAGAGACACTGACACAACCCCATACCGTGACAGACCTGAAATACTGATACGTTTGACCACAATGTATGTTTCCAGTGTATGATGGTCCATGTTCGATGTCTCAGAGCCCAGATAAGTTGACGCCACTTCTGGATATGGTTAACATAAGGCTTCTTTTTTGCACAGTCATTTGAATTGCCATTTATGAGTGTAATTTTGTATTGTATTGCTTGTCAAAGAGTTGCCAAAGTAATCCTTTGTGTAATTATATCAGCACATGATGGCTGTTAATGCAGTGTCGTCTAAGAGATCAGAGATCATGGGTGTTCAGTTTGGACTTGTGCCTTTGCTCTTTATAAAATGAAATTCCTCCAGATTCCTTGAATCATTTAATTATATTATTATATTATGCCTTTTGTGCAAACACCTTCCTGTCTGTCTTTGAGGAACACTGTATTTAAACATTTCAATCATTTTCTTACACATTTGTTGACAAGTTGTAGATCCTCTGCCCTCCTCCCTCCTCCACAAAGCTTTTCGTGGATACTTGGGTTCGTACTGTCTGCAATAAAATAAACATCAAAGTAAATGTAAGACACACTGCATTTTTTTAATTTGTATTTTCCATACTGTCCCAACTTTTTCTGATTTGGGGTTGTAAGAAGCATACTGTGATGGCTGGGCACTAAAATGAAGTGATCATATGTGAACATATATGCTTGTGCCTGTTTTAAGAAACCACCAATTACCACTGGTAAAATGGGATGGTTTGCTTTTGTTTATTGATTACTTATTGGCTTATTGATTCATTGACTGGTGTTGTAAAGTCTGGAAAATGACTTGAAAATTAGTATGGATGTGTGCACAAATGCACATGCATTTTTTCTAACACTCTGATTGCAACACAGAGACAGGCACAACTCAAGATTAACGAGGGGGTCAGATAGCATTTTTATTAATTTAATTTTATTAGAGTTAATGTGTTACTTTAATTCTAAAATAATTTAAGAAACAATCCAATATGAACAAAAAAATCTTATGATGAAGTTTAAGATATTCTTAGCAATAAATCCAGCAAACTGACTGTGTATGAAGCCCATCCACATAATAACATAGAGTGAGATCAAGCAATTAAGTTGTGCAGTGTGCTTAACAATTTTTTTAACCCTTTTACCCATCCTTACAAATGTGCCAGAAAATCAGGTCCTGACTGTACAATGTCATTGCTTAACCCAGAAAAGACACTCTACTGATTAGATGCTGAATGCTGTAGTGAATCCATAAACAAACTCCAAATTAGTTTCGTGGCTCAAGCAGAACTAGAAAATCGAATGTAAAATACTTCTGGTGACATACTGGTCCTTATAAAAAAATTAGCATATTGTGATAAAGTTAATTCTAAAATGTAATGATAAAAATTAAACTTTCATATATTTTAGATTCATTGCACACCAACTGAAATATTTCAAGTCTTTTATTGTTTTAATACTGATGATTTTGGCATACAGCTCATGAAAACCCAAAACTTTTGTCCAGAAGACCATCATTGACACCCTCAAGCAAGAGGGTAAGACACAGAAAAAAATTTCTGACAAAATCTCACAAAATTAGCATATTTCATCCGACCAATAAAAGAAAAGTGTTTTTAATACAAAAAAAGTCAACCTTCAGATTATTATGTTCATTTATGCACTCAATACTTGGTTGGGAATCCTTTTGCAGAAATGACTGCTTCAATGCGGCGTGGCATGGAGGCAATCAGCCTGTGGCACTGCTGAGGTGTTATGGAGGCCCAGGATTCTTTCGATAGCGGCCTTAATTTCTCCAGGTGTTGGGTCTTGCGTCTCTCAACTTTCTCTTCACAATACCCACAGATTCGCTATCGGTTTCAGGTCAGGAGAGTTGGCATGCCATTGAGCACAGTAATCCAAATACCATGGTCATACCATTTTACCCAGTGGTTTTTGGCACTGTGAGCAGGTGCCAGGTCGGCTGACAAATGAACTCTTCATCTCCATAAACTCTCAGCAGATGGAAGCATGAAAGTGCTCCAAAATCTCCCTGTAGCTAGATGCATTGGGGGGGGAACCCTTCCCTGATAAACCAGTGACCAACACCTCAGCTGACATGGCACCACCCAGACCATCACTGACTGTGGGGTTACTTGACCTGGACTTCAGACATTTTGGCATTTCCTTCTCCCCAGTCTTCCTCCAGACTCTGGCACCTTGATTTCCGAATGACATGCAAAATTTGCTTTCATCCGAAAAAAGTACGGGGTCTGGTCACCTCTTCTCATTGTGCAGCGTTTTCTGGCACACTTTTTCCTTCCCACAGACTTCCCACTGAGGTGCCTTGATACAGCACTCTGGGAACAGCCTATTCGTTCAGAAATTTCTTTCTGTGTCTTACCCTCTTGCTTGAGGGTGTCAATGATGGCCTTCTGGACAAAAATTTTGGGTTTTCATGAGCTGTATGCCAAAATCATCAGTATTAAAACAATAAAAGACTTGAAATATTTCAGTTGGTGTGCAATGAATCTAAAATATATGAAAGTTTAATTTTTATCATTACATTACGGAAAAGAATTAACTTTATCACAATATGCTAATTTTTTGAGAAGGACCAGTATAATACTATACAAGTATTAAAAGGGTGGCTCGGTGGAGAGCAAAGCTGCCTCACAGCAAGAAGGTCCTAGGTTCAAACCCAGGGTAGAGTGGGAGCATTCTTGTACATGTGATACATACTCCCATAACCTCCACAGCTTTGCATGCAGACACACTCCCAATTTTTAAGTCTGGATTAAAAACATACAATGGGGCAAAAAAGTATTTAGTCAGTCACTGATTGTGCAAGTTCTCCTACTTAGAAAGATGAGAGAGGGTTGTAATTTTCATCAGAGGTACACTTCAACTATTAGAGTCAAAATGAGAAAAAAAATGTAGGATCTTTAAAGAATTTAATTGTAAATTATGGTGGAAAATAAGTATTTGATCACCCACAAAAAAGCAAGATTTCTGGCTCTCACAGACCTGTAACTTCTTTAAGAAGCTCTTCTGTCCTCCAGTCGTTACCTGTATTAATGGCACCTGTTTGACCTCATTATCTGTATAAAAGACACCTGTCCACAGCCTCAAACAGTCAGACTCCAAACTCAACCATGGCCAAGACCAAAGAGCTGTCGAAGGACACCAGGAAGAAAATTGTAGACTTGCACCAGGCTGGGAAGAGTGAATCTACAATAGACAAGCAGGTTGGTGTGAATAAATGAACTATAGGAGCAATGGAAGACATACAAGACCATTGATAATCTCCCTTGATCTGGGGCATGCAAGATCTCTTCTCGTGGGGTCAAAATGATCATGAGAATGGTGAGCAAAAATCCCAGAACTACACGGAGGGACCTGATGAATGACCTGCAGAGAGCTGGGACCAAAGTAACAAAGGCTACCATCAGTAACACACTATGCCGAGAGGGACTCAGATCCTGCTGTGCCAGGCGTGTCCCCCTGCTTAAGCCAGTACATGTCCAGGCCCATCTGAAGTTTGTTATGTTACAAAGTATTAAGTTGAACTTTTGTTATTGACCAAATACTTCTTTTCCACCATAATTTACAATTAAATTATTTAAAAATCCTACAGTGTGATTTCCTGGATTTTTTTTCTCATTTTGTATCTCATAGTTGATGTGTACCTGTGATGAAAATTACAGACTACAATCAGTGGCTGACTAAATACTTTTTTGCCCTACTGTAGATATTTACACATGCATTCGGTTAGCGGCTTTAGACTGGAATGTTCAGCTCTAGAGCAAGAGGTTATATTTTGTGCTCTTCTTGCCTCTCCTATGTGATTGCCCAAGTTTGTTGTTTGCTGAAGAGATGGATTGTTGATGTGCTCCTCCTTGGCTTTGTGACTCTACATATTCTGTTTCTGTTCTTATTCATATTCTGTGATTCATATTCTTCCAGCACCAGTTCCAGTCCTCACTACAAGCTGTTCCTCATGCAACACTCATACCTTTACCCAGACCACATCAGAGGACTGTACCTCCAACTCCCCATCTCATGTTGAAAGAGGATGTCATGTCGCCAAAACTCCTGCTAGACGACATAAAAAAACAGTGACACTATTTATACTGGACTAAATAATGCCCAGAACTCTTATATTCTGGACATAAGGTTAGGTCCTTTTTTGAGTCTTGGTCCTCCCAAGGTTTCTTCCTCTTCCATTTAGACCCTAGGTGTGCTCAGTTGGGACTGTGGGCCTAGCTGATCATAAAGCTCAGAAAGAGCTGTCCTCATCAATGTAAACAGTGGTGCTTGAAAGTTTGTGAACCCTATAGAATTTTCTATATTTCTGCATAAATATGACATAAAACATCATAAGATTTTCACACAAGTCCTAAAAGTAGAGAAAGAGAACCCAGTTAAACAAATGAGACAAAAATATTATACTTAGTCATTTATTTATTTAGGAAAATGATCCAATATTACATTTGAGTGGCAAAAGTATGTGAACCTTTGCTTTCAGTGTCTGGTGTGTCCCCACCATGATACTACCACCACACCATGTTTCACAGATGGGATAAGGTTCTTATGCTGGAATGCAGTATTTTCCTTTCTATAAACATAATGCTTTTCTTTTAAACAAAAAGTTCTATTTTGGTCTCATCCGTCCACAAAACATTCTTCCAATATCCTTCTGGCTTGTCCACATCATCTTCAGCAAACTGCAAACGAGCAGCAATGTCCTTTTTGGAGAGCAGTGGCTTTCTCCTTGCAACCCTGCCATGCACACCATTGTTTTGTTGTTCAGTGTTCTTCTGATGGTGGACTCATGAACATTAACATTAGCCAATGTGAGAGAGGCCTTCAGTTGCTTAGAAGTTACCCTGGGGTCCTTTGTGACCTCGCCAACTATTTACCTATTTTGCTCTTTGTTGAGTGATCTTTGTTGGTCGACCACTCCTGGGGAGGGTAACAATGGTCTTGCATTTTCTCCATTTGTATACAATCTGTCTGACTTTGGATTGGTGGAGTCCAAACTCTTTAGAGATGATTTTGTAACCTTTTCCAGCCTCAGAAATCTCCTTTGTTCGTACCTTGATAAACTTCCACAAACATGTGTTGTGAAGAGCAGACTTTGATAGATCCCTGTTCTTTAAATAAAACAGGGTCCCCACTCACACCTGATTGTCATCCCATTTGAAACACCTGACTCTAATTTCACCTTCAAATTAACTGCTAATCCTAGAGGTTCACATACTTTTGCCACTCACTAATATGTAATATTGGATAATTTTTTTCAATAAATAAATGAGCAAGTATAATATGTTATGCTGTTTTAGGTCATATTTATGCAGAAATATAGAAAATTCTAAAGGGTTCACAAACTTTCAAGCACCACTGTATATATCTGCACCTTTTTTGTATATAAACTGGTCAATTCCTCAGTGTAGTGCAAGTCTCTGTTTCATTTATCCGTTTTGGTGACTGCTTTTCTCGTAGCACTAAACATAATCCTAATGGTTACTTCATTATTTTAGCACCCTTTTTCATACCACAGCATTGTGTGTTACAGCTGTTCTCATAGGCAAGTTTGTAACAACATTTATTGTGTAAAACTAACTGTGAGAGAATATTCATTATGTATGTGAGTATGAGAGAATCGTATGAGAGAAAAAAAATGCAGTAATACATCTATTGTCTTAGTAGGAACATATCTCTGCTGTGTCCTTTGTGCAACATTTGGGGTTTTTCATATCCTCATTTTCAGTTTATCATGACTGCAGACATTATGAATAGGGCTTGGTGAGGGATAAAACAAAATGGCAAAGAAATATTCTATTTCAAAAGCTGAAGATTTTAAAAGCCATTACTAACTATTCATAGCAACATCAAACTGCATCATCCAGTACATAATAAATAACCCATTTCAAATGTTTGAACATTTCTCTAGGCTCATTATTAAAACTGTTTTGACATTACAACTTAAAAGTAAGTTAATAAAGTGGAACACAAAACACATCTGATTATGTTGTTTAGCATGACCTCTGTATAAATGTTCTAATAATGGTTCTCAAATGTTGTGTTCATGCTACAGTTTCATCAGCAGAGGATAAATGGATTTATTCCTAAAGATTTCACTTTTAGTGAGCTCATTATCTGAAACTCAAGCACACTTATTGTCTATAACCCTGGTCACCACTCTTTGCCTGTGTTTGTATGTGGGAGTGAACACGTCAGGATGTGTGTGTCCACCCACTCCAAAGTATAAAGTAGATGAGTACTAAATTTATGAATTTGTCACAGGCAAAAATTGTAAACTATATAGTATTTTCTCAGTTGTTTATTGTCATTTATTTTAATGTGTAATCTATAACATAATGATGGTAATATGAACATAAAAGGATACATGTATGACAACTAAAGCAAATTCTTTATGCCAGCAGACGGTGTCTTAAAGCAGGCTGAACTGGCCATTTTCGTTGTCCGTTACCACAGAAACTGTCATCCACACACAAAGGAAAAGAAGTTGAGTGATTTTTAGAAAGTAGTTTAGTTTCACATCTCATTGCAAATTCCTCATTTGAGAGATTGAGGCATGAGACATACCAGGATTACACTCTGCTTCTACCTATTAGCATTCTCCATTTTCTTAAGCTTTTTACAAATTCCTCTTTAAACTAGGCTATAGTGTATTATATTATTGCTCTTTGTGGTTGTCTAAGTTTAAGTTTTAAGTTAAATGTTTTACAAACACTGTCCCCTGGGTCAGATTAACGCACCCGCGCCCGTGTGTCTGAGGTCAGAGTTCATTTCCTCCAGCATATATTTAGGAATCTTTGACTTGGTGCAGCTGTACTGATCATGTGTGTGTTGATGACTATGAAACTTTACAAAGCATATCTCTAGCCAGCTGGTTATACATGCTAAATGTGGCTTAAATTCCGTTTGCCAGCTAGTATTGTGTATTGTTGCCTTTGTCCATGGACTTCCTTAAAGAATGTGTCTTTTTAACTAAACCTCAAAATGCATTAATATACAAATATCCTTTTGTGGATGCACAAGTAAAACAAACACTTTGCTGTTGGCGCTGCATCAATTACCTCCTTCTTTACCTTCTTTTACTCCCTCTGCATAGCCCTCCTCCACACCCTGTACCCTCCTTTATTCCTCTTTGTCTCTGTTCTCTGGCACATGTTTGAGCTTGTATGTGCAACATTTATCAGCTAATCATTACAGCCTCAGGGTCTTGACCTGTAGCACTCTGATCATGAAATGACTCTCTCTTCATTGCACTTAATCTCTCCTCAGCTCCTCTGAAACTCTGCCTTGCAGAGGGTTCACCAATTGAGACATAAAGCAATATGACTGCAGGAAACAAGGAGAGGAAACAGCTAAACACTTCAATGCAGTGTATGCCACTTAAAGTATTTATTTGGGCAGGGAAATATTTTGGTGGAATTTCCCCAAATATAGTGACAAAGAGAAGCATGTCTTTGGTGTCATGTGGGTTGCTTAGCTTTCCTGATCCACCTCTGACCTCTTGCACACACAAACAAACACAAGCAGCACTCCTTCTTGTCTCGAGTCCAATTAGTTTATCTTGCTTCTGACACACTAATCCAGAGAGGCACCTGGTACACACATACATTTTAATAACAAAGATTTGTAACAGTCAAAATCCTATGAAGTTGCTCTTGCCATTGATCATTAACTCAAAAACAAGCGTCTTCTTACCAGGGAAAGTGTCTTGGTGCAGCAGTGATCAATCTAAGTCACTCTTATTCAGTTACTGCTTTATCCTGCTCAGGGTCATGAGTACAGCTGGGGATAAAAACACAAGGATTACACTTTAGGTTTGTGGACATCACACACACACACACTCACTTAGCCATTCACACATAGGGACAACCATAGAATAGGCATCATGTTTTGGGCTGGTTGGGAAAAACCAAACTGGGCAAATACTTCACAGGCATTGACAGGATGCAAGCATTGATCCGAGGTCCAGGAGCTGTCTGACTCTACATGCTACACCACTGATCTGGACAATACTTGAGATTACATTAAAAAAATATTTTATATGTTTAATATTTATATTTAAAAACTATACGGCTGAACATTTACCAAAATGTAGTAAAACTATTAATAAAATTTCTGAGCATGTTTGTATAAGGTTAATCAAATGTTTATATGATCATTAACATTGTAAGACAATTCTTTGTTGCTTGCAGTACAATGGTTTCCTGAATACAGGCCATTTCTTTGTGACTCAGTGTCTGCTGTATTCCATTCATTTTGCTTCACTTTCATACCTATTTTATCCAGTTCAGGGGTGGGAGTTGTGGCCTAAATGACAGCACTGTGCCCCTCGCTGTGTTTCTATTGCCAGTGTTGCATCACTAGAATAGAGGACAGGGCACATTTGTAAACAATATTACTGAGACACATCCAGTAAACGTAGTCATCACATGACATCACAGGAGCAACCATCAGATAAACAGAACTAACAGCCAATAATGGTTTAAAACATAAAATAAACAAATTATTCAAATACTAACGTAATCCGTACATATCTATCTGTTTATATTCTATTATGCACTGGATATATGTACATGTATTCCGTATGCAAATTATTTTATAGCTGTTTATTTTTTTACAATTTCTATTATAATTTTGCATTTTTATTTAATGTTATTTAATTTATATATTATGTTGATACTGTTTATTGTTTTTTTTTTGTTGTTTGTAGGTGAAGATGAATCTAGACAATATCATAGATCTGTACACATAATCTGAAAGGTTTGCTATGTAAATAGCTTAAATTGTAGGATTCAAAATACATGTTCTATGTTATTTTGTTACAGTAAATATACACTCATCGACCACTTTATTTGGTATTCCTCGCTAGTACCAAGCTGGACACCTTTTGCCTTCAGACCTGCTTTAACTCTTCATGGCACAGGTTTAAAAAGGTGATTTGATATTCTGTGTAGAAGGTACACTGTGGTCATAAAGGGATTGACATGGTCAGCCACAATGCTCAGGTAGGCTGTGGCATTGAAATGATGCTCCGTTGGTGTGAAGGGGCCCAAAGTGTGACAAGAAATCATCCTCCACACCATTACACCACTACCACCAGCCTGAAGATCCATGCTTTTCATGTTGTTTATGCCAAATTCTGACCCTACCATCCAAATGTTGCAGCAGAAATTGAGACCAGGCAATGTTTTTCCAATCTTTCATTGTCAATTTTTGGTGAACCCATGTGATTGTAGCCTCAGCTGCCTGTTCTTAGCTGACAGAAGTGGCGTCTGGTTGGATCTTCTGCTGCTTTAGCCAAATCGGCTTCAAGGTTCGACATTTTGTGAATTCAGAGATGCTCTTCTGCATACCTTGGTTGTAATGAGTGGTTGAGTTGATGTTGCCTTTCTATTAGTTCGAACCAGTCTGGCCATTCTACTCTGACATCAACATGGTATTTTCGCTCACTGGGTATTTTCTCATTGACATCTCATTTTTTTCCAATCATTAACTGCTTTGAGACCCATTTTTCACACATTGAACGAGACATTCACTGCACTGTAACACCTCTTTTCAATCTATGAATCCCATCGCACACTCCACAGGTATTTACATGTTTCCATGCCAAGCAGCTGTATGCAAGCCTTGCATCACCAAACACAAAGCCCAGATGGAGTGGTGTAAAGCACACTGCCAATTAGCTCTTGAGCAAAGGAAACATTCTGTGGAGTGTCAAATCACACTTCTCTATCTGGCAGCCTGGTGGACGAGTCTGGGTTTGGTGAATGCCAGGAGCAATGAATCCTAGCCTGTCTGGTCCAAATGGTCAGAAGAGCTACTGTGGTACAAGTCACAAATTTGATTAATGTTGGTCATGGGAATAATGTGTTATGACACACAGTGCAGTGTCTACAATGGGCATGCGAATATCAGAACCTATTTGATTTCACTTTAAATTAAACTTTAATTCTCATCTATTTTACACATTTCACAGTTATTCGACATTTGTGCGATATAATAAATGAAAAAAAAAGTTTTTATTTTGTGTTTTTTAGTAAACTACATTGCTAGAGTATTGGTAGAAGGTTGGCACGGTAGCTCAGTGGGTAGCACTGCCGCCTCACAGCAAGAAAGTCCTGTACCCTTGTGTATAGAAGTAACCTTGTGTGTTTCGCTGAAATGGCCACTGATGCTGATAGTGACGTTACATAAACCAAAAATAAACAATAATAATAAACCAACATAAAAGTAGTAAAGAAATAAACAAACATTGGTAGAGTATTGTAGTAGCCGGTAAATGACTGTTACATAGTAGTTTTGCTGTATGTCACAAATAAAATAAAAACTGGACACTGCACTTCTAATTAAAAAAAAATTGTGAGCCCTTTAGTGTTTTCTAGATTTCTGCATATATGTCATCTGAAACATCATCAAACTGGCACAAAAGTCTTAGGAGTAGAAAAACAGAATTCAGTTAAACAAACGAGACAAATATGTTCCAGATTTCTGTATATGACATATATAATAACTAATTTAAAGGTGAAATTACAGTCAGGTGTTTTCAGTCAATGCGATTATAACCAACGTGCATGAAAAGCCCGGTTGTATTTAAAGAACAGCTATCTGTCAAAGCTTGATCTTCGCAACATGTTTGTGGAAGTGTATCATGGCACAAACAAAAGAGATTCCTGAAGACCTCTACAGGACAATGTTCATGAAGCTGAAAAATGTTAAATAGAACACCAAACCACATTTACACAGATACAAATTCAAGACCATTGTCATCCTCATCAAGATTAGTTGACCAATAAAGATCACTCTAATAGCAAGGCATGTAATATCAAGCCGATCAAGGTCATGCGTCTGTTTTGGTTCTACTTGAGCTTGCATCTGCTTTTGATAGTGTTGATTACAATATTTTAGTTTCATGCCTCTGGGATATTGGACTTTCAGACACAGTATTAACTTGGTTTAAATCATATCAGGCGCTTTTTCATTCGCCTATGGAATACTATGTCTGAAACTGTTTCTGAACAGGGTGTCCCACAGGGCTCCGTTCTAGGTCCTATTTTATTTACAATTTACATGCTTCCCATAGGCTCTATTATATGCAAATACGGCCTTTCCTTTCACAGCTATGCTGATCACACTCAACTTTATCTTAGCTTTAAACCATTTTCATCATTTTCTGTTTCCGCTCTCACTGACTGTATCTCTTACCTGAATTCCTGGCTTTGTGCCAACTTTCTTAAGCTCAATTCTCAGAAGACTGAATTTTTGTTTGTTGGCACTAAATCTGTGCTTTCCTCCATTTCTACCTCCTCCTTACCCATCGCGGGTGTGTCGGTTCACTTGTCCTCTACTGTTCGTAATCTTGGTGTTTTTGACTCAACTCTGTCTTTAATT
The DNA here is from genome assembly GCA_025084515.1 of Ancistrus triradiatus. NCBI lineage: Eukaryota > Metazoa > Chordata > Actinopteri > Siluriformes > Loricariidae > Ancistrus > Ancistrus triradiatus. The sequence goes on from JAJAGP010001161.1 coordinate 215,846, forward strand.
CCCCACATTAAATCTATTTCTAAGGCTGCTTTCTTTCATCTCCGTAACATTGCTCGTGTGCGCCCTTTCCTTTCTACCGCTGCTGCAGAGATCCTGGTGCATGCTTTGTTTCCTCTCGCCTACATTACTGCAATTCTCTTCTTTATGATCTTCCCACTAAATCAATTCGAATTCTGCAGTACATCTAGAACTCCGTCGCCAGGATTCTTACACAAACCAAAAAATTTGATCACATCACTCCTGTTTTATCCCAACTGCACTGGCTCCCGGTTCACAAACACATCCAGTACAAAACATTTAAATCCCTCCATGGTCTTGCTCCACTGTCTCTCCGCAAAATAGTCCATCACTACACTCTTACCCGGTTGCTGTGTTCTACTGGTTCCAATGTTCTCTCTGTCCCTAGATTCAGGCTTTCCTCCATGGGTGGGAGATCCTTTACTGTGGCAGCTCCCACCCTTTGGAACTCTCTTCTGGCATCTGTTCAGTCTGCTTCTACCCTTCTACAATTTAAATCACTTCTAAAAACTTTTATGTTTTCGTCTTCTACTAATGTTTGATGTGTCGGCTTGTTTCGAACTGTTGTTTGTCTATTGTCTATTGAACTTTGCTGAGTGTCTATTGAGAACAACATATGTTGTGTTTGTTGTTACGTGTCTGTGAAAGGCGCTATATAAATTAACTTATTATTGTTATTATTATTATTATTATTATTATTACTCCTCATGGTCACAAAAAAAACTAACAACATCCCAGAATAGAAGCTATTCTGTCTGGATGAAAGGGATAAAATTCCCCCAAGTCAATGTGCAAGACTGCTCAACACTGCAAACGTTTATTTGGAGTTTATTTGCAGTTATTTCTGGGTATGCCAAGGGGGGTATGCCAGATACTGAAAGCAAAGGTTCACATACTCTTTACACTCACAGATAATGTAATATTGGATCGTTTTGTTCAATAAAAAATATTTAGGAAAGTATTATAACCAATTATACTATTTTTATCTAATTTGTTCAAGTGCCTTCTCTCTATCTACTTTTAAGACATGTGTGAAAACCTGATGCTGCGTTAGAGCATATTTATGCTTAAATATATACAATTCTAAATGGTTCACAAAGATTCAGGCACCACTGTATGTTTGTTATAACAGTCTTCAGAGACAGAGACAAGTGGGTTGATGAGGTCAGAAGGAAGCACATGAGACATAATAGACATGCCAACTAATAGGGTACCTCATAATTCAACAAACCACTCCATAAGCTGACCTGGCCTTCAGATAGTGGATCACTCTGGCCCTAACAGAGATGGATTTTTGATGTGAACCAGCCTATAGAACTGCATTCAGACTCTGAATGGAACAGTGTCAGGACATGTTATTACTTAGACAGAAAGACTTGTATCCTTATAGTCAAGTCAAGTCAAGTCAGATCTATTTATATAGCGCTTTTTACAATGGAGCATTGTCTCAAAGCAACTTTACAAGTTTAGATTATCTCCTAATAACTACATCCAATCCCAAATTGAGCAAGCCTAGGGCGATAGTGGCAAGGAAAAACTCCCTGAGTGTTATAGGAAGAAACCTTGGGAGGACCAAGACTCAAAAAGGGACCCAACCTCCTTATAGTCTACTTTTCAAGCCCCCATACTGCACAAACATTTTCATTACAAGCTAAGGAAGCTTTGTTTTGGTTCTTCAGTTGCTTGAATATATTAAAATATATTATTATATGCACTTTATATGTTTTATCTCTTTATTATTCAACTTTATCCAAATATCATAAAACTCTATTCATATGATCTAATAATTAATGAGACCAGACAGATGTTCATCAAACAAGTGTCTCAATAAAACAAAAACAGACGAATAGAAAGTTTGTAAAATATGTCTATTACATTAACAGAGATGTTCTGAGTAAGGATACATTAAACACTGTGCATGGGAGGAAGGTAGGAAAGATAGTTTACATTCTCAGCGGAGTAGTCTTGATAACAGGCCAAGAGAAATATGAGCCATTTAAAATGTGTGCATTAAAGTAATTTATAGTGCTTCTACTCTGCTTGAGTACTCTTCACAGTTGCCCTTTTTTAGGCCTTAAGACAAATGACAGGTCCCACCTCAAGAGCTGATGGGAGTGAAAAATCATTCACAGTTGGTAATCGCTTAAAACAACACCATATTTACAGACTAATAAGTGTAAAACGTTCCAGGCTGTTCCCTCCCTCTGATTGGGATTTGGGATTTCCAAGAAAAAAACCTTCTGTGATTTACATCAATTTGGAAAAGCTTTCATTTGGAATAAGGCTTTGGTTGGCAAGGAGGTGGAAAGAAAATAGGGGGGTATGATTTATAATTTTTTGTATGTCTGGAAGTCTTCCACACTTTCCGATTTTAACCAATTCATGTAAAAATGGAATGACCCTGGATATTAATGAGGCTCTTGCCTTAAGATCACAGCTGAGGTCAAGTAAATCATTCTGTGGAGCTCTATTCTTGCTCTCTGTTGGCTCCTCTCACTCTTTTTCTTGCTCAAAATTCTTTGATAACGGGCTGACAAGGGACCTGAGAAATACCACCACATTGACACTTTCTGTCTATCCAGTGGGACATATTTTACCATGAGTATGCTGGGCAGCTATAAACAGAGCTTTTAGGGGAGGTTAAGGCCCATGATAAATGACTGAGGGCTGGGCATGGGGTCACTTTCTTTACTCCAAATTGTTGATGTTACACACATTTCTCTCTGCAGGGGCTTTTCTTTTTCCATCCAGTTTTATATGATTACACACTATCTTGTGCAATACAGCATATGTATCTACATGGATATCAGGACTAAATATACATACAATGTGCTTAATTATCTTAGTAATCCTAGCATATATCTATGGTGGAAAATTATGATATTATGCTCATTAATCTGACATGTCTTATAGTCTAGTAGGCTGACACAAACTGGCATGCAAATTTTGTTAATTAATTCAGATTTGTCACCTTAACTAGATGTTTTAATATTTACAGTATGTGTAATATAGAGTATAATGACAGCATAATGAAAATGGATATCCTGTATTTCGAAACATTTCTCTTCTGACTGAGGGCTTCACCACTCCCAAACACTATTAATGTTCAGTTTACAAAACTGGACGACCGTGGCATGATTATTGTCTTTCAGATTTATTCCAAAAAATAAGATTCATAAGTGGTCAGTGAAGCTTAGTCCTACAGAAAGCACATCTAATTTCTGGCTTTCTCTGACATCATGAAAAGATAATATGTTAATATGGATTATGAAAGGGTTATAATCTTACCCCATATAAAAGACTTCAGGCATTTGGTGCTGCATATGCCCTTATGCAGGCAATATTTTATCTCATTTGTAGGATTACTCTCTAAGCAACAGTTAAGTTGATATATGAGTTAACCAGTGTGACAGTTGTCTATATAAATCTGGTCCATCTGCAATTCGCCCATTACATACTTCAGCCACTTCTAAAATAAACTACAAAATGATGTCAGCACGGTACTTTGAGATTAAGCAGTACTGCAAAGTTCTTGGCTGATGTTTCCAAGGGAACACCTTGATGGCTGTAATTACTGTCATGTTACAAGAGTGATGAGAGATACCAGAGGCCCAAATAAAACGTTAAATGGTTTTGATATAATAGATCTGTATTTCTTTGTTTAGAAATTCCACAGACCATCTGCTGCGCATCTCAAGGGCTGCACTGTGCTTCATATGGTTTTGTTTCTTTAACTGGTTCACTCAAAGCTCTGCTGTAATGTGAAGAGATGCCTACACCAAGAACCTTTGACAGCCATATAAAGCTAAAACATTTTCAAATTATTGCTAAACTGCTGTAATATGAAACACCTAATCCCTTATTTAGTATAATACTTAGAAAACAACTGTACCATTGTAGTTTGTAACATTTTGTAGTTTCTATATACAGTATATAAACACTACTTTATCCTAAACAGTGACTATCCTAAACAGTTTTACTCTAGACATTTTGAAGAGCTTGGAAAATGTCTGTAAAAAAAAAGGTGAGAGCACACAGAGACAAAAAAATCTGTGGACAAATTTATGCTGGGTATGAAATATTTCGTTATTTGTAACATGAAACGTTATTTACTGCTGTATCAGCAGTTTCTATTTAAAGATAGTTTGCGTCCTTGGTGTAGATTATGAGCTTATACTTAATTCGATGAAGAGCCGTTAAGGACGTATAACAAACTTTGTTTGCATATACACATATGAAAATTCACACTTACAATACACAACCCTAAATTTGTGCTCTCCAATAAATGTTAAGATGTTTTTATCTGTCGAAATGCACCTAGCCACACCCCTTTCACTGTGAAACTCAGGAGTGGCTCAAAATGATGTGTTAAAAGGCATTTGTCCATTAAGTGTTATTCTTGTGGGTTTTTTAAATTTTTTAATTAATTGTAGCGTATGTGTAGTCTAGAAGTGTAGTCTAAAGAATTACACACGTTCTTTATTTAACTAAAAGCACAACTAATCTGTTAAAAAAATACTCAAGTAAAAGTTGAAGTATGGCTTATATATTCTATTTTAGTAGAAGTATAAATGTACATGCTACTAAATGTAATTAAAGTAAAAACCTTAAAAGTGTTTATTTAAAAAGTCTTTTTACCTCAGTTTTTGAAACAGTAAATAGTTGGCGAGGTCACAAAGGACCTCAGGGTAACTTCTAAGCAACTGAAGGCCTTTCTCACATTGGCTAATGTTAATGTTCATGAGTCCACCATCAGAAGAACACTGAACAACAATGGTGTGCATGGCAGGGTTGCAAGGAGAAAGTCACTGCTCTCCAAAAAGGACATTGCTGCTCAGCTGCAGTTTGCTAAAGATCACGTGGACAAGTCAGAAGGTTATTGGAAGAATGTTTTGTGGACGGATGAAACCAAAATAAAACTTTTTGGTTTAAAAGAAGTGTTATGTTTGGAGAAAGGAAAACACTGCATTCCGGCATAAGAACCTTATCCCATCTGTGAAACATGGTGGTGGTAGTATCATGGTTTGGGCCTGTTTTGCTGCATTTTGCCATCATTGATGAAACAATGAATTCTGAATTATATCAGATAATTCTATAGGAAAATGTCAGGACATCTGTCCATGAACTGTATCTCAAGAGAAGGTGGGTGATGCAGTAAAACAACAACACTAAGCCACAAGTTGTTCTACCAAAAACTGGTTAAAGAAGAATAAAGTTAATGTTTTGGAATGGCCAAGTCAAAGTCCTGACCTTAATCCAATTGAAATGTTGTGGAAGGACCTGAAACGAGCAGCTAATGTGAGGAAACCCACCAACATCCCAGAGCTGAAGCTGTTCTGTATGGAGAAATGGGCTAAAATTCCTCCTGGCCGGTGTGCAGGACTGATCAACAGTTACAAGAAACGTTTAGTTGCAGTTATTGCTGCACAGGGGGGTCACACCAGATACTGAAAGCAAAGGTTCAGATACTTTTGCCACTCACTAATATGTAATATTGGATCAATTTCCTCAATAAAATAAATGACCAAGTATAATATTTTTGCCTCATTTGTTTAACTGGGTTCTCTGTATCTACTTTAAGGTCTTGTGTGAAAATCTGATGATGTTTTAGGTCATATTTATGCAGATATATGGAAAATTCTAAAGGGTTCACAAACTTTCAAGCAACCACTGTAATCAAGTAAAGTACAGATACCTAAAAACTATACTTAAGTACAGTAACAAAGTAATGCAGATATTACATTTGTGCCATATTTCTGTATACACAAGGGATTTTGATGGGCATAAATAGATTTTATTTGCACAAATATAAAAACAGTAGTGATCAAATGACACACTTGATCAATCACATAAATATTCAGGAAAGACCCATCACGTTAACTGGTGATATTAAAGGTACTTGACTGGTTTAATATAGATATACAGGACAATGCTTCTAATGTTCTCAAATGGGGCTTTGCCTCTCACTTTGTTTAAATCAGGTCAAGATGTGAATGACCAATAGCTTTTTAATTTAAATGGTGTCAAATCATTTGGAGTACTTCTACGATACGAAAAAACAGAAGGATGTATGCAACTGAATGCTGCTTCTCTGCTTTTTTTCTTTAAAAAAATCTTTAAAAATGTTTTTTGGCATTAAAAAGCATATTTAGTACATTCAATGGGTCCTTGTGCATGGCAGGGTTGCAAGTAGTGAACAGTGTTAAACAGTACTAGAAACATGAAAACGTTCTGTTTCTCTTACCAAATAAACCAAACATCAGATAAACTACATTATGAACATGGGTAGGAACATGAAAACACAAACATGTTATTTTAAGTTATTTAAAGGTTTGTTTTTAAAAAAAATAAAATTTCATGTTAGAAAGCTCTTTTACCTGAGGTTATGTGGATGAAATCATAATCCTGGGGTAGTATAGAGAACTATGAACGTATTACAGTGGGATAAAAAAGAATTGTCAGCCACTGATTGTGCAAGTTCTCCTACTTAGAAAGATGAGAGAGGTCTGTAATTTTCATCATAGGTACACTTCAACTATGAGAGACAAAATGAGAAAAAAAAATCCAGGAAATCACATTGTAGAATTTTTAAAGAATGTAATTGTAAATCATGGTGGAAAATATGTATTTGGTCACCCACAAACAAGCAAGATTTTTGGCTCTCACAGACCTGTAACTTCTTCTTTAGGAAGCTCTTCTGTTCTCCACTCGTTACCTGTATTAATGGCACCTGTTTGACCTCGTTATCTGTATAAAAGACACCTGTGCACAGCCTCAAAAAGTCAGACTCCAAACTCAACCATGGCCAAGAGCAAAGAGCTGTCAAAGGACACCAGGAAGAAAATTGTAAACCTGCAACAGGCTGGGAAGACTGAATCTACAATAGGCAGGCAGGTTGGTGTGAATACATCTACTGTGGGAGCAATTGTAAGAAAATGGAAGTCATACAAGACCATTTATAATCTCCCTCGATCTGGGGTCCCATGCAAGATCTCATCCCGTGGGGTCAAAATGATCATGAGAAAATCTCAGAACTACACGGAGGAACCTGATGAATGACCTGCAGAGAGCTGGGACCAAAGTAATAAAGGCTACCATCAGTAACACACTTTACTAGCCTTTGTTACTTTATCTAGAAAATTTGTGGAGGGAGTTGAAAGTCTGTGTTGTCCCAAAACATCAATGCTCTAGAGGAGATCTGCATGGTGGAATGGGCCAAAATACCAGCTACAGTGTGTGCAAACCTGGTGAAGACTTACAGGAAACATTTGACCTCTGTCATTGCCAACAAAGGTTATGTTACAAAGTATTGAGTTGAATTTTAGTTATTACACCATAATTTACAATTAAATTCTTTAAAAATCCTACAATGTGATTTCCTGGATTTTTTTTCTCATTTTGTCTCTCATGGTTGAAGTGTACCTATGATGAGAATTACAGACCTCTCATCTTTCTAAGTAGGAGAACTTGCACAATCAGTGGCTGATTAAATACTTTTTTGCCCCACTGTATAACTAACGCTTTACTATGGAAGACACTTTAAGACAAGTGAAACACAATGGCTAATCAAACATATAAAAGAAAGCCCAGGAGGCCATCGTGCAGGTTAATGTGCAGTAGTGTTCTCAGTCCTGGTCCTGGCACCCCACTGCTCTGCAGAATTTAGTGCTTCTCCTGTTTAATTTAGTGCTGCTCCAGGACCAGGATTGAGAAACACTGATGTGCAGGTAAGAATTTAATTCCAGAACGCTCCAAAATGAGAGCATATACTCAACTCTAAAGGTGAAGCAGGTGAGTACATTAGATCTCCAGAGAGTGCTAGACCCATGGGCTATATCGAGTGGCAGAAAGCTATAATACGGTCCAATGGAATACAAAAAAGAAAATAGAAGCGCGAACGAGTAAGTGAGGGCAAGAGCAAATGGTAGAGTTAGAGAGAAAAAGACCAACAGAAAAGCAGGATGGAAAGGAAACAAACAAATACTGAGACTAAAAAGATGAAGAGACAAAGAAGCATAAAAGGAGGAGAAAGATAAGAAAAACAATAAAGAAAAGACATGAGAAGGGTGAAGGGAAGAAAACACTGTAGTAGCTTAGCAGTTAAAACCCTGGACTATGGACCAGAAGGTCCAGGGTTCAAATCCTAATAGATACTAAAAGAATGCTAAACTGTGCATAATTCACAAAGACTGACATATTTGGGAAGTGCTGACGTACAGGCAAAGGTAAGATGGTAAACAAGAGTCAGGTGTGTAAACAATTAGTAAGACAAGAATCAGGTACAGAGAGAGCAAGCACAGCTACACAGAAGTAAATATGATCAAGTTAAATGACTGTTGAGGAAGAGTGGGAAAGAACTGTTTCTATGTGTGTGTCAGGCGGCACAGGAAGAATGGTTCTGAAGTTTATGACATGATGCGAGCAGTTGGTGGGAGAGGTTGGTGGTATGCAGAGTCCAAGGGACCAGAGGCACAGGGTTTTATTAGTGAGATGTGAATACACCATGCAATTTGTAAGGATGGATGGGATGGGTGTGGTGGGGTTGGGGGGGGTTGTAGTTTGAAGGTCACCTCATTGATCTGCTTACTGATGGGGAAAGGGCCAATGAGACTGATTCGCCCCACAATATATAAGCGGGAATTTTGAGTTTCTGGTTCACCCTCTCACACTGACCATTGGACTGTGGGTGGTAACCTGGCATGATACTAATGTTCTCTACAAGCTTCTCCATAAATGCCTGCCAGACAAAAAATACATCTCCGATCCATTAAGATGCCTTCAGGCAGGCCGTAAGTAGTGTGCAAAAAGAAGAAGGTGGACCAGGCATGAACTTGAACTTTGAGCTCGAGAAATACGATCAAAAATAGAAAAAAAGACCGTGTTACCTACTGAAGGGGGGAGATCAGTGAGAAACTCAACAGCGGGAGCAAGGCCATTCGGCAACAGATTATTTTGGCTTCAGCACTGTTTCATGACAATCCTGCTTGGCCCGGCTCTCAGTTAAGACAGGTCTTAGAAATAGCCAAATCACTTCAAGCGCAGGAGCTCTCTGGCTCAAATCTGGGTTGCAAAGTTCACAAGCACCACACACACTGTCCATCATACATAAAATACAATATTACATTAACTTACATTAACTGATGAAGGTCCAATATTAAAACACAGATATATGTACTCACTGACCACTTTATTAGGTACACATGGGTAGTACCAGGTTGGACCTCTTCTGGACCTCAGAACTGCCTTAAGTCTTTGTTAGATAGATTCAGCAAGGTGCTGGAAACATTCCTCAGAGATTTTGGTCCATATTGGCATGATAGAATCACACAGTTGCTACTGCCTATGTTCTGTTTCACCAACCTTCTTATACTTTCCTATATTTCCACATTTTACCACCAAGTCTTCTTGTTTTTTATTTACTCTTCCTAGTCTTCTCTTCCACAGCCATGCTACAGACCACCATTTGATGCTGTCTAATTAGACTCTCTCCTGCTACCACCTTACAGTATCCAATGTCTTTCAGCTTGCGTCTCTTACATAGGTCATAATTCACCTCTGTGCATATTCCTCCAATCTTATGTCACTCTAAATACTAAAGAGTTACATGACACATACATGAATAAAGTGCATTTGCAATCAAACTTTTCAGTTTATCATCATGTTTTTGACTCAATGATTTTATACACTATTAATTTGTTACAGTTTGGATTGTAGCTCATCACATGGCCAGTAGAGAGTTTAGTAAAAGCAGTTAATCGTTAATGTTGGTCAGTTTATCAGAAGATTTGATAAGGTTTGATAATTGATGTTCAGCTTTATATACAGAACATTAGCTTTATTACAACATAAAGCACAGATCAAAATAGTACAAAATCAAATTGTGTTACTGTTACAGCAAGACAATTCTCAATTGCTATGAATGATAACATGCCTTACATGTTTCTCTTGGGTTTGACCTATCATTATGCTAGTACACTTCACGGCGCCCATGTTTTCTGAACTAACAGTGGATCTAAGGCCCATTACTCTATATTTGCAATACTGTAAAGAGGTAAGTGGAAGCCAGCGGAACATTTTGTAAATCTTGAGTCAACCCAAACCGCTATGAGGACGATGAATGTGTTGGTCTCTCCAACAGGATATCCCCTTTGACTCGCTCACCATGGCCATGATGAGAATAACAGAGGGGGCATTATTTTTCCTCAGCAGTTCAGGAAGGTGATAAAGGGCTCTCAAATCCTCTCACAGAGTGCACTGGTATACACACATTAATTCACATCGACACAACTACATCCCTCCTCTACAATATATTTTCCTTCACCTTATTTAAGCCATATATATATATATATATATATATATATATATAT